>JARHVA010001115.1:3270000-3767500 GCA_037957365.1 Torreya grandis | reverse complement strand
AAGGTGTCCTTGATGATTATAATGACATAAAGGGTATTGATATGTTTCATAAACTCCATCCCATATATTTTCATGATAAATTTATGTCTTTTTTGAAGCTAAGTGTGCAGGGCACATGAAGGAAGTGTTTTCTTGATAGAAAATGATGATAGCTCCTTTCTAAATGATTCCAAAGGACCAAGCCTAAAACCAATGCATGGTGAGGCATGCATGAGACCCTTAACATTATTTAAAATCATTGTAAATATGACCCTCCCATGTATTTTCATGAGAAATTTATGTCTTTTTTGAAGCTAAGTGTGTAGGGCACATGAAAGAAGTGTTTTCTTGATAGAAAATGATGATAGCTCCTTTCTAAATGATTCCAAAGGACCAAGCCTAAAAAAATGCATGGTGAGGCATGAATGAGACCCTTACCATTATTTAAAATCATTATAATTTTTCCTATTAAGTTATTAGGCATTTAAATAGGTTCAATCATGAAGGCATTTTTCTTGAGATAGTCAAGGAGTTTTCATGCCACTTTTCATGAGGTTTATGACTTGGATTGACATTTTTAATTCTTGGACTTACATGGTTCATAAAATACCATATTCACATGTAAAATTAACTGATTTTATCAACTTTTCAAGTTTCCTTGTGACCCTTTGAATTCTCTTTTCTCATCTCCCTCTCTCAAGTTTTATAAAAACTAGCCATTTTGGCATTGTAATAGAGGCTCCACCTGAGTGTAGTGAATCCTTGATCATTTGTATACATTTTTATAATTAAGACCACTAATTTTGACCTCTTTCATAATTTTTCTTAGTGTGTTCTTTTTTAATGTTTTATTTTTCATAAGTGATAACTCTTGTTTTCTTAGCATGATTATTTCATTATATCATCTATTTATAGTTGAAAATCTTCTTCTTTCAAGGCATGTGAAGTGTTATAGGAAATGTAAAAGATTAAGTGATTTAATATATTAATTAATTCCCTCATATGCCTCTTATATAGTCCTCTTAGCTTTGCACATTCATCCATAACCTCATAATGTAACATTGATGTGAGAAGATAAATATTAGATAAGTATATGTTTAGTTTGTCCCTTGATTTCAAGTATAACATGCATATGGTTGGAAGTCATCAACATATTTGGTGTATCACCCCCCATAGGATAGTTTGTTTTTTGTTATCTCTCTCCCTTTTCACCCCTCCCCCCCCCCCCAAAGTTAAGTGTAGTTGCAATCTAAAGTGGTACATCAAGGGAGCTAGCCCTATCTAGAGATTCACCTCATCCTTAGGCTACCAACAAGTCTAGAGGTTTTCCATTGTTCCACTTAGATGAGGAGGTATTTTACATCTCCTCAAAGAGTGAAAATCCAAGTTACAATATTTTCAATTGGTTAGTAAGGTAGATTTAGATCTATAGAGATTATCAAATATAACACATGGAGTAGTACTATTAAGAATGGGTGATGGGGAGTTATGAGTATGGAAAACACTAGTTGAGGAGTTAGATGTACACTTGGATAAAACCAAATAGTTATCATATGTGTAGGGATATATGGATCATCTATATGGACATCTGGAGGGTTTAAAATCATAGATGTGGTCACTACAGTGGATTATTCAAAGAGGGTAGTTGCATGCTTCAATGGTTAGTATAACACATCCTCATGATGGACCTCAAACTTAGATCTAGATTTTTTACTATGTTTTCTTGTATAACATTTTTATTGTAACAAATCTTTTGATCCATTTGTATATAGAATGTTTTTTATGACTTATGGATGTGTGTATTTTCTTTTTGGCATATGTATTGATGGTTTATATGCTCTGATAAAATGTGGTTACAAATGTTATGGATTTTATTTCTATCACATGTAGTGATTTTTTATATGATTTGGTAAAATATATAATTTAGGTGTTATTATTTTCTAGAAAATATGACCAAAATGCATGGAAAAAAAGAATGATATACATAAAATGAAAATGTGAAATAATTTCTAGTTTATAATAATTCATTAAAAAGTGTAAAAGAAGTGAGAAAAAATGAAAAAGACAAAGATGTAATTCATAATCAAAGGAATGTTAATGTAAATAAGAACACAAGTAAAGATATGAAAATTATTCAATGTATCAATTTAAGATCCAATACACATATATGTAAACGAAATAAATATCAATGTAAGAATGTAAACAAAGATATTTAAAATGAAAGAAAACTGAAAAAAAAGTATAATTGTCACAATACAAATAAAGATATGTAAAAAGTAAGATAAATATGATAAACCAAATATATGTCAAATTAAAATAAAATATGAGATATGTGAAGAATAAAAATGACAAACCAAACTTAGGGCTTATGCTGATATGTAATGCAAAAGAGTATAGTTGTTTATATCAACACATGACATATAGTTTTTAAGGGAATTTTGTGAGGAAGGCCTAGTCATATCTGAGGTCTTATAGTGAAACTCACAAAAGGAAAACCAAAGAGGTGAAATAATGGAGGGTATTTATAGGAATTGGGGTATTTTGTGAAGAAGGCTTGATCTTATCCAAGGTCTTACACTATAACTTACAAAAATTAAAACCAATGATTTATAATTGGATATTTAAATGATATTAATCAAGTGAAATATCAAGTGTAAAATTTAAATAGAGGGAATGAAAAACATTAAATAGGTTCTATATAAATCCCTAGTATAAATGAGATACATTATAAGATAATAAGTTCATGTTAAAAATAGTTTGAATAATAAAGACTTAAAATAACCTAACTAATAAATGCAAATCTTGGGCATAATAAGTGAATTACATAAATCATATCATGAATTTTATATATGCAAGAAAATTAAAATGGGTTTGCCTTCCCACAATGTGTTCCCTGATCTTTAGGACCCCTTATAGAGTCATTGGTCTACCACAAAGAATTGGTACTTACATGAGAAAGTAGGAAAAACTAAAGAATATAATGAGACCTCCTATCTTAGTCTATTATCTTACCACACCTAAATGAACCTGAACTCTATTATGAGGCTAACTATGTAGTTTAAGCTTCAACTAAAATAGGAGATGTGTCAAAGAAGAATCATGTATTTTGGTGTGATTTGGACTTTTGAATTTGTAATTTCCTTTTGTTTTAATGATTTAGATTTTAAATTTTTATGGTTTTTTATGTTCCTCATTCATATGGATTTGGAAAGGTAACCATGAGTGATATAGGTAGAAAACATAAGAAAGCTTACACATTAATTACTAGATAAAATTACTTAAAGAATATAACATCAAAAAGGTTTGTAAACTTTCTTGTATGTAGGTGTGTGATCTTAAGACTAACCATATGTGTGTTTAAAATGGAAGGATGTTATAGGATAAATGAAAATAATAAGAGATCCATATATGTAATAGATGGTACAATGATGAGTATCCTATGTAGATGATCATAATGAAAACATGATATTATGGGGTGTGGTCTAATAGCCACGTCACATAAATAACCATATCATTCAATGAATGGGTTAACACAAATGACAATGTAAGGAGATAAGATCCGAAATAAGGGTAATATATGCATTTTAAAAGTATATAATGAAATTTAAATAAAATAATTTAATTTTAATATACAAAAAAATTGGTTTCATAAAGAAATAATCACGACTATAGATGTAAAAGTGAAAACATAGGGAAGAGAGCCATGATAAAAAAATATAAGCAATGCATCACAAATGCTACAAAGAAATATAAATATAAAAAACCACTCATGTGAAAATATGAGGCATAATATTCCATATAAAAATAATGTGCTCACAAATATTGATAGATTTCATAGCATACACAATCAATAACATTTGATAAATCTTGATGTAATTAGAATCTATTATTAGCCATAATATCATCTATATTCACTGAGAGAAATGTGAGGCATTCTTGACACACTATCAAAAAGGATAATTTAGGTATGACAAAATAAGAAGGCTAATTATGTGGCATATCCTATTAAGGATAATCAATGTGATTAACTAGTTCTATAATGTGAATAAAAAAATAGATAATTAGGATAATGATGGGTGTAGGGAATCTCAAGCCTTTACCAAATGACCTTGGGTACATTGTTGAGAAGGTAATGGTGTGGGGCTATATAAAATCATGAAAATGCTAATGTAAGACTCTACACCCATATATATTATGTGTAGAACATTGATGATAAATAAAATAAACCTCCCCATGTTTATAGATATACTTTGGAATGAACTTAGGAGGAGGGAAGTTATTATCAACATGTTGTGTCTTCTCTAGATGAAGTTAATATATGTAATACCAAAGTTATTAGAAATGATTATAGGTATGCATATGCATGACATGAAAAAATAAGTGCATTGAGGAGTAGATATATTTATAGGTATACTATCTATAGTATAGGTAGATCTTGACACCTACTATTGTGCTAAGAATGTCTAATATACATGATAATATTTATCCCAATGACCAATAACCTTATGAAATTTAAAATATGGTTAAGTTTCCTATCATTTAGGTAGGGGATAATGATTAGGAAAAGGTGATATGCCATCACCACTAGTAAGATTAGTTAGAATAGGAGAAAGAATAGGCTAAAAGAATATGACAGATGATCTCAATGTTGGTCAATGTAATGTGGCTGATATCTTAAGAAGAGCAAGCTTGAAGTATTAGAATAACTAGAAAAATGATATGTTTTTGTCATGGAATGGTCAATAATCATGATTTGAAGAGGATCAATAGTTAATAAATGAGTTTTGTGTGTGTGTGTGTGTGTGTGTGTGTGTGTGTGTGTGTGTGTGTGTGTGTGTGTGTGTGTGTGTGTGTGTGTGTGTGTGTGTGTGTGTGTGTGTGTGTGTGTGTGTGTGTGTGTGTGTGTGTGTGTGTGTGTGTGTGTGTTCCATTTCAGACCTATAAACATCAAGTGAATGCAATATAATGTTATGTGTAGTATAAGGAGAATGAAATATACTATGTAAATGCAAATAACGTTGTAAATAAGAGTAATGTTTAAGTATCTCTATATCTTTAAATTAAGTAAAGAAATTTAAAAATGGGTCAAATAATTAATATCCATCATCATAATCAAGAGTGTAAGTATCAATAGTACAAACATCAATGATACTATTAGTCAAAGAAGCATGAAGAATGTATTTTTTATTCATTATTATGGTAGCAATAATATCATCAATTAGTTTTTGATGAGACTGATGTTGTAAAGGAGGAAATTAAGTAATTATGTGAAGGGAGATTGAAAGTTTTGATTTTCAAAGTGATCTCACTAGGTTCATTGTCATCATAATCTAATAGGTTAGGTAGTATATTTCCCATAAGTTTTGGCTATCCATTATAAACTCTATTAGAATTAAATAGATAATTAAATTGTTGAGATTCATGAAAAAGAATGTTAGGTAAAGTTTCAAGAGTGGGTATTTTGAAAACATTGCATTCCTAGAATTGCTTAAAATTCTAAGGGTTTGTGTCTCCTTGAATCTTATAGATGGTATCATTATGAGGAAATTTGACACATTGGAATGATAATGAGGCTATAGCTATCATGCAATGTGTCTAGGGTATACCAAGTAAAATTTTATATGATAATGGTATATTAAAGATTATGACCTTCATATGAACTATAATAGGAGGAACTATGATAGGTTGGCAAACAAAACCTAGATGAGGCATTTTTATTTGTTCATAGCCTTGAAATTGGCTTTATGTAGACTAAGGTTATTTTCATAATACTAAAGTGTTTTAATAAAGTCAATTGAAGTCACAAAAGTGCCATAGCCTTCATCAATCAAAACATTCTTGACTTGTATATCACCAAATTGGATACTAATGAATAAAGGAGGATAATCTGCACAAAGTAATATTTCATAATGTATCATTGAAGCGATAGGAAATTTTAGTGAAAGAGAAGTATCTATAATTTCATCAACATGTATAGACATTTATTCTCATTTTTAAATAAAACTATCATTAAATCTAGACAAAGTGTCTTCTTTCCCCATAGGTGGAGGTTAAGCGATGTTCATTTGAAATAAGAGTTGAATTAAATGATTATCATGATGAGGGGGAGTCCTCATGAGTTATATAAAATAAATTTTTGATGAAGATGTGATAGCTAAATGATATAGTCCCATTCATCATATAGATTTAGAACTATTTTAGATAAAGGTGCATAATGTTAAAGAATATCCTTTGAAGGAGGAGTAGAAGTACAATTAAATTGATGTTGATAAGGAGTATTTTATTAGCATGTATTTGATGTATTTTGGCCAAGTGTGTCTGATTGGGTTAAATTGGTTAATGTCATTGGTGGCATAATTGGGTCAATGATTAATTGTTTTGAATATTTGGATGTTTTAGGTAGTGAAGAAATCATGAATTTATATTTAGTTTTAATTTTTAAGGTTAGTCATTTAGAGTTAAGAGACATTGATGATAGGTGTGAATTAGAAGTTGTGTTGATGGAAAGATAATGAGTATCAAAATGTAATTTGATTAGAAACATTTGAGATAGTGGATAGAGTATATTGTTTATTAGATTTGTTAGAGATGTTGTAGTATGTTCAATTCTGTAAGATGAGATGGATGAGTGTCTTGAATAATATATAAAGTTGGGAAGACATTATAGTTAAAATGTGGATAAGGATTTTTATTAGAGACTACTCTCCTCATATTATTCATATTGACCACATTTTCATTGTTAATGAGAGAATTAGGATTGATCAAAGTTTCAACAATGTTACAAGTAGGAGTTTGAGTAGTACTTGTTTGATGATTAGGAAGAAGATCCTTGTAAATAGTGAGATGTGTTAACTATATTAAGTGCATAATTATTAAGTTAAGTCTCATGAGCCTTATCTATTACTTCATAATCTTGTTGACATTCAAAAATTAAGGTTTTGTGATTTAAATGAGTACCAAGGAGACATTTAAGACCAAACTTTCTAAGGTAGTAACAAGTCTCATGAGAATGATCCCAAACTAAATGATACTAAACAACATGTGGGGATCATACGGATGTTTGGTAGGCAAAGTAGGGTATATATCACAAGGTGAAGCCCTAATAGTATGCTTTTGAATTTTTTTCCAAGGAAAGTGGTTTATGAGAATCTACATGGTTTACATGGGAAGATGTAGAACTAAGTTGTTGAAAAATATTGATCAAAAGTGGCTGTGAAAATGTAGCTTCATTAGAACCACTTAGAAAGTTAATATGAATAGTGTGTAAGAAATTATAGGTATCTGTAACACTATTTTTGGTAGCATGGTATTTTTTAGATATCATGAGCATGTGAGTTCTAGGTAGAGTATGGGAAGGATAAAGTTATCTTATGAAAAAATATTGATGACTGGATTGTTCTAAGTCTTCTTCCAAATATTTTGGTGAGAGAATTTAAACATGATATATAAATTTAGGATGAAGAGAATTAGTGAACAAGTGGAAAATATTATCTTTCGACACATTAATTTTAGCTTTATTGGATAAGGATTTCCATCTATTAATGAACACTTGGGTTGTTTTAGTTTTTGATTATTTATAATTGATAAAGTGAGCTAAGATATTTTTAGGAAGGTATTTAGTTTAGAATTCTTGTACCAATGCATTAGCTAAATCTTATAAACTAGATATAGTACGAGTCTTAAATTGATTATACCAATCTAAATCATCACCTAAAAAGGTTTTGGATAGGAGATTGGTGGAAAAAAAGGTATTGAGCTTAATCCAATATTTATACAATTCTTTGAAAGTTTTTAAATGCAATGTTGGATCAATGGATCCATTATAAGTGATAGTAGGAACAATATTGCCTACTTAATATTTTTAATTTGAGGAACTAAGGTTGTTTTTTTTAAGTGTTTGATAGTTTTACTAATAAGTGGGGATTGAGGTATAAGGTTACCTTATGAATCTCTATTGGGGGAAGGTGGGAAGGGGAATTAGTATTTTTTACTCCAAATTAATTGGGTTGAGAACAATTTTGTAATTTTGTAATTTTATTTCCATTTGCATCATTTGAATTACACTATTAGTTTTTAATGCATCCATTTGATCCATGGGTTGTAATAGATTTTGATTAGTATTAATAGTGGTTTGAATATTAGAAACAAATTGAGATGTAATGGTGTAAATTTTAATTTGAGTATTAATGTGCAAACTTTGAAGTAAGCCCACTGGATGAAATATTGGTCATAGTAGTTGAGATATTAAGCAAGGTAAAATAAGTAGTAGATAAATTTTAAGGTATGGAAGAATAAAATGACATGGAAGAAGTCATAGGGTAAATCTACCCAAGAATTGTAGAAAATCTGTGTGGGTGAAGGTGGATAGTCAATTTAAGGTCTCATCATGAGTTTATATATTTTCATGGGATCCTTTCCCAAATGCTGAGGGTTTTTGTTGATGAAAAGTATCATTTTGGTAGGGTATTCAAGATCACTCTCATCCTAGATAATAGGAATTTTTGGAGGATAATTAAGTGGATCCAAAGTTTTGGAAGGAGGTGACCCATATTTTTCGGTCCTAGTGGCCACATTAACATTTCTTACATCTAGATTTTCTATGGAAGTATAAGTAATATGGGAATGAGGATGTTTAGGGGGGTTAGTTTAATTTATCACATCATTTTGATTTTGTAGTTTAGTTTTGTTAAAAATGTACTACATGATGAAAAAGGTAAACATGTTACTATGAGGAAAGAGGCTAATAAAATATACTAGGTCAAGTTGGTTGACTTTATTAGATAAACAGGGATAAATAACAATCTAGAAAATGAAATGAGTCAAGCTGGTTGACTTAGATAGACATGGAAAAATAATAGTCTAGAAAATGAATTGAGTAAAGCTGGCTGAATTAGTTGGACATACAAAGAGAAATAACAATATGGAAAATGAACTAAGGCTAAGTTGGTCAACTTAGTTGGATAGACAAGGATAAATAATAGTCTATAAAATGAATTGAGTCAAGTTTGCCGACTTAACTAGATGTACATGGATAAATAATAGTCTGAACAATGAATTAAGTGAAACTAGTCAAATTGGTTGGCCAAATAGGGAGAAGTAATTATCTGGAAAAGGAACTAAGTCAAGTTGGTCAACTTAGTTGGACAAAGATGGAGAAGTAATAGTTTATAAAATATATTAGTTTGATCTAGTAAGTTGAGCTGGAGGAAGGAAAATTCTTGGCTAAAGCTGGAAATAAATTAGAGGAGGGAGATTCTCTTTTTTCTCAGTCTAGGGAGATTCAGGCTGAAAATGATTTCCCTTCGAATGAGCTTCCTATAAATGATAATGGAGAAAGCTTAAAGCATATTCTAAACCAAAGAAAAAGGGCTGAAAAAAGACCATTATTAAGGGGGTAGAAACTAGAAGTAGCAAAAAAGACCAGCAAATGAAGGTGAAACATCTTGCTTCTACTCTAGATAAATCTAGAAAAGGAGATGAATAACATTTAAAGGTGAAACTAGATGTTGGCTCTCTAGACAGACTGGGAAGAAGATCCACTAAGAAAAATAGAGAGCTAGAAAGTATGTATAATATTGCTGATGGTAGGCATGCAACTATTCTAGATTTTACCCCTAAAAATAGATATTAAATCTTTATTTGGATTATTAGGGGGCTGAATATAAAATGGATAATGATGTTATCCTTGTATTACCTAATTTTGTTGCTACTTTTTAGTAGGTTTAAGGATTGCTTATCCTGGTGCTTGTAATTGCTCTATCTTTTTTAATTCTGTTAAAGGGTTTTGGGGTCCCTTCAAAACCTATTTTTACCTTAATCTAAAACATAGTTGGAAAGATAGGGAGAACTAACACTCTAAAAATAAACTAAGTTGAGTTGGTTGACTTAGTTAGACATACATGGAGAATTAAAGTATGAAAAATGAATTGATTTGAGCTGGTCAACTTAGTTAAATATGAATTTTTTTACTATAAAATAGATCATGTTGTCTAAAAACCAAAGAAAAGAAGTAGAATTTAAAATACTAAATTGATCTAATTGACCTAATCTACTAAAACATAATCAAATAGGTCAAAATTGGTTGATATAGTTCAGTCACATGGTACATAACTATGTCAACGCTAGTCAACACAGTCTACAATATGAAAGAGAGAAACAAAAAACATACATAAATGAAGTGTATAACTAATTAAATATTTGAAAATAAGATCATGTAGATGTACTAAAATGATTTGATTGATTTATAGGATCCCAAATATAATTGTCTATTGGATAGTGACAACCTAATGTTTCAAAGTGCTAACTATGGAGAATTAGACCTTGCCCATAGTCCACTAAACCTAGTTTTAAGGGTAAGCTAAAAGTAAATTATTGATGCTAACCACTAAATGATGCACCATAAGATCAAATAGATAAGTATATTCCTAAGGTTTAGTACAAAGGTAAATCCTAAGCATTTCCTAAATATTGTGAGGTATGTATAAACTAAAGAACATGTTTAACTTTATAATATGGCTATGAGTATTGGGGAAAGCCCATCATGCCATGACATATATAAATGATGTAAAAGGACCATAAAAAAGTGTCACATAAAATTTCATGATAGTAACTAAGAGGTTTTAAAACTGTTAGCATATATTTTCTACGGAAATCAAAAGAAAGTGAAAATAAAGGCAAAAATCAAGTGGCAAAAAAATTTACAATTTCTAAGAGTAAATAGAAAGGCAACCAAATATTTTTAAATAAAAAGTGAGATTAATTAATAGAAAATGAAGTGAATTGAATTACTCATTATGAAAAATAAAACATGATTGATTAGGATGATCTAGTTTGAGTAAACATAATAGAACAAGGTCGGGCAAGTTGATCTAGTCTATTGTAAAAACATGTCAAAAACAAACAAGGTTGGATAGGTTAACTTACTTTATTAGGAAAGAGAAACACACAAAAAAGCAAGTCAATCAAGCTAACTTAGTTGACTATGCTATATAATTTTAATAGAATAAAAAAATTGTAAATCACATCATGGAAATTTAAAAAAAGGAATAAGAAATTCAGAAAATTAAAAACATTAAAGTACTAAGTTAGTTAAAAAGAACCTAAAAAGAGTCAACTAGGTCAACTTAGTTTTATGAAATTAAAGAGTGAGAGCTAATATAAAAAATGAACTATATATACTACATTGATCTAGCTAAAATCCAAAAGTGTAGGAGCTAAACAAATCAACTAGCTTGACCTTGTTAGCTGGACTAAATATTGAGATTGGAAAAAAATGAACATGATCAACCGACTCAATCTTATTTACTATATTGAAGACTGATATTAGAAGAAAATTAACACAATACACTAACTTTATCTTGCTAGTTTTGACTAAGAATATGCATTTAGAGAATAAAATTGGTCGATAAATATGACCTAATTTACTATAAATCTTAAATTTTCACACAAAGAATAATACTAGGTAGACCAACATGACTTAGTTGGCTATAATAAAAAAATTAAAATTTAAGGGTTAGATCCATGCTAGGTTCAACAAAATTTATGTAATAAATTAATATAGATCTATAAATTACCTTACTTAGTAAATCTAAGAGTGAATAAATTAATCAACTAACATCTCCTATAATACTTTTTATATTGGGAGCATGACCAAATTATATCTACTAAAACTAACTAAAGGAGAACTCATAAAACAGCACTAAAGGATAAGGTTACAAAGTGTCTAGGTAAATAGTACTATGAAACAAACCTATCTAGGTGTAAATACATGAAATAAAACTAATCTAGTGTTATCATGGTATATAACCCAAATGTGGATGGATAATACAAATAAAATAATCAAGGGATCATGGTAGGCAAATGGTGGCCTATACCACCTAAGGTGGAAGATGTAAAATAAAGAAAACCCTATATTTATACTAAGTTTAAGTATAGAGGTATCCTAGGCAAGGATTTAAAATTTTAAACCTATAACCTAATGAAATATCTATTTATTAAATGAAACAGTAAAAGTTAGAGATACTCACCTTTGATCAAATATGTCAAGTCTCAATCTCCCCCTTGGCCAATGGTTAATTTCAAGAGATTGTTGTGGATTTGTAAAGATCACGCAATAGAAATTAGTTTAAGGATTAAATACTCCTACTTGCATCTGAGACTTCCCACAAGATAATTTATCTTTCCTCGAAAGAAACCCCTAAGCAATGGATCCTTCAAATGTATATGTAGGATAATTGAAATGAAGGTCATATTTATATAAATAGATAATCCCTAACCCTTCTAAAATTTTATCCAACAATGTCAACCATCATGAACCTATTTTGGATAAAGTTATCAATAGGAATTAAACTAAGTCATCCAGATCAACTTAACTCCATAATGTGTGAAGTAAATTTCATAATAAGGTTGACTAAGACAAATTAGTATGAAAAATGTGCATTTAATTAGTTAGGTTATATTTAAAAGGATAATTGCTTAGGGAGTTGGATAAATTGGATTTATAATGGGTTTAGGTATGATAGAGTTAACCAACAATCTTGAGAAACACTAATGGTTACTCATCCCTTTCTCGATAAGACCTTTAAGGCATGCACTCAAGGAGAATGAAAATCGATAGGTTCTTATGAGATAAAAAGTGTTAGTAAATGATAAAGTTTAATAATATTATCTGTATACACATTATTTGTATAATACTCATCATCCTCTTGATACATATGGAAATCCACTTGATAACATTAGTGGTATAATTATAATCAAACAAACATCATGTACTATGATTAAATTTAATGATAGTGAAGTTATTGATGATGATTTTGATAGATGTGCTCTCTTTATTAGATCTTATGCTGAAAATAAATACATACATATTATTATGATAGATAATGGATCAAGTGAAAATATGTGCACCATAACACTCCTTTACTCTTTTGGATATACAGAGCGAGATTTAAAAGATACTTCTAGATTTTTTAAAGAATTTGATGGTCATATCCAAGTTACTTGTTGTGACCACAATGTGCCTTTTCATAGAAGAAAAAGGGACCCCTATGATACTAAATTATATAATTTTTGGAATTTTATTGAACCCCATCCGATTTCAAGATATCAAGAACTTATTGTATCCTAGTATTTAAGATTTTCTTTCAGTGATAACAAATCCCATTTACTTGAATTTGAATATCTTCTACAAGTTGCTTGTTTTGAAAACACTAGTCTAGCCATGATTTTGAAGTGTTATTTTACCTAACTTTATTTTTAGGCACTAAACATTTTCCTCTCATAAAATCTCTAAAGCAGATAGGTCTCAGAGTCTTAGTCTTAGAGTCTAGATGGTACCATCCATGAGGTTTTATCATAACAAGTAGGCAACCCTTAATTTGTAATACACTTTTTGAGTGAATTAATATTTTATATGATTTCAAGGTCATGGAGTCTTTATAGATGTAATAGGCTTGGGAGGCCCAATCTAATAAAAAATCATCACATGTACTCATACACCCAGTTTTTTTAGAGTTATTAGAGGCTTGGGAGTCTCAATCAAATCAAATATTTCCATATGTAACCTTACATACAAAGTCCTTAGAGCCATTAGAGGCCTAATCCAATAAGAGATCACCATGTGTGCTCATACACTTAGAGTCATCATAACCATAAGAGGTTTTGAAATCCAATCCAATTATAGATCACCATATGCACCCTATAGTTGTCATAACTATTATAGGATTAGGTGACATGATCCAATAAGATATCACCATGTGTACCCATACACCTAGAGTCATTAATGTTATCAAATGCCCATGAGGATTGATCTAATAAGAGATTGACATGTGTACTCATACACCTAGAGTAATTAGATATATTATAGTCTTAGGATGATTGAGTTAATCAAATATCAACATGTTTACTCATATAACTAGGTTTGTTGTACACCTAAAGAATTCCCACTGCATCAAACCCATAACATCACCCCTTTTCACCATGTACATTTAAAACTTGGTAGGCTATGAATGTATCTCTAGTGTCATGAGGGCCAAAGTAGGGTGTGTTCCAACACACTCTCTATGTTCATTGGACCATTTTGGTAGTTCACAATTTAACACCTAAAAATGTCCCATAACCACTAACTGATCCAATTAAGGTTGATTCTAGATAAAATAAAATCTAAGTAAAACACATAAAATGACTATTCTAAAATCAGGCCATAAACACCAAGATTAATTCACATAACACAAACCACTGGTCCTATTACTATGAAAATATCTAAAATATCTATAAGGTCCTATCTAAATTTAATCTCAATCTTTTTTTCTACATGATTTGAATTATTTATATCCCTCTATTGAGTTATTCCCAAAACTTGAGGTGTATTTATATAAAATTCATATGTAATAAAAGAGAAGCATTTAACAAGAAGAGAAAAATTGAATAATGATAATGTCTACATCCAATCCTTTTCTATAAAAATAATTTAGGGGTATTACCTTCTTGTATGGAGTCTCATATTTCAAAGACTATAATGAAATATTCAAGATAAATGAAGACTTTCAAAGACCTAGTAGTGACAATGAACTAGAGGGTGAAGATGTCAAGTTTTTAAGTGACCTAATATCTATCAAATCCTTGAGATTGTAAAAAAAATGACCAAGCCTAAATTATTCTTCTATTGTGATATCTTTTCTAATATATTATGGATGTCCAAGTGAAATAATGATATTATTCATTTATCAAATAAATGGTTATGAAATAAAAAAAATCTTTAAGGCAACCTTTAAGAGCTATTACAACCTACCTGATTATGACATTATATATGATAGGGAGGTTGCCACTTAGTGGATAAAGACCCACAACATCCATAAGACACTTAAGTATTGAGGTGAGGATACTGACCACTAGGTTAACAAGGAGCATGTTGAATCCTATATCATAAGACCTTGAAAGAGGGAGTGTGAATTGGCATTCTATTTCTAAAGCATCTATATGAGGCAAGTAACATTGTGCATGTCCAAAAATATAATGTCCCATTGATCAACATAATTATATAAAGAAATTAAGTCCTATCCCTTAGAGACATCATTAGTTTTGTAGATGATATTTATGGATTATATAGTACTGAAATCTTGTACACTTGGAAAACTCAGACCTTGGCTATTCCTCTTAGTTGTGGACCTTTTATTGCTTCCACAAATCTCACATATACTCTATATTATTCCCCTTATCTTATATATCTTATTACAACTAGTCTTATGTTGATGACCCAGGGCTTCTATCTTTCCAAGAATACTTAAAATGTACATATCTTTCATATTTTAAAGTTCTAAAAATATACCTACTTTCTTGCTCCCTATACACTAATGTCCAAGATAGACACTAGTGTCAACATTAGTGTCCTAACCTAGTACAAGTGTTTAGTTCCCTAAAGTAATATATTTTACAAAAGAAACATATCCTATTTATTGGTGTAAGTGATTTTATGTGAGTTAATTATGCAAATGGATTGATATAGATATAAGTTCAACCCTCATTTATTCCTCACCAAGAAGAAGACCTAGTAAAATACCAAAGAGACCAAGAAAAATTATAAAACTCACTCTATCAAGAATTTAATTGAACAATGCTTCCATATTTCCATACCAGTTATAGGTAAAACACATCTATAGGTTTGAATTACTAAATTAGTAGCCTAAGATCTTGATTTTCCAATTTATAATCTAGGTCATTATTCTACTTGTTTTTCACATATAGTATGATTCACACATAATCCAACACATGGGGGAGAACTACATTATTCTAAATCCCTCTTCAAGGTATTGGATATGTAGGTATCACTCATTAATAAAAGGGTCTTTGGGGTCATCTTGACACCATGTGCCCACTATTCCATTTTCCCCTAAGATCATAATGAAGATGAACAACTAGGGTTTTGTAAATTCATGAGGAGAAACAATCCATGAATCGAATCTAAATGCACTAGAGTGAAGGAGAAGAAAAAATTAGAATCATATAGTTAGTCACATCCCTTTTCATTAGGTATTATTTATAATAAACTTATGTTTAACCTAGATAGTAACATTGACACAACCATCCTAGGATATAATTAGTGTCCAAAGCTCTATAAGCATTAGATCCAGAATCTGATGATCGTTCCAAAATCTCCTTGTAACCTAATTTTTATTATTCAAGATCCAGTACTATGTTATTATTAGAGACAATTATGTATATTAATTATTTTTTATTTCTATACATAGCTTAGTTTTAATTTCTATATTTACCTATACTCAACATAATAAATTTAGTGTATGCTTATATATGAGTTTAGCACTTAATTGGCCTAATGTATATCTTATTATCAACCTTGTATATTGTAATTTATATATTCTTAACCTTATTATAATTCCAAGGTAGGATAGCCTCTTATCTAATTTAGGGTTAAAATTTTGGTGAACTTGATATTTAAACATCAAAACCCTAAGACAAATTAGGGTTTTCTAATTTTTTTCCTGATTACTATACTTTATTAGAAATTTTAATTTTTCATTTATCAATCAATGGAAAATGTTAGTCAAAAACATGATTCCGAATGGAAGATAAAGAAGCATTAATTACTCATATAAATAATAAAAAGAACTTAATATATGATTTTTATAAGGTTATAATAGATGAAATAAATAAATAAGATAAAACTAAAGTTGCCTCACCTAGTGGTGGTGAATCCCTAGAATGTATTATAATTGAGTCCACACCCATCAATCTACCTACATTTAGTGGAGGCATAGATTATGTATTTCAAACTTTGTTTCTTATAACTAATATTGCTGCATATTTTAGGAAGCACAATGATTAAGAGGGGGTGAATCAATCTTCAATTTTTTTTACAACTTGACTTTATCATTCATGAACTATCAAAG
The DNA here is from genome assembly GCA_037957365.1 of Torreya grandis. Classification (NCBI taxonomy): domain Eukaryota; kingdom Viridiplantae; phylum Streptophyta; class Pinopsida; order Cupressales; family Taxaceae; genus Torreya; species Torreya grandis. Next base: position 3,750,617 of record JARHVA010001115.1, on the reverse strand, counting down.
CAATATAGTGAATTAGTAACACATCAATAAACATTTATATGAGCATGAAAAAAGAACATATCCCATATTAAAATTATTTGAGTTGGAAACCCTAAAGGGGAAGAAAACATATTGATATATGAAAATGGAATACATTCCTATAAGACAAACACCAAATTTATTGAAGCATTGGCTTCACATGGAGCACTAACCCCAACTAGCTAGGCACCAACTCAGTTAGGCTTTAGCAAGCACCAACTTGTAAGGAGGCACCAACCCCATATATAAATAAACACATAATTAAATTTATAAAATTTAATATGTATTTTTTCTCAACCAACTAATGATGACACCTTTTCATCTTTTCACACTCTTAGCTATTTCAAACTACCTTCTAGGTTTCTTCACTCAATTAAGTCTCTTTAAGATAAATTAGGTCATTTAACCTTTATATTAATATATATTACCCATGTTAGATATTAATTATAGTTTATTTTCACCATAATTATGGTCTATAAGACCTCCTTTATCTCTTTAAAGTTATATATCCTTCACCTCAACTCATTCATACCCTAACTAGTCAATTAAGCCTATTAGGCCTTACTCTTATACTAGGCTCTTGCTCATACACATATTGGTAAAAAATAAACACTTGAAAACATATATTTTACATAAAATATGTCTTATGACATTAAAAAAACATGAATAAAACATTGAAATAGGTTTTTCATAGCATAGGACCAAAACCTCTTTTAGGCCTTAAGGAGACCTACTTCAATTAGGCCTTCATTAGCACACATTACCGTTTGATATTATTGGATCACTTTATCAATTAATACATGGAAGTTAAAATTAATATGAAACTAAAATATACCCATAATAATATCATATTAGTTCTATGACACATTTTATCTCCAACCACCACTTGAAGTACGCCATTAGTAATGTTCACAAATAGGCTTGTGCATACCCAAAAAGTCTATCTTGAACTACTATAGATAAAAAAAATAATTAGATTAAAAAATGGAAATAAAGCATATAAAAAAACCGTAAATACCTAAAAAAATTCACCAAGTTCATTATAATTTATTATAGAGGACAAAAGAACTTGAAAACACTCTTGTAACTTGCTCACTTAGAACTGCCAATTTTCCTTAAAGACCAGTCATGGTGATTTTGACCTTCAACACATATATGACCACTTTCAAAGAATCATAATGAATATGGATGACATTATGATAATATTATTAGATATAAATTTAAAATTTGCAAATGAAAATATTGGTCTTGCAGATCGAATTCATGACGTTGTATCTCACTAGCTCATCTGAACTAGATAGGTCAACTTGTGAGCACATTTTTCATCATATTTAATAACCACCAAAATTATACCCAAAAAAAAAATGAATTAAAATTATTTAAAAAATCCTCCATTAATTTTTTTATATCTCTATTCCATGATAACACATTCTTAATCATCTTCTCACTACTACCTAGGTTTCTCACTATTTTCACCATTAGGCTTATTAGTGACTGGTTAAATTGGATGACTAGTTTATAAAATATAAGGGTTTAAAAATATATAAAAAACATCATGGAAATTAAATACATGTCTTAAAATTTTCCATCCAATTATATTCATACTTTGACTTGGTTAACTTTTATTGTTACAATAAGTTTTTGAGAAACTAGTACTTTCTTGTAGGGTCTACTCACACACCTGACAAACCAATCACATCTAGAGGTGCCTGGGAGAGTTGAATACAAAATTTAATAGCTTAAATAACCATACCAATCCATTCTAATAACTTTATAACAACTTATTTCATATCAAGTCATTATTAGGGTTCTTTGAGGGTTTAAACCATCTTCCACTATTAGTAATCATTCATAAATCTTAACCCCTCATTCCAAAAAATAATGCCTAAAATTTTGAGCAAGTATAAATATTAACACATCATGCCTAAAAATAATGAAAAGGTTACACATGGAAATGAGTACCTAAAATTCCTTTTCAGGATGATAACCCTTTATTCTGTGCACAAGAGAGACCTTAAAACCACTTTTCATGCCTTATCTTGCAAACCATAACCTCAAACCTTGTGAACATGATTGAAACAAAATATTGTACCTCTTTCCATGATATTATGAGATAAAACATCTTTAAATCTGATCATGACCCCTCATTATTCCACACTCTCTCTCTTTACTCTCTAGACCTTTACATGTAAATCACATTAGGCCTTGAAACCAACCTTTATGCATCTTTCCATGTGCTCTCAACCTCAATTAAATGATCACATAACATATAAAATTATAAAAAAATGTATAAAATCATTCATATTCCTTTAAAAATAATCAAGATGCCTCATTAGGCCAAGTAGGGTCTAGAAGTGGTCTAGTAGCATACTAGGTCTATAGGTCCTACCCCTGTAGGCTCACCTTAAGACTCACATGAGTGATCCAATGCCTCATATAAATGATAAATAAACTTTATATAACCATTAATACCTATGTTAAATTATCTCACCAAACCACCATGCTCAAACCTTATCAGCAGGACTTTACATGCCATGATGAGTTCCATAACTAGGCTTCTCATGTACTCGAAACTTGACAACTGACCTTAAAACACTCCTTGATGCTTCTACACCTTGATAACATGTCTTACTTTCTCCTCCAATAATTTCATACCTCTCAATGATATTTTCAAACAATAAAAATCTTTAATGACCTCATGAACACTTTTCTTAAGAACCTTTGACATTAATTACAACATCAATGATAAACCTCAACAATAAGAACAATGCTCAACAATCTCCCCTTTTTTCATTGATGAAAAAAATAATATATACGGATCATTCTTATCTCTCCATTTTTAACTTTCTCCCCCTTTGACATAAATGACAAAGTGATGTCTACAACTGCTTATATCATACTCATAACCAAAAAACTCAACACACAGGACTATGAGTTTATGAGACATAATACATACTCTCCCTAAATCCATTCATACCTTCTTAGAATAACTCACCTATTCTTGGAGATAATAAAATTGATAGTTATCCATATTTAGTTTGGCCTCTTCAATGATTTCTAGGGGAAATAATTATACCCAACTCCTATCTTAGGTGTTTAAATGTTAACTTTGGAAATGGTTTGGTCAAGATTTATGCAATCTGATCCTGTGTAGAAACATACTCAAGTATGACACTTTCTTCATTGAATTGATCTCTTAGAAAATGATACCTAATATAAATGTGCTTGGTTATTGAGTGCATGATAGGGTTCTTTGAGATTCTTATATCACTTTTATTATCATAATAGATAGGGATAAAAACATCATAATCTACCTTATAGTCTTTTAGGGTCTATCTCATCCATATTAATTGAGTGCAACATTAAGATATCATAATGTACTCAGCCTCATAAGTGGATAATAATACTAATGGTTACTTCATACTTATCCATGAAAATATACACCCACCTAACAAGAAAGCTCCTCCATCGGTACTCTTCCTATCATCTATACTTCTTTCCCAATCTCCATCTATGTAGGTTATAAAATTGATCTCCATACTTCTTATATACCACAATCCATACTCCATGGTCCATTTGAGATACTTGAGTATCCTTTTGAATTCTTACAAATAATTCTCCTTTAGATATTCTTGAAATCTTCGCATAAGACCCACTACTTTCATGATGTCAGGTCTAGAAGTAGGGATGTATAATAAACTTCCAATCATTAACCTATATGAAATCTGACTAACCTTTCAAGACTCATCTTCCCTGATCAACTTACACCCTATGATTGTGGGTGTACTGACTACCTTGAAATTTCCCATCTCAAACTACTTCAAAATATCTCTTATATACTTGGCTTATTAGATGAATATACCTTTTTCAGATTGAGTGATTTTCAACCCAAAAAAATGATAGTTATCCTAGCATGGACATCTCAATCTCTTTCTCATCACTCTACAAAGTCCTTGGTCATGTTATCATTATTTCCATGAAATATGATGTCATCCACATAGACAACTACTATTAATTAATGGTCATCTTTTATCTTGATGTATAGATTACTATCTACAACTCCTCTTTTGAATCCTTGATCCAATAGATACCTACCCAACCTAGCATACCAAGCTCTAGGAGCTTGATTTAGATAATAGAGAGAAATTTTCATTCTAAAAACATAATCTTTGTCATTTGATACTGATAACCCCTAAGTTTCTCAATGTACACTTCCTCTTCCAAATTTTCATTCATAAAGGCAAATTTCACATCCATCTGATATACTTTGAATCCTTTGAATCATGCATATGCTAGAAATAATCTAATGGCCTCCAATATTGATACTAGTGGAAATGTATCCTCAAAGTCTACCCCTTAAAATTGTGCATATCCCTTACTTACCAATTTATCCTTGTTCCAAGTGAATTCTCCATCTTCATTCAACTTATTTCTAAACACACATTTTATGCCAATGACATTCTTATCTTTAGGCCTAGGAACTAGTTCCCAAGTCTCATTCTTTTGTATTTGGTATAACTCCTCATTAATAACACCTATCCAAAATTTGTCTTTCATTTCTTCTATAATATTCTTAGGTTCAATCTTGGATAATAGAGTAAAATTATCTTGATTTAGATTACATAAAAGTCTTCTCCTTATTTTCATACCTGCATTTTTGTCACCAATGATTTGAAATTCAGGGTGATCTATTTGAATCTATATTGAGGGTCCTTTTAAGTCCTATCTCTCTTAAACTTATTATTATTACTCACCCTCTATAATATCCTCTTCATTATTGATCTCCAAATTCTCTAATGTGTCCTTTGACTATGAGTGTGATTTCCTTGTCTCATCAATCTTCACATTGGTGTTTTCCACTATCTTTTGGGGCCTCATTTTATAACATCTATAGGATAAGCTCATTGCTTAGTATCCTAATAATATACATTCATGAGATCTAGAATCAAACTTTTCCAAGTCTTAATCATCTCTTTTGATGAATTTTTTTCTCCCAAACACTCTCAATTTCTCCACATTGGTAGGGCTTCCCTTCCATAGTTTATAAGGAGTCTTATTGGCATTAGTCTTTATCTATCCTCTATTAAAAATGTAGACTGTAGTGTTTACTACCTATATCCAATACCCATCATATAATTTAGAATAATCTAGCATAGTTCTATGCATCTCTTGAGCTATCATATTTTTCCTTTCCACTACCCCATTCTACTTAGGTGTCTTAACTACTGAGAATTATTTCCTTATTGCATGAAACACTTAGTAGTCATCAAATTCATTGGACCAAAAATATCTTCCTCTATAAAATCTTAGGCATTTGATCTTCCCATTATTTTCATTATCAACAAGAGCCTTGAATACGTTAAACTTCTCAAGAGCTTATGAGTTTTATTTCAATAATGCAACCCAAGTCATTCTTGTATAATCATCTATGAGTAATACAAAATAGATATCTCCTTGAATGCTTTGAATCATTGTATTCCCACATAGATTATTGTGTATTAACTCAAAGGGTATTATATTAAATTACTCCTTGGACTTGAACCTTCTTCTTTTCTACTTACCATGTATGTTTGTAGGTTTAGTGAGCATGTTATTCATAGACTTCTTAGTGCTAATCTTGACCATATTGTCAAATTTAAGTTGAACTAACCTTCTATGCTATAACCAAATTTCATTTATATTACTCATGAAAAATATCTCCTTATTGATGTCATTCAAGACATATAGATTATTCTCAATCCTCTTAGCATTGGAAATTATCCTTCCTCGTTTGGTTCTCCTTATCTCACACCCTTTATCATGAAAGGTTAATGTGTCTCCCTGATTACAAATTTGACTTACACTAATCAGGTTATGTTTCAAACCTTCCACATGAAACAAATTTTGTGTCTTGGCCTTCCCATTAACCAAACTCAAGACACCTTTTCCAACTATATTGGAATTCGTGTTATCTCCAAACCTCATTGTTCCTACATCATTATTTTTTAGTGAGATGAGCTAATTTTTTCTCCTATCATGTGTCTTGAGAAAAAAATATCTATATACCATTTCATGCCTTCATCTTGAATGTGAAAGGAAATTTGAGTTAGCATAGAATTCTCTTTAGTCTTTTATTCCTCCTTAGAAAATAGTCCATCTTGACTCTTGAGCTCAATATGATTAGTCCTAACTTGCTTTGGATTCCATACCGATGTTTGATTTTTCTCGTGCATTATGAGAGATTCATATCTATTATTTAATTTTGATGTCCTTCTAACTCTACTACAATATAATCTTGCAATGTGTCCTATATTGTGATAGATGTAACAAAAACCATTTTTATACTTACCTCTTGATTGATTACTCCTTTTCTCATAATTACATGACTTATCCTTTATTGTATTGGGCTACCTGATTAGTTTTTTCATGTTGGTACTCTTGACTTGTTCTGATTTCTCATGCTCTCTCTCTAAAACTTGCTCATATTGTCTATGAGTTTCTCATGCTCGACCTTCAATAAATTTATCTCTATCTTCAACTAGTTATACTTAACTTCCTTTGATCTAAAATTTATATTGACACCTTCTAATTGATTCCTAATTTCCTTGATAGTCTTATTTTAATACTTCAAATCATCAAAGGTAATTATGAGCTCATCTTCAAGGTCTACTTCAAATTTTCCTTCTTCACTGTCATAGTAGAATTCTTCATCATATATGTTATCTTCTTCCTTTTGATCATTGTGTAGACACTAATATCATGTCAACCCCCCTTGGTCCCCTTCTAAATGTTAACACTCTTAACCCACACTTGCTCACCTTATTAATTTAAAAACTACTTATTTTAAATTAATTACCTCACCTTGGACACCTCACCTAAACACCTCACCCTAAGACCATTTCTTAGCCTATGAGTCAGCCTAAGACTAGGTCCTCCAAACCCTAACTACCCATGACCTATCGTCACCCCATCTTAACTCCCTAACCAACTCTCGTGCCTCATAAGCCCTTATTTTGACCATTATCCAATGGAAAAGGCACTTGGCGGGTGGAGAAATGGGCAAAGAGCTAAAAATAACCCTTTTACCTATTCTCTCTCTGCCGACATCGATCAACCCATGGCCAATGTCAGTAGTCCTACACCAATGCTAGCAAGATCACCGACATTGATTACATAAGCCAAGCTCTAACATTGAGCTAGGGTCACCTTTTCACACATTCACATGCACACTCTAAGATTTCAAGCACCAGAACTCGACTTTCATTCTCCTAGCTACCGAAGCTCTGCATAAATCATTCCAAAGACTAGATTGAAAGATTGTACGAGGACCTATTTTACTAAATTAAATCAATCTGTGTTCACTTCATTGGCTCACAACACCAGTCACATCAACCACAATGGGAATCATTATTCTGACACCTCTGGTTCTTCACCCTATAAAGATAATTACTCTAGTTTTCATTTTAGTGTTTTAGAATATATTATCAATTAGTTTTCATTGATATTTATAAATACTATCGAGAGGCCTGACTTCTTCCATGGAGGGGCTGAAAGGCCTTCCCCTTGTTCTCACCCCCATTTCACACCAATCCTCCACCTATACCCTTCTTCATACCTCATTCACCTTCTTGCAACCCTGCACCAACCTCTAAACTTCCAAAAACCCCTCTGTCTATCTCGAAAATACTCTAAAAGCCATCTAAGGCTAAAAACCCCAACCAACATCGACAGACTAACTGACGTCGGCATCTACAACTCAAACTGACATCAACAGACCAACCGACATCGACACCTTTAGCCAGACCGACATCGACAACCCAACCGATGTCGGCACCATTTACCTAACCAACCTCAGTAGACCCATCAACGTTGGTGATTGTGTTCTGAACTAACAAACCAAAAATCCATCCAAACAACCCGTCTAAACTAGACAAAACCTTCAGCTAGCTTCTTTTAGCATTCTGAGATACACAGACTACAAGGAATAGGTACACACCATCTAATTTTCTATTTCTTTAGTCATTTATCATTTCTTCCTTTACAATACTTTTATCTTTAAATAGTGGACTATCATCCCTTAAGGAGCTTCACACTTTTGAGACCAAGCACGTAGCTTGGCAGTCCACCATAGCCTCTTCTAACATCTTTCTTATTTAAGTTTCATTCTTACTGTAGGTGTTTCCTCCACAGCTAAAGAAGAGCTCCCAAAAGGCTTGGATACGGTGCGCACTACATCTGGGTAACATCAAACCCATAACCTATTAACCTTAGTCTCTTTCTCATTTGAATGTAATTAGTGAAAATCTAGAGAAACATTCTGGCACACCTGGTGGGACCCTTGGAGTTTTCCTTGGGTTCATTCTTCTTCTTTTAAAAATCAAATTTTCATGTAGATGCATTAAAAAAATATTCACTTCTTGCATTCCCTCTTCTTTGCCTTTATTTTTTGAGAAATAAAAAACTTAGCTTCTCTTACTTTATATTTTTTACATAAAGTTAATTAATTCTTTCTCCTTCTTTTTTACCTCTTCTATCTTTTTGTTTCAAAAGGACATCATTAGCAGAGGTTAAAAAGAACATCTCTTTTTCTTTTTGTTACTTCTTGCATACATCATAGAGTAGTGAAAAACTCATACTCTTTACCTGTTCTCCATTTGTTTTCATTTGAATAACATATTTCGATTTGGGTTAAAAACTACTACATTTCATTCTTGCTTGGATGCACACTTAGCCCACTTAGTAATTAAAGCATTATGAATGAATCATAGTGCATGAATGTGACACAACCAAACCACAATCACTTCAAATCAAACACATAAACTTACTTGAGACAAAGCCCATCTAGGATTTCATCACCTAGAAAATACCTTACCCCACCTGACGATCCTACTTGGATTTCACCACCAAGAGGAAGACCCACTCTATTCTCTAGTAGAGTATAAACTATAGGGACGGTATATTCTAGCTAAGTAGCCTAGTTTAGCACTGGGTTCATGAAGTGAGGGGAGCAAGCCCCAACACCAGGCCACATACTGACTGTAACACAGATATCTTTGAACATCATAACACAACCTAAAACCAGCCATAGACTTCCTCTCTAGGAGCTGTTCTACAAGCCCAACTCCCAACATATTCTCTTAAGGCATAAGCCACCACAACTTTAAAACTCATTCCTAGGAATCTAATGTTTTAGAGGTTGCTTGCCTAATCATCTATTCTGCTAGTTTTATCTGAGTGTTTGAGCTAGTAAGGTCATACCATTCTAAAGTCCAAAACAAATTAGAATATCTTCTTCTTCCATAACCTATCAATCTTCTATGTTTCTAGAATTACATAAAAACTGACATCAATTTCTCCACCGATGTCAGTAACCAAACCTTCATCCACATCGGTTAACTGATCGATGTCAGCAACATTTTCTAACTGATATTGGTTAAACAACTGACATCGGTCACTGTCAATAAATAAATAATTTTTTTTCCAAACAATAAGCTTAAAACCCAAATTTCTTGCTATTTAACACAAATTCTAGTTTTCTAAAAATAAAACACATAGTTTTTAGAACCTAAACCCCTTTCGCCTTGCATGGTCTTGACATACAGTCAAGCCAAATTCCTTGTTGACCGCATGAGTCAATAGCCACTCCCACCTTCGCCCATCATGCCAAGTCATCTAATGGAGTATACTTCAGACACTGAGCATACTCCTATCCAACCTACCCCTGATCAACCTCCTATTATTCCTAAAGGGGATCAATATTTTGAGAGATTCCTTGACCATAATGTCAAGGCTCTCCAACATTATCTCTCTAGAAGCCAAATGCGAGATCCTTCGAGTAACCCTATTTATGGGATGTCAACTTCTTTGGTTGAAGTGGTAACGATATCAACAATATCTGCTACCCAACCTATGGTCACTTAGGCCACTGCCTTGACTAGTAACCCAACCATGGCCAATGTTCAAGATTTGGCCTCCCTTTCTATCCTTTCTTGCCCTACCTCCATCAGGGTTTTTTTACCCCCTCAAATGCAAATAATTTAACCAAGTTTGACACCTTTCTAGAACTTGATTGTCTCTATCCCATCCACTCTTGTGCTTATAAACACAAGAGTTACCACCTATCCTTTAACTAGTGTCACCGCCATTCAACCACCCTTAGTGGCATCTAGTCAAGTTGTGCCCTCCAACTTCATGACACAAGCCCCCTTAGCCTTAACATTGGCCCCTATGATGAACTATCAGTATGTTACACCTACACAAATGTAACCAAGTACATCATATACCCCTTCTAACACCTTCCAGGTACCCTATAACTTAAGGGGTGCCCCTCATGCCAATCCATCTATCGATCTAATTAAGATGCTGATGGATAAGATGTCCAACCTTGAGACATCTATTTTAGGTTCAAGGAATTTTCTTTCATACAAACAAATCTACAAAAAACCTATCCACCCTTCAGTTCTTATTCAACCATACCCTAGCCAGTGGGAACTCCCAAAATTTACTCATTTTTAGAGTAAAGAGGACCCACAACAACATCTATGAGCGTTTAGACATGCTTGCTACCTCATAGGGCATAATGATGCATTATTGCTTTGCACATTCCCTATGTCATTTTCTAATGCTGCCCTTGACTGGTATAGCTCCATTACCAGTCATTCTCTCTTCACCTTTGTTCAACTCACTCAATTATTCCTCAATTATTTCTCAATCAATATTACCAAGAAGGTCTCCATCACAGACCTTTATTCCATTAGATAATTTGAGGATGAGTCAATAGCAGACTTTGTCTCCCATTGGAGAGGTTTGATCAACTAACTCTCCTTCTCACTACCTCAACCTAAGCTCATTGAGCTCTTTTCAAGAGCATGTGCCAAGCACATCTTATCCACTCTATGGGTTCAAACTTTCTACACATTCAATGAAGCTTTCACTATGGCCTGAAAGCTTGAACTCCATGTAATCAAGGAAGATAGGGTCAAATTGCGTAACAAAAATACCAATGCAAAACCTAATGACCCTTCTTCTGCCCACCCCATGTCCAAGGGATCAGTGAATGCTATGGTCCTTAGGTCACCATGTTCTACCACAACCAACCAATCTGAGCCCTTAACTTCACAAAACATCACTAGATAATTCCAACAACAGTATGAACAACGACAATACACTCTAATAAGAGAATCGTATGTTTCTATATTGGACAAATTAGTGAAGCAGGGAGTCCTCAACCTCCCTCAAATCTAACCACCTATCCAATTTGACCCCTCATGAGCCATCCCTGCATGGTATAGGAAAACTGACTTTTGTAACTATCATCGTGTCAAGGGTCATGACACAAATAATTACAAAACCCTAAAAAATATTGTTCAAGACATGTTAGACAAAGGGGACCTTGTTTTGGATAACCCTAATGTGTCATCCAACCAAAACATGGATGTCTTTAGGTGACCATTTCCTAACCATCCCCCAAGTTAGAATAATGTTTAGACCATGGCCGATGACCCTCAAGAATGCAACATATGCACGGTTAACACAATCTTTCCTTTCATTCCTATCCAACCTCTCCCACAATTTGAAGAGGTTGATCAAACCATTTCTCCACCATGAGTAGAAGAGCCTATTTTATCCATACCACCCCCACACAATGAAGATCTCCCTTTGCTTCACCCTCTTCCTTGTGTGGATGAACCCGTTTCACCTATATCACCCCCATGACATCAATCACCTCCTTTACCATTCTTCTACCTTGTGAAGAACTCGTATTACCTATTCCTCTTATCCCCACCTTCCCTTTTCTTCTACCATTAGAAGAATTTACCATTCATACCCCATGCCCTCATGTAGAAGGGGCTATCATCCCTCTACTTTACCCTTTAGAGGAGCCTTCCTCTCCTATTTTTCCTCCACTAATGGAGGATAGCCCTCCATCCACCCCCCTTTCACACGTAGGAGAGTCTACTTTGACCTCTCCCATATTAGAGGATGCTTTGATGGTACCAATGCTGGTGGCCCCACCCTTATCCTTCTTATTACCAATGGAGGATCATACTTTCCATGCTCCTAGACCACACGTGGAAGGCATGATCATCCTTGCACTCTATCCACTTGAAGAGCCAAATTCTCCAATCCCTTCTCCATCGAGAGAAGAACTCGCCACCTCACCCACTTTGGCTAAGGAAGATCTAGTGATGGTTCTCTCTCACCTTTGGCCCAAGATCACTACATCCAACACATTTCCTCTCTCACAATCACCCAAATCCTTTGAAGGACCGACTATAAGGCCTCACGTGATGTCATCTAAACCCTTCTCTTGATTGGTAGAAAACTTATGATTCCTCCATTCTAGGAACCTAGAGTATGAGGTGTTATGGGAGCGGCTTAGGGCTCCTTATCCTACACATCCCATTTCACCTTATACTACCAACCCTTTCATGATGATTTACCCCAAATTATTTGATGAGGATCAGGTTTCCACTTCTAAATCATCAAAAGCTTAGCCTTCCATGTCTGAATCCAAGCCCTCACAGGCATCCACCATGTTGAAATAGATTAGATCTCTCTGTGTTCACCTTGTATCAAACCTAACTTACCCACAAGTGAAGTTACATTTGAACCTCACCCCGCATAGTAGTGGTCCTCACACGATACTAAAGGAGGATGCTAAACCACATCGATCTACTCCTCCCCCACCTTCACCATTGCCCTCTATCTTGGGTCTACATCCTTCCACTTTAACAGGAGTGCTCCCTATTCCAACACCTCGTAAAGACAAACTACCTCCATTACTCCCTCTACCCATCAAAAACATATTTACTCCAAGAAATTTGACACCTCTCATCAAGAAAGTGCCATCTACGCATGTGGCCACACCACCAACCAAAAAGGTGGTATGAAATACTCCCCATACAACTTCTAAATAGAACTTGTCAACCCCTACTACAATAACAAGCACATACCCATTAGTTGGTTCATATGCTTCGCTATTATGCCAATTGTTGTAGTCTTCTAGCATTGTTCTCCTACCCATTAAGCCATACTGACCTCTCAGATCAAAACCATCTTCGTTTGACAATACTCAAATTTCCTTGTATCATCACACACCTGGGCATGATACTGAGAGTTGCTATGCTCTTAAGGTTGTCATTCACCAACACCTAGAAAAGGACACCCTTCTCATTAAGGATTCTCTTGATCACCTTTTTGACAAACTACCAACACCATCCCATGCCTCCCAAACCTCCTCACTTAAATTGGGATCCCAATGCGAGATTATGGTCCCTCTACCACCTTCTACCCCTTTATTCAAAATCAACACTATGAATGTGGCCACCAGGTCCCAAACCCTAAAGGATAAAGGAAAAGAGTAGGTTTATACCCCTTGGATATATCCATTCACCAAGCCCTCTCCACCACCAAAGCCCAAGATTTCTATCTTGGGCACATCTCAACTAACATCTTTGGTGGCAATTTGTGACTCCATGGTGAAACAACTTCACCAAACCCATGTGAAGATGACCTAATACAAAGCTCTCTGTAACATCACCAAGCCTCGATCAAAGCTTTACAGGTAGTGGAGGTCCAACCTCAAGACCCCCAACCACTGGATGCTTTAGTCAAATTATTACCCACTATTGCCTCTGTCACCTTCAGTGATTCTGAGATTCTTGCCTATAACCTGGAAGATCAAGATCTCACACTCTTTATCATGGCTTACATTGATCAAACTCACATTAAGTGGGTTATGATTGATGGAGGTGCTAGCATCAACTGTCAGGATCTAACAAGAACAATTGATTACTGTTTGTGTAAGCAACTAAACACAGAATTAATTAGAAGTAATAAGTAACTAGAAACTAGAATCAGCAAAGAACAAGAGATACAAGAAATAATGAAAACTTGTATTAAACTCTTCTAGAAGGAAATACAATTGAAGAAATCTCTCTTTCTTCCACACCTCTTAGATGTATATATCTCTTTCCCTCAAGAGTTTTCTCTTTCACAATTACAAACACAATTCAACTACTTGAATTGATTTCTACATCATACAAGCTATGAAGATCTATCCCTATTATAAAGAATTAGGGATCATGAGCTATGCATTATCCACCATTAGATGTACCTCCTAATCAAAGGTCCAAATTAGTCCTGCCAAAAATAGAAATGCAGACTTATAACCAATAGTTTAACTTATCATGCAAACAATCCATTCATCCCATAAAAATATAATTCTAGAACACACAGGTGACCGACGTCAGTCCTTGTTTGACTGCATATGACTGACATCAGCTGATAAATAACCAATGCCAGTAGCTCTTAGTCAACACTTGATCGATGTTGGTTGACCCTGACTGACGTCGGTGACTATGTAACTCTAGCAACCTTGAAATTTGCTCATTGGTGAAGCTTTTAGCTCCACACCTCAACAATCTCCCACTTGGAGATAAATAGCTACACCTATACCTCTACAACAACATCTTCTAGCTTCTCCATCTTCAAGCTCAATCTTGAAGACCAACAAAATTTGAATGAAGATTCAACTTCTCCTTTGTTACTGGCTTTGTTAACATATCAGCAGGGTTCTTATCTGTATGGATCTTTTCTAGCTTCAACTCACCATCCTCCAATAACTGTCTAATGAAGTGGTACCTAAGCTGTATATGTTTGGTTCTTAAATGAAAGGATGAATTCTTTGCCAAATGAATTACACTTTGACTATCACTGTATAATCTGCAACTCTCTTACTCCTTTTCCAACTCTTCCATGAACTGTGTCATCCATATCATCTCCTTGCTAGCCTCTGTGATTGTAATGTATTCTACCTTTGTAGTATACAAGGCAACAACCTTCTGCAACTTTGAAATCCAGCTAATCTGCAACTTTGAAATCCAGCTAACTGTCATTCCACCAACAATGAAAACATAACATGTGGTGCTTTTCCTACCATCCAAGTCACCTATCATATCCGCATCTACATATCCATGTAGAGAAGTGTTTGACCCTCCATAGCATAAATGCCTACTGCTGGTCCCTCTCAGATATATGAGAATCCACTGAACTACTTTCTAGTGCTCCTTCCCTGGATTGGCCATAAACTTACTGACAACTCCCACTGCTTGGGCAATATCAGGCCTAGTACATACTATTGCATACATTAAGCTCCCAACTACGAAAGCATATGGAACTCTACTTATGTACTCTACCTCATCATGTGAATTAGGAAACTGATCTTTGCTCACATTAAAGTGTCCAGCCATAGGTGTAGCTATCGATTTTGCATCTTGCATATTAAACCTCTCTAACACCTTGTTCACATAATTCTCTTGAGACAAAATTAACATGTGATTTTTCCTATCTCTCTTAATACTCATGCCAAGGATTTTATTTGCTGCTCCCAAATCCTTCATGGCAAATGTGTGAGCTAATTTTACCTTAAGCTCAAAAATATCTTGCATGTGTGAACCTACAATAAGCATATCATCTACATACATCAATAAGATAATATATCTACCATTATCCAATCTCTTAAAATAAACACAATGATCAGATTGACATCTACTAAAGCCATGCTCAGTCATAAACCTATCAAACCTCAAATACCATTGTCTTGGAGCTTGCTTAAGACCATATAAGCTTTTCTTCAACCTGCACACAAGCTTCTCCTTACCCTTGACCTCAAAACCCTCTGGTCACTCCATATATATTTCTTCATCCAAATCTCCATGAAGAAATGCTATCTTAACATCAAGCTGCTCAAGATGCAAATCCTCAATAGCAACTAAAGACAATACAGTCCGAATAGAAGTCATTTTTACTATAGGAGAAAAAATTTCACCAAAATCAATACCTAGTTTCTGCACAAATCCCTTTACTACCAACCTGGCCTTATGTCTCATCTATCCATTCTCACCTTCCTTTAACCTGTAAACCCATTTGTTTTTTAGTGTTTTCTTACCCATTAGAAACTTAACCAAATCCCACATTTGGTTCTCTTTCAAGGAATCAATCTCTTCATTCATGCCAAGCTCCCATTGTTTCCAGGTTTTTACCTGCATTGCTTCATCAAAACTCTCTGGTTCTCCACTGTCAGTGAGCAATAAGTAGTATAATGAAGGGGAATATCAAATTGGAGGTTTAATTACCCTTTCTGACCTCCTTATGGGCATCTAAGACTCATTCACTGCTTGCTGTCTGCCCAAATTCTTTGTAAGTGACCGATCTTGATCATCTCTAGGCTTGTACCTAACCGATGTCGGTTCCACCAAACCGATGTCAGTTCCTGTCTGACTAACATCAATTCCTATTCAATTGATGTCAGTTCCTTTTTGACCAACATTAGTGTCTGTGTTTTCTTGAGTGTGAAAATTCTTTCCCGTGAGCTCATTTTAGATCATCACCTCATCCAAATCTCCATTGCCCTGCTCAGAATTGTTCAGCTTCTTGAGTTGATCACTGTACATCACTTTTTCATTGAAAACAACATCATGGATTCTAATAATTTTATTAGTTCCTAGATTCCACAACTAGAATATAAAATCTCTAGAGCCATAACCAATAAAAGTGCACCTCATAGACTTAGCATCCAGCTTCTTTCTATTTTCTTTATCAACGTGCATAAAAGCTTTAGAACCAAAAACTCTAAGAAATGAAAGATCTACCTTTTTACTTGTCCAAGCCTCTTCTAGAATTCCACCATCTAGCGTAGTAGAGGGTTCTCTATTAATCATGTAAACCATAGTATCTACAACTTCTACCAAAAATTGTAAGGGCAAACTAGCATGCAACCTCATACTCCGTGCACGCTCCAATATTGTTCTATTCATCCTTTTAGCAACTCCATTTTGCTGAGGTGTCCTTGGAACCATCTTTTTGCTACATATTCTACTCATAAAATAGTAACTATTGAACTTATTACTACAGAACTCACTGCCATTGTCAGATCTAAGACACTTCAATCTCAAACCTGTTTCATTCTCAACCAAAGCTTTCCATTTCATAAATGTGTCAAAAACATCAAATTTATTCTTTATGAAATAGACCCATACCTTTCTTATAGAATCATCAATTAAATTAACATAATACTATGATCCTCTAATAAAAGCTACTTGAGCTAGTCCCCACACGTCTATGTGAACAAGCTCTAACTTGTGTTTCCTCTTTGTTGACCCAGTCTTGAGAAATCTCATTCTCTTCTATTTTCCAAAAATACAATGCTCATAGAAATCTAGATCTATGATTTTCAAATCTAAAAGCTTACCTTTTAACTTAAGAACTTTCATTCCCTTCTCACTCATGTGGCTAAGCCTCTGGTGCCACAACTTTGCATCTACATCTGAAATAGATAATACAAAAAGAGAATAATCAGTAATACAATTACATAAATAAAGAGTACCTACTCTCTTACCTCTAGCTAATAGAAGTGCACCCTTGGTAACCCTCCAAGATTTAGCTATGAGAGTTACTATGCAACCCTCATCCCCCAACTTTCTTGCAGAAATCAGATTCCTCTTCAAGATGGGTACATGCATGACATCTTTTAACACCCATGTGTTTCCATTCTGCAATTTCAGCTGCACTTTTCCTTTGCCAACAATTTTACAAGGCTCATCATCCCCTAAATAGACTTTTCCAAAATCTCCCTGGACATAATCATTGAAAAATTCTCTATTTGGGGTAGCATGGAAAGAAGCACCATAATCTACAACCCAAGATTCTAATCTATTATCCAAAGAAAGTGTAAAAGCATCTTGTTCAACAATACTTGCAACTTTTGCTTCTTCATTACCTCCATGCTGATTTTCTTCTCTAACCTTCAACCAACAATCTTTCTTTGCATACCCTTTCTTTCCATAATTGCAGTAGGTTATCTTTCTCTTTCCATTTTTGGATTTGGATCTATTGCTCATCTTTGACTTAGACCTTGATCTCCCTTGCTTGCACCTCTCCTTTTGCCTTCCCCTGCTTTCAATACTTAAAGCATTACCTAATGTCTCTTCTGTGCTTTTCTTGTGAATTTCTTCATTCAAGATTACACTAACAACATCATCTACTTTCAAGATATTTGTAGCAGATGCAGTATTACTAATTGCCATTACCAAACTATGCCAACTTTTTGGTAAATAACATAAAATTAAGAGAGCCATATTTTCATCATCAAACACTATTTTGACTGAATTTAACTTATTTACTATTGCATGGAAATCATTTAGATGAGTAGATATAGATACACCTTCCTGCATATGCAAATTAAACAATTGCTTCATAAGATATACCTTATTTGAAGCTGAGGGCTTTTCATATATTCTCCCATTACTTTACTCCCACTCAAATAGAAACCCCTATGAGTGACCTATAATCAAAACACACTAAATAGATCTGAACCACTTGTTAGTGAACCTGAGCTCTGATACCACTTGTCAGGATCTAACAAGAATAATTGATTATTATTGTGTAAGCAACTAAACATGAAATTAATCAGAAGTAATAAGTAACTAGAAACTAGAATCAACAAAGAACAAGAGATACAAGAAATAATGAAAACTTGTATTAAACTCTTCCAAAAGGAAATACAATTGAAGAAATCTCTCTTTCTTCCACACCTCTCAGATGTATAGATCTCTTTCCCTCAAGAGTTTTCTCTTTCACAATTACAAACACAATTCAGCTACTTGAATTGATTTCTACATCATACAAGCTATGAAGATCTATCCCTATTATAAAGAATTAGGGATCATGAGCTATACATTCTCCACCATTAGATACACATCCTAATCAAAGGTCCAAATCAGTCCTGCCAAAAATAAAAACACAGACTTATAACCAACAGTTTAACTTATCATGCAAACAATCCATTCGTCCCATGAAAATAGAATTCTAGAATGCACATGTGACCGACATCGGTCCATGTTTGACTACATATGACTAACATCAGCCAATAAATAACCAATGTTAGGGATTGTGTAACTCTAGCAACCTTGCAAGTTGCTCATTGGTGAATATTTTAGCCCCACACCTCAACATCAACATCATTTCTACCCATGCATATGATCAAATACCCTTCTGAAGAATTGCATGCCAAAAATTGATGCAATTCTTTGTTCTTTCAATGATGCCACCACCACTATCATTAGCACTATGGTCTTGCATGTTTGTGTTGGCCCACGTACAATTCTAGAACTCTTCTATATCATCAAGGGGGAGTTCTAATATAACATGCTATTGGGATGACCTTGGATACATTCCATGACCTATGTCCCTTCCATGTTGCATCATTGTGTCAAGTTTGAACACGAGGGGTATGTTCATGTCATTCTTGCTGACCCTTCCCCCTTTAAAGCATGCAACATGACCTACCAAGCTAATGATGTTCTCATCCCTTTGAAAACATCAACCCAAACACCACCTCCACTCAGGGAAGCCTAGATAAGCTTGCAAACACTGGTCACACCTATGCCTACTCCTCAAGTGACCATGAAAGATCCTATGGAAGATACCTTCCAATGCCTTTCACTTGGGGAGTATCGTTTGCTTACCCTTGACATTTTCCAAACCCTGTAGGAATATGGAAAACTTTATCACCACCCTAACTATGACCATCACATCGAAATGATCATCCCATATGGTCTTCTCGATCTCCAAACTAATCTCACTTATGGAGGGCTAGATCAGGCACCTACTATTGGAAATCCTCTCTCATCACCCTGACTATTCACTTGCAATTTATCCTTTCTCAACAAACCTATCTTTACTCACACCTATCTTCATAGGTGTGTGTGGAAGGGTTTTGGCTTTGGGCATTATGAACAAGGTCCCCACAGGCCCATTGAGCCTCCAAATAATGAGGCAATCAAAAATGCCATGAAATGAGACATGGCATGGGTTTCGAAGAGCCTACAAAACCCTCTAAGATCCCTCACCACAAAACTGTCATAGAGCATTCTCCTCCAACCTCACCTATTCCCCTACCCTCACCTATGGAGTCAGTGGTCTCCATCCCTCCTAGTTTTTTTTCATAAACACCATTATCTTGGAACCCCTGACCTATCAACTAGGTGAGGCATCAAGGTCTCTTCCTCTCGTTTATCTAGACATGATAGATGATGAATCTTCTAGCATCAACACTATCCAATGCTTGGATGATGATGCCATACTCACCTACATAGGTGCAGATGACTCCATCATATAATGATCACTTCCTTTGGAAACATAGGTTATGTTAAATGAATCAACTATTGACATTAATCTCCCATATTTTGATGTTCCTCACATTTTAAAGATTGGTCAATCTTTAGATGCCCAAGAATAAATCAATTATACCACATTCCTTACAGATCATAGCAAAGCCTTTGCTTGGTCCTATAGCGATATGCCTGGTATTGACCCCAACATTGTCATCCACAACATTGTCACAAATCGCGAAGCTAAGCTGGTTAGGAAAAAGATTCACAAGATGCATCCTCGCATCGCACTCCTTGTCAAAGAGGAGCTTCAACATCTTCTCTCCATCTCATTTATTCAACCCATTGATTATCCATAATGGGTGTCAAACATTGTCCCTATCACAAAAGCAATAGGAGGAATTCAAATTTGTACTGACTATCATGACCTTAACCTAGCTTGCCCAAAGGATGACTTTCCTTTACCAAGCATCGACCAACTTGTTGATCTTACGACTGGTCATGAGATGTTATCCCTCATGGATGGGTTTTCAACATATAACCAAATCTTGATTACCCCAAAAGATCAACATAAAACCACCTTCATCACCCCATGGGGGACATTCTACTATAGGGTCATGCCTTTTGGCCTAAAAAATGTAGGCGCTACATACCAACATGCCATGACTTATATCTTTCACGATCTCCTCCACCAAATCAAGGAGGACTATGTGGATGACCTATTTGGGAAACCCAAACTTCACCATGACCACCTAACCATTCTCAAAACAATATTCACTCACCTACTACAATATAACCTTTGACTCAGCCCCAAGAAATACATCTTTGGGGTTCTCTCAGGGAATATTTTGGGTTTCATCATTTCTCTCCATGGAATTGAGGTAGATCTAGCTAAGATTCGAGCCATACTTGAGATACCCCCACCAACTAACCTAAAACAACTTCATAGCCTACAAGGAAATCTTTAATCTATTCATCGCTTCATCTCATAGCTATCTGACCAATGCCAACCCTTCCATCACCTCCTCAAGGAGGACGTCTCCTTTAATTGGAATAAGGATTGCCAAGAGGCTTTTAAGGCTCTTAAACACTATCTTGTCTCTCCACTAGTCCTTATTCCACCTAAAGATGACCAACCCTTCTGTCTTTACATTTTAACAATAGATCATTCCTTAGGTGCCATGATTGCGCATCGAGATGAACAACATCATGAGTAGGTGGTATATTATATAAGCCAAATGCTCATTGACTATGAAACTTGGTATAATCATACCAAAAAACTTTGCTTGGCATTAGTCTTTGTCGCCTCTAAACTCTGGCACTATCTCCTCAACCACAAGACTTACATCATCACCCCCCACACCGACCCTCTCAAATACATGCATTCCAAGCCATACCAAAACCAACATATGGCTCATTGGCTCATACTTCTCACTGAGTTTGATTTGGAATTCATTCAACAAAATTCTATAAAGGGGCAAACAATCACTGACCAACTAGCAGATGCCCCTTTACCTGAAAACCAACCCTCTAACTACAAATTTCCTGATGAGTCTATCGCCATGATATCCATCAATGACATCCCCTATCAAATGATAATGTTCTTTGGTGGATCTAAATGTCAACTCGATGGGTGTGTAGGGGTCATTCTCATCCCTCACGAGGGCAAGCCCATGCCTCTATCCTTCAAACTCGATTTTGAATGCACCAATAACATGGATGAGTATGAAGCCTTAGTTTTGGGGCTTTAAACTACCATTTTCTTAGGCATTAAGACAATCAATATCTTTGGTGACTTACAAATAGTCATGAATTAGATTAATGGTTCATATCTTTGTAAAAATGAAGTTTTACAATGATATAAACACCGTGTTGACACATTGTTAGGGTCTTTCGACCATTATCTCTTGCAAACTATTCCTCACTCTACGAATAAGTTTGCTGACATAATGACCTCTCTCGCCTCACACATACCATCTTCATCTTCCTCCTTGAGAATCTATGTCATGGTACACCATTTGGCATTTCCCTCATATATCTCAACTAACATCAACTTTGTTGGCAATATCGACTGTAGTCCACATGATGTTTGGTATAAATAACTTGTTGACTACTTGACTTATTCTATCATTCCTCCTGACCTCTCTAACAATGGATGGTGGGATTTTATCAAGAGTACTGCTCGATACACCATGCTAGGGGGTCTTCTATACAAATGAGGTTTCGACAGCCTCCTTCTCTGATGCCTAACTGCCACTGAGACATCTCATGCCATTAAATAAGTCCATGATGGGATTTATGGAGGACATTTCAGTGGTAACTTGATTATAAAGCACATCCTCTACCTAGGCTATTATTGGCCCACTCTTAACCAAGACTGCAGTGACTATGTTTGGCATTGTATCAAATGCCAGCAACATGCTAACCTACTTCACATCCCTAGCCATGCTTTACAAGTTGCCAAGGATTTTTGGCCCTTTTCACAATGGGGCTTAAATCTAATTGGTGAGATTAACCCTCATTCATCTCTCTGACATTAGTCTATTATCATAGTGACTAAATATTTCACTAAATGGGTAGAATTTGTTCCCCTCATCTCCTCTAAATCCAACAAAATCATCGACTTCATTAACTACCACATCATCTATCAATTCAGTGTACCTCACAAGATAATCACCGATAATGGCAAATCTTTCAAAAACAAAACCATCCAAAAGCTTTGTGATGCTTTTGGCATCAAACTCAGCTTCTCCTCACCTTACTATCCATAAGCAAATGGACAGGTAGAACCTTCTAATAAAATCCTAACTAAAATTCTAATGAAGGTGGTCAATGACACTGAAAGGGATTGGCACACTCACATTCCCTTCACTTTGTGGGCCTACTACACTAGCATCTGAACCCCTACGGGTGTTACATCTTTCTCGTTAGTGTATGGAACCAAGACTATCTTGCCTCTTAAAGTACAAATACCTTCTCTTTGCATCTCCTTACATGACATGCTCTCTCACGATGACTTTCATCAAGATCAATTAACATAACTCGAGTTACTTGATGAACATCATCTTGCTACTCTTAATCATCTTCATATCTACAAAGATCACATCAAGTGTGCCTACAACAAAAATTTGAAAGAGTGAGATTTCAAAATTAGAGATCTCATCCTTAAAGAAAACCAACACATGCCCAATATGGAAAGAAGCAAATGAGGCAAGTTTGCTCCTAATTGGCTCAACCTTATATAATAACACACAAGTATGGATCAGACACTTATCATCTATCTTCTCTCGAAGGCTAGCCAAAACCTAAGCCCCTTAATGCCTTGCATCTGTGACCATTCTACTATTAACCAAGTAATCATTCACTTGATGTTTAACTTGAGCTCATCCCTTGGGCAACCCCCGTTATCCTCATTCATATTCCTTTCAACCCATTTTCCCTACAAAAATTAGTTAACCCTTTTTTAAGCATTAATGCTTTGTCCTAACAAAAGGGAAACCCCTAAACCTCTTTAGTCTAGTCCATGCCTAAAAGTTTAGTCAACAAAAAAAACATAAAACTGGGATGCCTAAAAAAATATTAAAAGTTCATAAACTATAAATGTAGACTACTCCCTCAAAGGACAACTACATTATTTCTATAATTAATAGACTGCTCCCTTGAAGGATAGCTATTCAAAGAAATCAAAACATACAAAGCAAAATATAGACCACCCCCTCAAAGGATGGCTAGGCCCAAATTTTGCTACAAAAAAAGCACCCTCTCAAAAGCTTCCTGCATCGATCAGCTTCACATGACCACAAAACAAAAACAACATCCCCAAGTAGACTTCCCACATTGATCAGTGTACAAAAAAAAAATTGACTGACAAACTATTAAGTCATGGACTTGCCTATAGTTGTTCTCAGGGTCACCTATAAAAGGGGAAAAGTTATCCCTACTTAAAAGGGTTACGCTATCCTCACATATCACATAAACACACCTATTACCCCAAAATACCTAAGGGATTTTGAGCTCACTTAACGTCAAGTGATTAGGGTACTTCTCTAACAAAAACCAATGGTCAATGATGTAATGCATGAACATGGCTTTTGTTTGCAAAAACCCTATCTATGTTATCATTATGGTCCTTGTCAATGAAAGAGAAACACGCCTTTCACTTCTTACACACCTTCGTCACATGCCAGTTTATCTTTTAGGATGCAGTGTCTTAAAATTATATGCTCTCATATTGTCATCTCATAATTTTCACTATAAAATTATGAACCTAACATTCAACTCAATTTTATCATAAATAACATCACATGTTTCTGATAAAATACAACCAAAACATTTTCTAACCATTAACATAACATCATGATTTATTTAATGCAAATACCAATTTGTGTTATATAAATTATCATAACCCATTCACATTAGTCCACCATAGCCTCTTCTAACTTCTAAAAACATAGGTCTTCTCTAAAACTACCCAAAATCATGACCAAACAACCAGCCCTGACACTGTAGAAGTCAGCTTAGACTTCTCATGGGGAAAATTAGAGATCACATACATCTCCCTAACCACAAAAAACAACACTCAAGATCACTTATATCTCAGCTTGACTTGACAAGTGACCTTAGAGATCGTGACTATCTCCTCAGACCATGACCACTTTCAAGACAACTTTGCCTTGGTTGTTTTGATTACATATGCTACCTCACGAATAGTTAGCAAATTATACACACCCCTCACACCTATTATTGGATCACACCCAAGTTGATCCCCAATATCTATGACATTTTTGTGTTTTCCAAGAGCACTTCCTAGCCTGCATACTTGGAACACGATG
The DNA here is from genome assembly GCA_037957365.1 of Torreya grandis. Taxonomy (NCBI): domain Eukaryota; kingdom Viridiplantae; phylum Streptophyta; class Pinopsida; order Cupressales; family Taxaceae; genus Torreya; species Torreya grandis. Next base: position 3,725,614 of record JARHVA010001115.1, on the reverse strand, counting down.
CCCATTAGAGTTATAGCTTTGATCGATCTAACCCAATCAGCTACCACTAATAAGCTAGGGATTGGTTACTTTGATTTTAGTCTTCCTCGACCATTAGAGCTACAAATTTGATCATTTTAACCCAATCAGCTACCACTAATAAGCTAGGGACTAGTTACTTTGATTTTAGTCCTCATCAACCATTAGAGCTACAACTTTGATCATTTTAACCTAATTAGCTACCACTAATAAGCTGGGGACTGGTTACTTTAATTTTAGTCTACCTCAACCTTGCTTGCGATAATTTGACATGCCTATCAAGTGAAGTGGTATACATGCAATCTCAACTATTGTAGCATTCACACTCTAACCTCACCCTACCCATCCACTACCTATCAAATTAGCCCCTGATTTTGGATTACCTTCTCTTGATTCCCACTTTGAAGGGGAATACCTCACCGCATACTTGGGGTAACCTACATCTATTTTTATCTTGTAGTTCATCAAAATAAACCACAAGACAAAAAGGGGAAAATGTAAACACCAATATCATGTCAACCCCTTTGGTCCCCTTCTAAATGTTAACACTCCTAACCCACACTTTCACACCTTATTAATTTAAAAACTACTTATTTTAAATTAATTACCTCACCTTGGACACCTCGCCTAGACACCTCACCCTAAGACCGTTTCTTAGCCTATGAGTCAGCCTGAGACTAGGTCCTCCAAAACCTAACTACCCATGACCTATTCTCACCCCATCTTAACTCCCTAACCAACTCTCGTGCCTCATAAGCCCTTATTTTGACTATTCTCCAATAAAAAAGGCACTTGGCAGGTGGAGAAATGGGCAAAGAGCTAAAAATAGCCCTTTTACCTATTCTCTCTCTGCCAACATTAGTCAATCCATGGCTGACATTGGTAGTCCTACGTAGATGCTAGTGAGATGGCCATCATTGGTTACATAATCCAAGCTCTAACATTGAGCTAGGGTCACCTTTTCACACATTCGCATCCACACTCTAAGATTTCAAGCACCAAAACTTGACTATCATTCTCCTAGCTATCAAAGCTCTACACAAATCATTCCAGAGACTGGATTGAAAGATTGTATGAGGACCTCTTCTACTAAATTAAAGCAATCCATGTTCACTTCATTGGCTCACAACACCAGTCACATCAGCCACAACAAGAATCACTATTTTGACACCTCCAGTTCTTCACCCTATAAAGCTAAGTAATCTAGTTTTCATTTTAGTGTTTTAGAATATATTGTCAATTAGTTTTCATTGATATTTCTAAATACTATCGAGAGGCCTGACTTCTTTTGTGGAGGGGCTGAAAGGCCTTCCCCTTGTTCTCACCCCCTTTTCACACTAATCCTCCACCTATACCCTTCCTTAGACCTCATTCACCTTCTCACAACCCTGCACCAACCTCTAAACTTCTAAAAACCCCTCTGTCTATCTCAAAAATACTCTAAAATCCATCCAAGGCTGATAACCCTAACCAACATCGATAGACTAACTAACATTGGCATCTACAACTCAAACTAACATCAGTAGGCCAACTGACATTGGCACCTTCAGCGAAATTGACATCAACAACCCAACTGATGTCGACACCATTTACCTAATCGACCTTGGTAGACCCACTAACATCGGTGACTGTGTTCTAAACAATCAAACTAGAAAGCCATCCAAACAGCCCATCTAGACTAGACATAACCTTCAGCTAGCTTTTTGTAGCATTTTGAGATACATAGACTATAGGGAATAGGTACACACCATCTACTTTTCTATTTATTTAGTCATTTATCATTTCTTCCTTTACAATACTTTTATCTTTAAATAGTGGACTGTCATCCCTTAAGGAGCTTCACGCTTCCGGGACCAAGCACGTAGCTTGGTAGTCCACCATAGCCTCTTTTAACATCTTTCTTGTTTAAGTTTCATTCTTACTACAGGTGTTTCCTCCATAGCCAAAGAGGAGCTCCCACAAGGCTTGGATACAGTGTGCACTAAATCCAGGTAACATCAAACCCATAACCTGTTAACCTTAGTTTCTTTCTCATTTGAATGTAATTAGTGAAAATCTAGAGAAACACATTGGACATCTTATGCTTCTTAGGATCACCTTCAAGCTATTAAAATTAATCAAAGGACAAGGATATTATAATAATTATTATAAGAATAATTAATAATGGGGGGGTTAATTAATCTTCAAAAAAATTTACAACTTTACTTTATAATTCATTAACTATCAAAGCAATATAGTGTACTAGCAACACATCAAGAACCATTTATATGAGCATGAGACAAGAGCATAACACATAGAAAACTTATTTGAATGGAAAAACCTAAAGAGTAAGAAAACCCATTGATATATAAAAATATAATATAGTCATATAATATAAACATTAAATTTAGTGAAGCACCAAATTCACATGGAACACTAATTCCATCTAGCTAAGCACCAAACTAGCTAGGCTGTAGTGAGCACCAAATTGCAAGGAGGCACCAACCCCATAGATGATTAATCAAAAAATCATTCAAATTATTTCATTGATCAACTTTAGGATGAATTATTTCTCAACCAATTTATGATGACCATATTTTTATCTCTTCACACTCTTATCTCTCTCAAACCACCTTCTAGGTCTTTTCGCTCAATTAGGTCTCTTCAAGACATATTAGGTCATTTAACCTTGATATTCATATATAATACAACCATTATAACTTTGTGATAGTTTATTTTCATAATTTTTATGGTATATAATACCTTATTTATCTCTTAAAAGTGTTGTATCCTTTGCTTCAACTCACTCATATTCTAACTAGTCAATTAGGCTTATTCGGCCTTGTTATTATACTAGGCTCTTGCTCATACACCTCTTGGTAATAAATACACACTTGAACACTTATATTTTACATAAAATAGGTCTTATGACATGAAAAATACATTAATAAAATATTAAAATATGTTGGTTATAGCATATAGGACCAAATCCTCTTTTAGGCTTAAGGAGACGTAATTCAATTAGGCCTTCATTGGCACACATTACCCTTTGATCTGCTTGAAGCACTTTAAAAATTAATAAAAAAATTAAAAATTAATATTAAAATTAAATATACCTATAATAATATCATCTAAGTTCCATGACAACTTTTAGCTCTAACCACCACTTCAAGTATGCCATTAGTAATGTTCACAAATAGTCTTGTACATTCCTAGAAAGTTTGTCTTGAACTAATGAAGATAAAACACTAATTAGATAAAAAAACATGGAAATAAAAAATATAAATATAAAATTAAATATTTAAAAATCTTAACCAAGTTAATTATACTTCATTAAATATGTCAAAAGAACTCAAAAACACTCCTGAAACTTGCTCACTCAAACTGAGTTTTCCTTAAAGACTAGTCAAGGTGATTTTGATTTTCAACACATGTATGCCAAATTTTAGAGACTATTGATGAATTTGGATGATATTATGATACCATTATAACATTATAAAATATAAATATAATATAATAAAATGGAAATTTTGGTGTTATAGACCAATCCCATGACCTTGTATCTCATTGTCTTATCTGAACTAAAAAGTCAGCTTGTGAGCAACTTTTTCATCATATTTACTAAGTAAAAAAAATTATATCCAAAATTAACATGTATTAAAATTATTTAAAACACATCCATTAATTTTTTTCCATCTCTATTCCATGATAACACATTCCTAATCACCTTCTCACTACTATCTAGGTTTCTTAATATTTTCACCATTAGGCCAGTTAGTGACTAGTTAACTTGGATGACCAGTTTAGCACATTTGAGGGTTTGAACCTATACAAAAAAAATCATTGACATAAAATAAAAGTATCAAAATTATCCATCCAATAATTTTCATACTGTGACTTGGTCAAATATGACTGTTACATAAGTCTTTGATAAACTAACACTTTCCTATAGGGTTTACTCACACACATAACAAACCAATCACACATAGATGTGCCTAGGAGAGTTGAATAAAACCTCCAATAACTTAAATAGGAATACAAATACATTATAATAAATTTATAACAACTTATTTCATATCAGGTCACTATTAGGTTCTTTGAGGGTTTAAACCATATTCTACTTTTAGCAATCATTCATAAATATTAGCCTCTCATTCTATAAATGAATTCTTGGAAATTTTAGATAGGATAATTACCCATATACCATGAATATATTAAGATACCATGTATAAGTTAAATATTCCATTGAACACATGAAAGTCCTTCTCAGGTTGAGAAACCCTCATTCTATGAATATAAGAGACCTTAAAACCACTTTTCATGCCGTATCTTGAAAACCATAGAATCAAAACTTGTGAACATGATTTAAAAAACATATAATACATTTTTTCATTATCATATGAGCTCAAAAATCTTGAAATCTGATCATGACCCCTCATTAGGCCACACTCTCTCTCTTTGCTCTCCCTTACCTTGACCTGCAAATCACAATAGTTCTTGAAACTAACATTTATGCCTCTTTCCATATTCTATCCACATCATTTAAATGCTAAAACAACATATAAAATTCTAAAAAAAATTAAAAAAACCTTCATATGACTTGAAAATAGATCATGATGCCTCATTAGGCCAAGTAGGGTCTATAAGTGGTCTAGTTGCATATTAGGTATGTAGGTCCTACCCCTATAGGCATACTTTGAGACTAAAATGAGTGATACAATTCCTAATATACATTCTTAATAAAATTTATATAACCAATCATACCTATGTTCATTTATCTCACCAAGCCACTATGCTCAAACCTTCTCACTAGGACATTGCATGCCATGACTAGTGTCATAACTAGGCTTCTCAAATACTTGAAACTTGAAAAATGATATTGAAACACTACTTGATGCTTGTAAACCTTGAACATATGTATTACATGCTCTTAAAGTAATATCTTACCTCTAAATGATGCTATCAAACAAGAACAATCTTTAATGACCTCATGAACACTTTTTTTAAGAACCTTTGACATCAATGCCAAAACTCAACAACATGAATGATGCTCAACACAAATATCATGGAATTACCAATTTTTTCAACACAAATAATATTTTTAATGATTATCATTACTAAAAACATGTTTACATCTCATTTGGTTACTACTCAAATTACTACTCTAAACCTTATTGGGTCTACCATTTAAACTCTCCTTAAAGTTATAAATACCTTGGATGATAAGGTTATAAGAATTGAATCAAATGTTTTAAAATACCTTCATGTTATAGATTCAAAATATGTGTTTCATAAACCTCTTTTACTTAGTAACTCTTTTCACCCTTTTCCAGCTAGTTTTGTTACACTTGAGTTTTTTTTTTTTATGATGTAAAACATGATCTTGAACATCATCTTTGATCTTTTTATGTGGCATGCCTTGAATATCCCTCCAATGATAAAATTTTGCTAGATTATTTACAAGAAGCCTAAAGGAATATTATTTTATGTGGTTATATGATTTACCTCTCTAATCCATGAAAACATTCAAACCTCTTACAGACTAATTTCTATCACATTTTCCATCAATATTTTTGAAAAAGTTTCTTATGCTCAATTGCCAAAATCAAACAAGGAACCAATAAACCTATCAATGAATATGTCTTCAGATATAATATAATGCTAAATAAAATGATCAATATTATGGCAAATAATGTGTTTTAAGACATTTAAACAAAGTTTGTTTTTTTAATTACATGAGTCTATTGGTTTTAATAATTTTAAATCTTTTAATGACTTTTGCCATGTTGTACATGATCATGAAATGAAGATTATGTCATTGAATAGGCTCAAGTATGTATCAAACACACCAGATGCATCCACATCTGGTACCAAATTTATAATCAAAATAAGTTATAAGGTAAAACCTCTTAATACTAAAAAGGAAACAACCACCATGGTTAACATTGTTTCATAATAACCTAATATATGTGTCTTATCTAATGCATAAAAGAGATAATTTACACATTTACTTAAGCCCCTAACTTCATTACTCCCATGGTTACTAGAGTGTTAACTTATATCTCTCCCTCATTTTATCAAGGTTGATATGATTTGACCTCTACCAAAAGGATATGATGTGAATGCTTATTATGATTATCATCAAGGACTAGGGCATTATATAGGTAGATACTTTATCTTGAAGCACAAGATTCAAGATATTATTGATGACCAAAATATTACATTTGAGGATCCTGCAAAGGAATTAGGCTTATAACATGGTGATCATCATAAATAAGAAATATATAAAAATCCTTTACAAGACCATTCTAATAAGGAACCAAAAGTTCAAATGGTATATAGTGCACATCCTCCCCCATCACATTATGGACACCTAATAGATGTGATTATTGATACTTACACATGACACATACCTCCTATGGTTAAAATACCTTCTATTAATTTAAAGGACAATGAGATTAAGGATGATGAATCTGATCTTCCATCTTTATTAATTTAAGTATACCTTGTTAAACACCCTATACACAGTGTTATGATTGATAATGGTGTTGTTAAGCATGAAATATACTGAGAGGGGGGGGGTGAATCAGTATATTATATATCTTTTACTTAATCTAATTTCTCTTATTTAACCACTTAATCAATTTAAGTATACCTTGTTAAACACCCTATACACAGTGTTATGATTGATAATGGTGTTGTTAAGCATGAAATATACTAAGAGGGGGGGTGAATCAGTATATTATATATCTTTTAATTAATATAATTTCTCTTATTTAACCACTTAATCACACATTAAAGATATGAAAATAAAATTTAAACAATAATATGCACCACACGAGAGAGAGAGAGAGAGAGAGAGAGAGAGAGAGAGAGAGAGAGAGAGAGAGAGAGAGAGAGAGAGAGAGAGAGAGAGAGAGATTATTATTACATGGAAACCCAAAGTGGGAAAAACCATGGAGAATAATCTCAAGTATATGAATGAGCACCAACTCAAATTATAAAATTTTCAATCACCAACTTGTAGGAGTACCAACCCCTTTTCCAAGAACAAACACAACAACTATTTATGAGTACCAACCACTTGCAAAGATTTGTGAGCACCAATCCATAGGAGCACTAACCCCTCTTGTATATAAAACACAACTATCTCTCAATGTTACTCAGCAAATGACATAACTCTATAATATCTCCTACTTTTTTCTCTTTGAAAACAAATACAAGCCATGCACTCTCTTGCATATATTACAAATGGATTCTCAAGATTTTATTTATATCTTTCCAAATGACCTTTGTAATTTACCCTTTATGACCCTTCAATCCTCATGAAAAATGGCACCAAACTTGCATGACCCTTCATATCTTTATATTTGAAAAGTCATATGGTGACCCTTCATAAGCATAAGCATCCTTTCCTCTTTTGTCTTTATCTTGGTGACTTTTCATATTCCTTGAAGAGTCCCTTCATGGAAAAATGTGCCATACCCTCTTTTGTCTTCACATGGTGACTCTTAGAGTTCCTCAAGATGACTCTTCGTAATAAAATGTATTCCATTTCTCTTTTGTCTTTTACCTCATAAATCTTTGACTTCTCCATGGGCCCTCTTTTGAATTATATGAAACCAAAAATATATTCATCAATATTAAAAAAATATTAACACACATTAGCCAAGATATGAATATTAAATACACCATTAAATACAATGGGGCCTTTATCACCAATAATGCTAGACATTTGACATTAATGACAATATTTCCAATAATATCCCCCTTTGTCATTGATGGAAACCTAAAAATTAAATTTCCACATCCTAAAACTTACACATACTACCATCTAAAAAATATACAGTAACTCCCCCTTATTGTAGCAACCTATACTTTTTCCCTGTACCTATTTTTACACATGTATCTATACTTGTACCTATTTTTGTTCTTCCCCCCCTTTGACATCAATGGCAAAGGGCCTACTTGGAGCTAACACTTAGCTCCCCCTCAAATGATGTTGAAACTAAATGGAAAAAAAAAATTACTCCCAATTTCTCTTGTAGATAGTCAAATGTGTCTTTTAGTAGTGCCTTTGTGAAAATATTTGAAATCTACTCTATAATACTGATATACTCCATACTAACCTATTGATCTTCAACCTACTCTCTTAATAAGTGATATCTAATGGGAATATGTTTTGTTCTTGAATGCATCACTGGATTATTTGAAATATTAATAGCACTTGTGTTGTCACAAAAAATAGAAATAGGTTCATCATATTTTACCTTGATATCTTTCAAAGTTTACTTCATCCAAAGTACTTGAGTACAACACAATACCACTGCAATATATTCTACTTCAGCTATAGAAAGTGATACTGAATTCTACTTCTTGCTTAGCCATGATACTAAGCTATCACCAAGGAATAAAGCTCCTCCACTTGTACTCTTTTTGTCATCCACCACCCTATCCAATCTGAATCTGTATAAGAAACCAAAGTAAAATATTTACCTATGGGATCCCATAATCCATAATCTAATGTCCCCTTGATATATCTGAATATTCTCTTCACCAACTGAACATGATTATCTTTTGGAGATGACTAATATCTTGCAACCATACCTACAACATGTATGATGTCTAGCCTTAATGCTATAAAATATAAAATACTACCAATCATAGATCTATACAAATATTGATCTATAACATGTGAATCTTCATCCTTGCTCACCTTATTTCCTATACACATTGGTGTGCCAACTAGTACACAATCCTCAAAACCAAATTTATTCAACATTTCCTTGGCATATTTACTTTGAGATATGAAAATTACTCAAATATTTGAAATCCTAAGAAAAATGACAATTATCTAAGCATAGACATCTCAAATTATTTTTACATATTATCAAAAAATTCTTTTGTCATTTTTTTAATATTTCCTCCAAAAATGATGTCATCAACATATACCACGATAATCAATTGATTCTCACCTTATATTTTGATGTAAAGATTATTGTCAGCAAATCCTCTCTTGAAACCTTGATCCTATAGGTACTTATAAAGTATTGCATACGAAGCTCTAGGAGATTTCTTCAATCCATACAATGCTTTTTTCAATATACATGCATGGCTACTACTATTTGAGAGAATAAATCCCTCAGGCTGCTCAATGTAGACCTCTTCTTCTAGATTCTTGTTTAGAAAGGTAGATTTGACATCCATGTGAAACACTTTGAAATTTTTAAACACTACATATACAAGAAACATTCTAATAGCCTCTAGCCTTGCCACTAGTGCAAAAGTTTCTTCAAAATATATTCCCTCAATCTGAGCATATCCTTTACATAGTAATCTTGCTTTATTCTTGGTCACTTATCGATTTTCATTCAACTTATTTTTATAAACCCATTTTATTCCTATCACATTGTGATATTTTGGTCTAGGCACTAATTCCCAAGTATAATTATTTTCTATATGATCTAATTCTTCATCCATTGCCTTAACCCAATTCTTATCATGTCTAGTTTCTGAAAAAGTTCTAGACTAAATTTTGGATAATAAAGAGAAATTAACTTGCTCAGATTCACTTACCATCATTATTCTGGTGTTAATTACTTCATTTATGTCCGCAATGATGTCACTTTCATTATGATTTATTTGAACATATTTAGATGGATTTTTAGTTTCCATTTTCTCTTTTTTCTCATCTTCATCTGATTCTTCAAAATCTTCCTCTTCAACTATTTCAGGAATGTCTACTGGATCACAGATTCTTTGTGTTCCATCTTTTTCTATCCTGACACTTGTACTTTTAACAATTTTCTTAGTTCTTTTTTTATAACATTTATACTCTTTAATTTTGCAAGAATAACCAAGAAATATACCTTCATCTACTTTAGACTCAAACTTACCAAGTTTTTTGTTGATTCTTTTTATGAAGCATCTGCTGCCAAAAACTCTAAAATAATCAACTATTGATGGTTTGTCTTTCCATAGTTCATAAGGAGTTTTATCTCTATTTACTCTCAATAATTCTCTAATTTTAATATGAATTGTTGTATAAACTACCTCTCTCCAATATTTATCTAGTATCTTGGTTTCATTTAGTATTGTCCTCACCATCTCCTAAACTTTTCTATTTCTCTGCTCAACTACTCCATTTTGATGTAGAGTTCTAACTACTGAATAATGTCTCTTTATTCCATGGTCTTCACAAAACTCAATAAACTGATCTGACATGAATTCTTCTCCTTGATATGATTTTAGACACCTAATCTTCAAACTAGTTTTATTCTCAACTAATGCTTTGAATGATTTGAAATGTTTGACAACCTCTAATTTTTAATTTAAAAACATTATCCAAGTCATATGTGAAAAATCATCAATAAGCAACATAAAATATTTATCACCTTGAATATTTTGAGTTCTCATAAGTCCACATAGATCAGTGTGAAAAAGATCTAACATTTGAGTGGTTGAGTACTCTTTTGTTTTGAACCACCTTCTAGCCTACTTCCCATGTTGACAAGGTTTACAAATCTTGTCAGATGGATTTGTAATCTATGGAAAATTTTTGACTACTTGTTTCTTGTTGATGTTGACAAAATTATAAAAATTTATGTGTCCCATTCTCCTCTTCCATAACCAACTTTATTCAATATAACTCAAACAACATATTTGACCTTTGATGTCTGATAACATATACAAATTATTTCTTGTTCTTTGAGCATCTACAATCAACACATTTGAATCTTTTCTCTTGATTTCACAACCTTCTACATAAAACTTTAGTGTGTGCCCTTGATCACAAATTTGAATTACACTCAAAAGATTATGCTTAAGACCTTCTACATATAAAATATTTTTAGTTTTAGTTCTACCATTATCCAAACTTAGCATACCTTTTCCAAGAATTTTTGTATTAGTATTATCTTTGAATTTCACTGTGTCACCATTGATCTTCTTCAAGGTTATGAACTTGCTTTTGTCTCCTTTCATGTGCTTCAAACAACCACTATCAATGAACCATAGATTTTATTCATTTCTTGCATGTAAAGTTGTTTGTACCAACATATATTTTTTAGGTTGTTTCTTTTGCCATGAACTTGTTTGAACTTTCTTCTTGATGAATGGATCCTTGAAACTCTGATCTTTCTTGACTGACTCGAACATGACTCTATAGTATTGGGATATGTGTATGAAGTTGTTTCACTTGTAACATATTATGACCTCTTCATTAAATATTGATAGAGGAGAAAAAGAGTTGTGGTTTCTGCTTGACTCTGTATGACTTTCCTTCTTATTTTTGAAATTGTTAGCCATTTTTCAACATTATATTTTCTTATGACCATATCCATTATAATAAAAATAGTAACCATAAAAATAGGACCTATTTGTGTATTTATGACATGATTTCCTTTTCAATATCTATTCTCTCTAGCCTTCTTTGTTTGAGATGTCCTCTATATTCGTAACTTCTTCCCTTTTTATTTCCTCTTTTGTAAGAGCTTCAACATAGCTCTTTCCTTTTTCCTTGTCTGTAAAAGTAGTGGCCTCCTCTTTCTCTTTTTCAAATCCAATACCTAATTTATCTGACATTGATCTTTTATTTTTTAATATCTTATTCAACATATTAGTGTTATTCTCAAATTTTGAATCATTGGCTGCTCTATCATTGATTGCTTTATTTATTTTCTCAATATCTGCTTTTAAAGAAGTAATTTCAATAACATACCTTTCAGATTCTTTACTTACTATTTACAACTATACCATTAGATATTATTCATTATTCTTGGCTTTTTTAAAGTGTGCTTGTAGATTTTTAATTATTTCTTTTGACTTCTTTTCATTTTTCTTGATCTGGAGCTTTAATCTTTGATTCTTCTTTTCAAAGGATTTTAACTCTTTTAAGGTACAAATGAGTTCTCCTTCTAGATTTACTTTGGATTCATCCTATTCTTATTCTTAATTAACTATAATTTTACTTGTGGAGGCATCTTCATATATGACCATGAATAAAATCTCTTCTTCTAAATCACTAACTCCACTATCTTTAGCTAAGCTAGGATCTTTAGAATACAAACTCTTCTTCTTGAATCCCTTCTTGAATTTTCCTTTTAAATTCTTCTTGTATGTAGACTTTCCTTCTTCATTTTCACCATTTCCCTTATCTAGGCACTAAGCTACAAAATGTCCAAGCTTTTCAAAATTAAAACATTTAAAAGATAATTTTCCTTAGTATTTACCTATGCCCTTTTTTGGCTTGTGAATGAAAAGAGCTCCATTGTCATCTTCATCATCGCTAAAACTATCACTTGATTCTTGAATCTTAGCCTTATATTTATTTGATGTCTTGAAAGTAGCTTCTTTTTTTATGGTTTCTCTTATTTGGTTTGTATCTCATATGCCATAAGAATACCATGTAGATCATCCATCTTTAGCTTGGATAAATTCTTCATCTCTTCAATTGCCAAAACCTTTACATCATATCTCAATGGTAGAGATCTCAAAACTTTTTGAACCACAATTGATTCTTATAACTTTTCTCCAAGACCTTGAATCTGATTGACTATTTGATCAACCTACAAAAGATAACTTGCTATATTTTCTTCCTCTTCCATCTTTAAACTCTCAAACTATCTTCTAAAATTCTGAATCTTAAGTTGTTAAACCTTTCCATCATTTTTGTAAATATTCTCAAGTTTTACCCAATTTTAATGAGTAGATTTACATTTCATAACTTTAACAAATTTTGATTCACATAAACCACATAAAATATCATTTAAGCCTTTAACATTATTTTCACTTGCCTTCTTTTATACTAGAGTAGTTACAAGTGTCTGTGGCTCTTCATATTACTCCACCACTGATTGTCAAATGTCAAATCCAAGGGCCATCAAAAAAGTCTTCATCTTTATGCTCCAAAAAGAATAATTTTTCCTATAAAACAAAGGTGCCTTATTTATATGAAAACCTTTGTGTGATCCAACCATCATGCTTTCTTGATCTACCTTCAAGCTGTAAATTTTTTACAAAAGGAACCTGCTTTGATACCAATTGTTAAGCATGAAATATATTGAGAGGGGGGGTGAATAAGTATATTAAATATCTTTTAATTAATATCTAATTTATTTTCTTTAGCCACTTAATCACAAATTCAAGATATGAAAATAAAACTATAACAATAATATGCACCACACGAGAGAGAGAGAGAGAGAGAGAGAGAGAGAGAGAGAGAGAGAGAGAGAGAGAGAGAGAGATAATTTTGACATGGAAACCCAAAGTGGGAAAAACCATGGATAACAATCTCAAGTATATGAATGAGTACCAACTCAAATTACAAAGTTCACAAAAACCAACTTTTATGAGTACCAACCCCTTTTCCAATACAAAAAATATTTATGAGCACCAACCCCTTGTAAATATTTGTGATCACCAAACCATAGGAGCACCAACCCCTCTTGTGTATAAAACACAACTATCTCTCAATGTTGCCTACTCAACAAATGATATAACTCTAAAATATCTCTTTCTTTTATCTCTTCAAAAACAAATACAAACCATGCACTCTCTTGAATATGTTATAAATGGCTTCTAATGCCTTTATTTATAGCTTTCTAAATGACCTTTGGAATTCACCCTTTGTGACCTTTCAATCCTCATAGAAAATGGTGCCAAATATGCATGACCCTTCATATCCTGGCATTTGAAAAGTCATATGGTGACCCTTCGTAATCAAAAGTGTCCTTTCCTCTTTCATATTTATATTGGTGACTTTTTTTATTCCTTAAAGTTTATCTTCATGGAAAAATGTGCCATACCCTCTTTTGTCTTTACATGGTGACTCTTGGAATTTCTCAAGATGACTCTTCATGAGAAAATGCGTCCCATTCCTCTTTTGTCTTTTACCCTGTGACTCTTTGACTTCTCCATGGGCCCTCTTTTGAATTATATGCAACAAAAAATATATCCATTAACATTAAATAAATATTAATGCACATTCACCAAGATATGAATATTAAATACACAATTAAATGCAATGGGGCCTTTATCACCAATAATTCTAGACCTTTGACATCAATGACAATATTTACAATAGGTGAAAGAGAAAAAAATGCACCATGACATTACTTACACACTTGGGTTATACTCATAATGATTTACATCCTTATAATAAATCATTTAGAGCATTTGATGGGACCTCCTAGAAGGTTCTTGGTGAGATTGACCTACCTTTATAGGTTGGTCCCACACATGTGGTTACTACCTTTTTAGTCATCCCTTCCAAAAATATCTTTGATATATTATTGGGAAGACCTTAGATCTATATACTTCAATTAGTACCTTATATAGTGTGTGGGTGTGTTAAATACATTCATACCAATTAGGTTACAATTTTTTCAATTCCATTAGAACATTATCTTGAACAATAGAAACTTATACCTAGACATTTACTTACAAATCCTACTAAGGATCATTTACCATAAAAAGTAAATAATAGGCAATCCCCTTAACTAGGTGGATAGTATTTGAGAGATCATTACATCAAATAAATAAAATGGTTTCCACATAGTCCCCATTTTTATTGCACACCATATTCAAAAATCTAAAAAACATAAACATGTTTATACTATTGTTATTCCAAAGAAACCACAAAGCACATAGATATGGGTCCTATGAACCCATATTAATCCTATTATCCCTTCATGACCAAAAAAGTATTATTATACATAAACATACCATCATAGACACTTCAATGAAATATATTAAACCTTCTACATGATCTTTGGAAGTATAGTAAATTCATTACACCAAGTTAAGAGTGGGGAGATATCTATGACCATACATTATATGTCATCATATGATGATATTTCCTCTTCAAATATTCCAAAATACTAAAAAAATAAAAAATAGAAAAACAATTTTGACACATATATGTTCTATCAGCTCCTTGGTATCTATGTGTTAGTTCCATGTTGATGGATGACATACATAGTTACTCCTACATACATATATGTGTCACACATCTACTTTAGTGTGATATAGGCATAAACAAATACATGACCTATTCTTATTTCAAATGTTGGGACTTTTCTCCACTCATGTCATGAAGACATTGACAATATCTACATTTTTTTCTTGATACACATAGGTTAAATAATTCTATAATCACATTTCATTATCATATTTAAGCTTATATATGCAATTAAACATGTCTTTATCCAAGATTAATACTTGATATGATATAAACTTGACATTTTTTCCTAACGCATTTGATCCATGGGATACTATGACATGTTTATGTTGGTTTCTTATACTTTATGTAATTCCTTGAGTGTCTTTCCTTGTTATTGTAATCCTTGTTTGAGCATTTGAATACGCTCCTTAGCTTGCATCCCTCATCCCTATGTATTCTTTCATTAACATTTTCATATGTCATTTTTTTTTGTATGGACATTTGAATATGTCATCCTTTATTTTATAGACACATAATAAGTCACGTCCCTTTAATTATGCAGTTGACCATTGGTTTTTGACTTGATTTTGAGTGCTCTTATGTGTGTACTTGATTTACTTGTTGATATTTTACTATTAATGTTTATACATTTCCATGATACTTATCATATATATTAGGCCTTCATATGATCACATTGGTTCTATTATATTTAATGATATATCTACATAGACATGCTCCTTCTATATTCTACATGATTGCATTCACATATTATACAATTGTCTCATCCTTTTGAGTTGAGGTAACTACTAGTCCTATATTTACCTCACCTCAAAGGGGGGTATATTATTGGGGGCATGTCATATAGGAATTTTATCCATATTTGAAACAATTTTTAGATTTAGTGTGGGCATATCATATGGGCATGGATTCTACACATTCATAATTCTCAGATTTAGTAGGGGCATGCTTTGGAAGCCTGTTATCCATACCTAGATTATAGCGGGAGAATGTTTTGGAAATATTTTATACACATTGGTACTTATATCACATTTTATATTTCTCCATATATATTGGGGGAATGCTTTGGAAGCATGTTCTCCATTACATAGTTTTTTGAATTGGCCAAAACACATAGCTATATGATTTAGATTCATAGTTGTGGTAGATTTATATACATTGGTACCATTGTTATACATATTTTTAACATGAGACATATATATGATGAATATGATATGTAATGTGTTCTTAATATTTCAAAATATAAATTAATTTCAAATTTTAGAACATTCTTAGAGATTATGACCACCCACTAGTTGGATTTTTATAAACTATATTATGCTAATTCACTCTAGTAATTGGTTTGCCTTTTTGGTATGGTTGACATGATCAAATCACTCAATAATTCCAAATTTTTAGGTTGAAATTGATTGTCTCATTAGTTTGATAGTGTGTGGGATTTGGTTCACTCACACTCACCATGTTATAAGTACCATTGGGTTACACAGTTGAGCTAATCTCAACTACCAGGTGGTAACTCATTTTTTCTCCAAAGTTGGGGACATGTGCCCTATAATATCTCTATATCTCATTGGATATATGAAATTTCAATATTTTTATATATTTTTCCTACTCTCAATTTTAGATATTTATAATGATAGATCTTTTTCAAATCAACTCACCAATAGGTAGGACAGTTACATCGAGACACAAGTGTACTCCTAAATCTTGCTCTTTTAATTTAAATCTATTTCAAGTAATTTAAATTATAAATTATATCCACTAATGATATACTATAATAATGTCTTAGTTTTAGGTTAGTCACTAGTAAATCACTCAAGTTGGGCACATGAAAACATAAGGTGTGTTAAAGACACCTAAGTATGCATTATTTTCCTTTAAATAATCAATCATTACTAGATTAAAGGGGTGTAAAATGTAGATGATATTTATAGATTATATATAACCTCAGTCTTATAAACTTGGAAAACTAAGAAATTGGATATTTCTCTCAATTATAAAACTTTTCATGCTTTTATAAGTCTTGCATCTCATCTATATTATGCCCTTTGGCTTATACCTCTTAATCTGACCATTATTTTGTTGATGAACTAAGTCTTATATCTTGACCAGAATGCTTAAAATGTACTTATCTTCCATATCTATAATTTTTTAACATGTAATCGATTTATTTCTCCCTATACACTAACATTGATGATATACACTAGTATCGACATAAGTGTCATGACCTGAGGCACGTGTCTAGTGGCCTAAAGTCATTTATTTTGAAAAAAAATGTATCTTAATGGTAAAACTAAGTGATTTTATGATATTTTATTATCCAAAGGGATTGATATAAATATAATATCAACCCTCATTCATTACTCACCAAAAAAATACCAAAGAGATCAAGGCAACTTATCAAAATCACTCTACCAAGCATTCAATTGAATAAAGCTTCCTTATTTCTATATCAATCATAAGTACATAACATATATAGGTTTGAATTTCTAAAGAAACATATCCAAAGCCCAATTTTCCAATTTAAAAGCTAGGTCACTATTGTAATTTATTTGAACATATTGTATGATTCACACAAAAGCCAACACATAAGGGAGAACTGCATCAATTTTTTGGCCCTCTTCAGAGTATTGGATATGTAGGAAATAATCACTAAAAGATGGGTATTTGGGGTCATCTTGACACCATGTACCCACTAACCCATTTTACACAAGGTCATAATGAATATTAAGTATTAGGGTTTTAAAAATTCATGTGGAAGGGCAATCTATGACCTAGATATGAATGCAAAAAGATAAACCCAAAAGTATCTAGGTGGTCACATCCCTTTTTAATAGGTATTCTATACAAGACACTTATGTTGACCCCATATATTAGTGTTGACATAACCATCCCAGGCTAATGTTTATGTTTATAACTCCTAAAGCATTATATCTAGAATCTGATGACTATTTTAGAATTTCCTTCCAACCTAGTTTTTACTTATTCTAGATCCAACATTATGGTAACATTCGAACCAAATAAGTATATTAATTATTTTTAAATTCCATACATAGATTAGTTATACTTTTTATATTTAGCCTATATGTTGACGTAGGAAATTGTACCCTTGGCAGGAGGCTGAGCTCCTGCCTTCTCCTTGCAACTATGGAAACTCCCCTCTCACCTGTGGGACTAGCGAAGCTAGAGGGGAGAGTCTCTAGATAAGGGCTAGCTCCCTTTGATGCATCATGTTTGTTCTAGCAAGTGCAAATACATACATATATATATATATATAAAATGGTAGGGGGGATGAAAGGGAGAAAGATTATAGGAATACAAACTACTCTAAGGAGGTGATACACCAAAATGAAATGACCTTCTCACATCCACACTTAAAACTAGACAAATGCATACATACGCTTCAAACTTGGCAGAAGGACCAGGATACAAGAAAATGGTAGGGAGGCTCTCATGAAAACACAAAAAATATAGACTCACTAAGGTGCTGTGAAATGCACATTGTAAGTAACTTCCTCTGTTCTACACTCACAAATAGAGCTCTTTTCATGTTAGCTACAAAATGGTGCTTTGTAGACAATAGGTATGTTGGTGTTGGACCTGTGAAAGCATCAAGAGACAATGGCTAAACACAAACAACACTCAAGACATACATAGAAAATATCTATCCAAGAAGAGGTAAAAAATTGTGTTTATTGATTTAGGTGAAATTTTGCTAGGGCTATGCCTTACAAATGTGAAAGATGTTTCTTAAAATGACAAGTCTTCAATATATAGGAGAAGCAAGGAGGCCCATTTAGTGCTCCTTTTTTACAAGTGGCCTATTTCATCCCTTCATTAGGAAGAACAATTCACTCAAAACATTAATGAGCTATGCGCTTTGTCTGTTTGAAGTCTGCCTTTTCAAGGTCAATACACGGTTTGTCTACTCATCAAATGTAAATTGGAGAAACCGGTTGCATTACTATTTGTTTGTGTCCCCAATGATCAATTCATAGGAACTATTTCACTTGTCAGTGTCACTTCTCAAATTGGTGCCACTTGGACTAACTGCTTGCTCGTTCCATGCTTATCTCCTTATCTTTTCTCAATTTTGTCTCTTCTGGCTCCTTTGGCCCTCGGGGGCAAATTCTTAGCGGGTCATTACATTCTGGACCCTTGGTTAGCTCTCTCTCAGTTTGAAAACAAATGGCCATTTTTTTTTTAACTTTGACATTCATACGGCCGTCATTGGTTTGAAAACCAATGGCTAACTTGTTTTGTTGATTTTGACATCCTCTGGGATGTCACCGTCCCCATCAAAATGTCATTGGGTCTTCATGGCTTCTCTGTGGTTTTACTTCCTCTTAGCACCCTTTTGGGGGAAGGTGACCCTCCAGCTCTTTAAAAGTACACTTTATATTTGGGCCAAAAATCACCCATAAGGGCATCTACCCTTCGGGGTCCTTCGATCCTTCAGACGGTCTCTCGAGTTCCCGCGGGCTTTGTGTATTTTCTGCAGGCTTTTGTCTACGGACATTTTCTCGTGGATAAAACGTCTAAAAAAATTCCTCGAGTCTGTCTCTATATTTGCTTTGAGTTGTGCCAAAATTCCTTTAGATTTTTTTGTTCGAAGGAATTCCTTCAAGCAAAAAGTCCAAAGGAATTTGAGACTTAGTCAATTTTGACAAATTTGAACTTTAAACTTTGAACTAAACTGAATTTACCCAAGTCCTTTTCTTTTGAAGTGCCTACCATCTACTAGGGCATTTTAAACTTGAATACTCCCCTTCGGCTAAGGGTATACCCTTAAACCAAGCCGTTGAACCAAAATGGTTCAACAGTTCAATGGTTCAACCATTACGTGCCGATGAACTAGTGAACCAAGGCCAATGAAATTTTCCTTTTGAATCAAGCCCGTTGAACCAAGCCTAATGAACCAAGCCCGTTAAACCAAGCCCAATGAACCAAGCCTATTGAACCAAGCCCATTAAGCCAAACCCATTGAACAAAAAATGGTTTAACAGTTCAATGGTTCAACCATTGAACTTGTTGAATCGAGATGTTGAACTTGAAGATGGAATTTTGAACCAAAGGTCACTAAACCACTTGAACTAGGCCATGAACCAAACTCATTGAACTTGTGCAACCTAAAAATGGCTGGCATGGATAGTAAGGGAAGAAGGGGACCAAAAATTTTGCCTGGGGGTAAAATTTGGTCAACAAATTGGTGACTCTCAGGGGAAGCATGCCTACCATGCTTAGAGACTAGTTGCCTTATAGTCCATTGGGCACAAATTTAGATTGTAACTTTAAAATTAGCAATAGCCCCAATAATTCAGAAACAAACACACAGATCCACCTCCAAGGAAATGAAAGCACACATAAGACTAAGAAAACTACTACTTGTGCAACATCACTTAGGGAAAATAGGAAAGAAAACAAGGGAAAATATATACAAGTGAAAAGAGATTCAGTGGCAATGCTTTAGATGTATCCCATTAACTGGGATATGTAGTTCTTCACCATCTAACTTGGAGAGTTAGAATGCATTATGCTACTTGCACTAAGTAATTATGTAAGGGCCACTCCATAAGGCATTGAATTTTGCATGCTTTTTAGGCTTAGCTTGATCTTCATCCCATTTCAAGACAATGTCTCTTCACTTGCTATTGGTGACTGGTCATAGAAGCTGTAGCTCAGTCCCTTATCTCTTGGAGCTCCATCACCTCGCACAGCCTGACCTCCATGCTACTTCCTTCTTTTAATTACAGATGGTGAGTGAGGTCTAATGCTGGCAATTCAAGTGAGATGGGAAGCCTAGCTTCCCTTCCATATACGAGCGTATATGGAGAATTTTTGATGGCTCTTTTTAGAGTGATTTGATTAGCCCACAGAGCTATCTTCAGCTTGGCATGCCAAGTCCTCTAATTTTCTTCCATGGTCCTCTTTATGATCCTGATCAAATTTTTGTTGGTGGACTCAGCCAGCCCATTCCCTTGTGGATAATAATTAGATGAAGTGTTGAAATATATACCATACCTCAGTACCCATTCACTTATTCTGGTCCCCAAAAAAGCCAAAGCATTGTCTAAGATTATGGTGGCTAGGACCCTGAATCTTGTTACCAAGTCCTCATAGAAATCTAGGACTGCACTTTAATTTACTTCTTTCAGAGCAACAGGCTTCACCCACCTTGTGAAATAGTCCATGGTAGTCAGGACCCACTTGTGTCTAGCACCATTGCATGAATGGTTGCTCCACCTAAAGAGGTTGTAGAGGCATGGCAGCCAATCATTGTTTCCCATCAAAAAGTGCACACTTCTGGCAGTTCCTTACCCAGGCATGGGTGTCCTTGAAAAGAGTAGGCCAAAAATAGCTAGCTCTCATTATCCTTGCTATAGTAGCTCAAGGAGTGAAATGACCACCTGCTGGCCCATCATGGAACTGAGCCAGTACCTTATCAGCCTGGTTTGGGTCAATGCATCTTAGAAGGACCCCAAAGAGATCCTTCCTAAACAATACTTCATTAACCAGGACATAAGGGAGAGATTGGAGCCTAAAATACCTTCTTTTAATCCTATTAAGACCCTATGGGCACTCACTAGTGAAAAGGAAACACCTCAGGTCCAACATCTAATCCTTTATGACAGCTGGTTCTCTTATAGTGGCTGCATCATGAATTAGCAAGCTATTTTCCTTTTTTGCTTGAAGTCTACAACAAGATATTCATACAAGCCTCTTCCCCTCACCAGCTTGGTGATCTTGATGTCTATGTCATACTCCATCACTTTGGTGATCCACCCTGCTCTCTTCTCATTTAAGTCTCAATTGGTCAAGAAATCCTTGACGCCAGGATGTGGGACCATGAGGTGAATCCTGCTATTAGACAACATATGCCTAAATTTCTTTAGGCTCTACACTACTACCAGGACTTACTTCTCTACATATGTGTATCTGACTTGAAAATCCTCTAACCCTTGGCTAAAAAAGGCAAGTGGTTGCTCGAGGTCATCACCATTTGCTTGGGTAAGCATGGCAGAGATCACATCTCCATTGCTGAAAGTGTAGAGGTTGAAGTCTTTGCTGAAGTCGGGGCTGATCAAAGTGGGATCTTGGGTTATGGCCTACTTGATGGATTCAAAACTATCTTTTCTTTGTGTTTTCCACTTGAACTCCTCACCCTTCCTCAACATAGAGGTCAGGGGCTTGACTATCTCTACGAAGTTTAGAATGAATCTTCGAATGAAATTTATCTTGCCAAAGAAACTCTGTAGGCCTTTCTTGTGTTTTGGTAGGGACATATCCAATATAGAACAAACTCTCTTAGGGTCAATGGATAAGCCCTCCTTAGACATGATGTGGCCAAGGAGTTTCCCCTCATGAACAACAAACACACATTTCTTTAGATTAAGAGATGCCAAATTCCCTGCACCTTTCAAAAATGTACCTGAGTTGTTCTATGTGTTGGCTCACTTCCTTAGAGAATACCATCACATCATCAAGGTAGACCAACATGTTATTGTTTATCAAGCCTCCAAAAGCCATGTCCATGGATCATTGAAAGGTAGCACCAACATTAAATAGCCTGAATGTCATCTTCTTATAGGCAAACGTTCCCCATTTAGTGGTGAAGGCCATTTTATGCTGGTCATAGCCTTGCACCAAAATCTGATTATACCCTGAATAACCATCCAAGAGGGAGAAATGCTCACTACCTATTACCTTCTAAAGGATCTGCTCCATGCTTGAGAGGGGATAATGATCCTTTAAAGAGACTTTATTAAGGTCTCTAAAGTTGACACACAACCTGATATCCCCATTCTTCTTTCTAATAGGAATAAGGTTGGCTAGCCAGGAGGAATGTTTGATTGGAAATATAATTCTAAACTCAATCAATTTGGCTAGTTCCCTCTACATGAGGGGCTTAATTGTTAGATTGACATGTCTCTACTTCTGTGTGACTGTCCTAGTGCCTTCTTCTAATTTAATGGTGTGCTGGGTGAGTCTTGGGTCAAAGCCCTTCAAGTCTCTATAATACCATGCAAAAACATCTATGAATTCTTGACACAACAAAATGAAAGCTTGCCTTTCTTGAATCATGTAGACTTTTCCAAGTGCAAGTAGCTTGTCCTTGAAAATCTCAACCTTTTTTTAATTCTCCTCTTTGGTTATGATGCATGCCTTATCATTTCTCAATTGGTCATCTCTATTGAAGATGCTCTCAAGTGTGACCAAACCTTTAGAGAGCTTATTGTTCTTTAACTAAACAATCTGATTACCATATTATTGCTATAATTTCACCTAATTCTATGTTGTGAACTCAGCTTCCTCCTATAGGAAGAAAGCTATTTGCTGGTCACTTTTGAAAACTTGCCAATTTGCAATGTTGTCCAGGACAGAGGGCCAAACCACCACTTTCAAGTGGCACGAACCTCAGTCTTAACTTATTTCCTTGGAAACATTGAACTGATCATGAATTGCTACTAGCCTATCCACTTGTTTGTTTTGCTCTCTAGGAATGGAGGTGATATTGAAAGTGAGGAAATCTTCCACCAAGTCCCAAACCCTATGCTTGTAAGACTTCAGCAAGGAATTCTTGGTTAGATTATGGCCTTTCAGCTGATTTACAATTAGCTTGCTATCTCCCAAAACTTGCAACTCCTTGATCCCTCTTTTTCTTGCCCATTCTAGCCCATGGATAAGGGACTCGTATTTTTCAACATTGCTTGTGCAAGAGAAATGGAAATGAAAAGCCAAAAATTACCTATCTTTTGAAGGGGAGACCAACATCGCCCCACCACCAACTCCCAACCTACTTCTAGAACTGTCAAAATATAGATGCCACAGGCCTAGGTCCTCTTGGCCTGCCTTCATTATATTAGGCATGAAGGCACCCTCCTCATGCATGTAGTAGACTCCAAGGTCTGCCTCCTCAATGAACTTGTAAGGATCATGTTTGAAGTTATCATTTCCCCACTCATCTAAGAGTAGGTTTTCAACTCCTTCAAGAGCAGAGGATAGAGATTGGTCTGTCTGGGACTCTTTTAGGTCGATAATGGTGTAACTGACATTCACTGCCTTGGGTGAGTATGGTTCTATATGGTCCTTGTAGATTGGCTCAAACTTGATTTTTACCTTGGTCCCATACTTGGTTCTAAAAACTAGATATGACTAACTCACTACTATATAGCCACCTATCTTTGATGTGAAGTCCTCAGACAAGCAAATTGCGAAATAAGGAGGAACATCTGCTACCACTATATCATGGGGAATTGAGAAGGTTGGGCAAGCATGCAATGTCAAGCCTAAACCCTTCACAATCCCAACTATTTTTGTAGGTGTCCCATCTAGCTGCAGGACTCCTTTGTTCATCTCTTCATATTTTAGTCCCCTCTTGTTAGCTATGCACTTGGGCATCACTGAGGTGCTAGCCCCACTATCAATTATGCAGTTGTGTACCAAGAAATCCCCTATGACCAAGGATACATATAAAGGGAGAATTTTCTCTTCCTTCTTTACCTAACCTAAAGTAGAAGGCTATCCATTTTTCATCAAGACATTATCAATGCTTGCTGGGACAGCTTGTTGATCTAGCTCATGTAATTCCTTCTTCAATACGTCCTATTCTAGAAGAGACAATGAATCCCATAAAGAGATGTTCATATGTAGCTTCTTCATCTAGTCCACTATATTGACCTAGGGACTACCTCCCTTCAAGCTTTCTTTGGGGTTGATTCCAACCTGAGCTGTAGGCTAAGGGGCCGAAGGCACAAATGGTTGCATGAGGTTTGGGGCCTTTGAATTAGAGTGTGATGGAGAAGGTGTTGCTACTGCCTAAGTGGTAGCTTGGGCTTCTCCCATTGTTCTTCTCTTAAATCTTGTGTTGGCTGCAACATAGTCATCTTGATTGTCTGTAGCACCCACATAATTCACTAAATAAAATTCCCCCTCTAGATGATTCATGAGGGTAGAATCCAACTGGGTCTGATTACTACTCGTGCTAGGTTGAGTTAGAGCCTCAAAAATCTAGGAATGAGCAGCTACCTGATTGTCTACATTCTAGAAATAATTCATCATCTCATTTGTGTAAATAGCCTGTTTTTAACCATATCCCATGGTCAAACATATTGCCTACTCTTGTACTAGATTATTTTGAATTGGCACCATGACTTTAGATGATGAAGTGGGGCCTAAATTATAGTTTTGAAATGGTCTAGTCTGAGTGAGCTGACCATGTCCTTGATTATAGCCTTGAAAAGGGGGTATAGGGGCTTGACCATAATGCTGATATCCCTAGTTCGGCCTGTTGCTTTGAGCTTGCTACCTTTTAAGAGCTACAAGTTCATTTGACATGCCTTGCAATAGACTTTTAA
This sequence comes from Torreya grandis, assembly GCA_037957365.1. Lineage (NCBI taxonomy): Eukaryota > Viridiplantae > Streptophyta > Pinopsida > Cupressales > Taxaceae > Torreya > Torreya grandis. Next base: position 3,700,303 of record JARHVA010001115.1, on the reverse strand, counting down.
CCTTAGGAAGTTCATTAGATATAACATCAACTAGTTTCTCTATGGTAGGCAAAGGAGCTAATGTGGGAGCAACGGTCTAAATTAGAGGTAGCATTTTTGGGAAAAGTGGCATGTGAGGCCTAGGGGCTCTTTTCCTAGCCTGTACTAAGCAATTTTTAGCTACTATGGCTATGTCATAAGTAGTTGGCAGTATATGCCCTCCCATGGATTGGATCATCATAGTAATATCACTATTTAATGCCTTTAAATAGTATAGGAAAGCATAATTGGGAGTCAGTCTTACCAAGATGGGAATTCTATCCCAAGTCTTTTGAAACTGCATGTTAAAATCTTGCATATACTCATATGGAGCTCTCTTTATGGTCATCAACTACTCAACAAGTGAGAGGCCATCACTCTTCTCCCAAAAATGATCTGTCAACTGAGTCCCCAATTCATTCCAAGAATGTATTGAATTTACAGGCAAGGTTCCATACCAGTCAAGAGCCTTGCCTTTGAGAGACAATGCTAACAATCTAATGGCAATATTTTCCTCTATTACATTGTGAATATTGTAGAGGTTAGCAATATTCCTAATATGCTCATTGACTATAATGGGCCCCTCTCCATCGAAAGAAGGCACATTTTTTAAGGCTATTCCCAAAATTGGATCATAACATGGGAGATTCAAGGGGCTCTAACCATGAGAAGCCATAAAAGGCAATGCCATAGCTGGGATGGGCTGTAACTATGGCTCTACTATGTATGCATCCCTTACGATAGGTCTAGGAGGGTGGCTTGTTTGATAAGGATGGGTCCTCTCAAACCTTAGCCTTTTTGTAGAGTTTAAAGGCAACTCAACGAAATCAAAAGGAACCCCTTTTGAAGCAGACTTTGTGGTGACTTTAGGCATAAAAAGTTAAGAAACTAGTCTTAATTAGAAAACTAAAGCTCTTACTAGGGGAGTCACCAGATGTTGGGAGACATAAATTTGTTGTGACAGGACCAACATCAATCCTGAAACCTTACTGAGTTGTCAAATTGGAGTCCCATTGGGTGTGCCAAAACTATTGACGTATGAAATTACACCCTTAGCAAGAGGCCAAGATCTTACCTTCTCCTCACAACTATGGAAACTCCCCTCTCACCTGTGGGACTGGAGAAAATGGAGGGGAGAGTCTCTAGATAAGGGCTAGCTCCCTTTGATGCATCATGTTTGTTTAAGCAAGTAAAAATACATACATATATACAGATATAAATTGGGGGGATGAAAAGGGAGAAGGATTATAGGAATACAAACTACTCTAAGGAGGTGATACACCAAAATGAAATGACCTTCTCACATCCATACTTAAAACTAGACAAATGCATACATATGCTTCAGACTTGGCAGAAGGACCAGGCTACAAGAAAATGGTAGGGAGGCTCTCATGAAAACATAGAAAATAGAGACTCACCAAGGTGCTGTGAAATGCACATTATAAGTAACTTCCTCTATTATACAGTCCCAAATAGAGCTCTTCTTTTGTCAATTGCAAAATGGCACCTTGTAGACTATAGGTATGTTGGTGTTGGACCTGTGAAAGCATCAAGAGACAATTACTGAACACAAACAACACTCAAGACATACACAGAAAATATCTATCCAAAAAGAGGTAAAAAATTGTGTTTATTGATTTAGGTGAAATTTCGCCAGGGCTATGCCTTACAAATGTGAAAGATATTTCTTAAAATGACAAGTCTTCAATATATAGGAGAAGCAAGGAGGCCCATTTGGTGCTCCTTTTTTACAAGTGGCCTATCATATCCCTTTATTGGGAAGAATAAGTCACTCAAAACATTAATGAGCTGTGCACTTTGTCTATTTTAAGTCTGCCTTTTCAAGGTCAATACACAATTTGTCTACTCATTAAATGTAAAATGGAGAAACTAGTTGCATTACTAGCTGCTTGCATCCCCAATGATCAATTTGCAGGAATTGTTTCACCTACCAGAGTCACTTCTCAAATTGGTTCAACTTGGACTAACTCGTTGCTCATTCCATGCTTTTCTCCTTGTCTTTTCTCAATTTTGTCTCTTCTGGCTCCTTCAGTCCTCAGGGGTGACTTCTTAGCAGGTCATTGCATTTTGGCCCCTTGCTTAGCTCTCTCTTAGTTTGAAAATAAATAGCCATTTTATTTCACTAAATTTGACATTCATATGGCTATCATTGGTTTGAAAACCAATGGCTAACTTGTTTTATTGATTTTGACGTCCTCCAAGATGTCACCATCCCTGTCAAAATGGCATTGGGTCTTCATAGCTTCTCTACAGTTTTGCTTCCTCTTAGCACCCTTCTGGGGGAAGGTGACCCTCCAGATCTTTGAAAGTGCCCTTTGTATTTGGGCTAGAAATCCCCCGCAAGGGCATCTACCCTTCGGGGTCCTTTGACATTTCCTTCGATCCTTTGGATGGTCTCCCGGGTTCTCGCGAGCTTTATCTATTTTTTGTGGGATTTTGTCTGTAGATATTTTCCTATGGACAAAAAGTCTATAGAAATTCCCTGAGTCTATCTCTGTCTTTGCTTTGATTTGCACCTAAATTCCTTCATATTTTTTTGTCTGAAGGAATTCCTTCAGGAAAAAAGTCTGAAGGAATTCGGGACTTAGTCAATTTTGACAAATTTAAACTTTGAACTTTGAACTAAACTGAATTTACCTGGGTCCTTTTCTTTTGAAGTGCCTACCCTTCACTAGGGCTTTTTGAACTTGAAGACTTCCCTTCGGCCAAGGGCATACCCTTGAACCAAGCCGTTGAACCAAAATGGTTCAATGGTTTAACCATTACACGCTGATGAACTTCTCCTTTTAAACCAAGCCTGATGAACCAAGCCCATTAAACCAAGCCTATTGAACTAAGCCCATTGAACCAAGCCCATTGAACCAAAAATGGTTCAACGGTTCAATGGTTCAACCATTGAACTTGTTGAATCGAGATGTTGAACTTGAACATGGAATTTTGAACCAAAGGTCATTGAACCACTTAAACCAAGCCATGAACCAAACTCATTGAACTTGTGTAACTTGAAAATGACTGGCATGGATAACAAGGGAAGAAGGAGACCAAAAATTTTGCTTGGGGGCAAAATTTGGTCAACACTATACTCAACATAATAAATTTAGTATATGCTTATATCTAAATTTATCACTTAATTAGCCTATTGTAGATATAATTATCACCCTTGAACATTATCCTTTATATATTATTAACCCTATTATAATTATAAGGTAAGATAACCTCTTATCCCTGAATGTCTCTAAAGTGCACATTGGGGGTAATTTATAATGATATCCTATCTAGTTACACCATTTGTGCCACCCTCAACTTAAAGAGAACTGCATTCCTCCAAAAAATACCTATAACTTTCTTGGTCCGTTTGGTCTTCACCAAACTATACGTTCACCACTTTAATCATAATATTGGGGACATATATGACCATTTATACCTCCTGTGTATCTAGAAATAAACAAGATTCCCATGGCAAGGCTATCAAAGGAGGTGATATATTATATAGTAGACATCAATGCCTACTATTACTAATGATACCACATGGTTATTAGGGTATAATTAATATAGATACCTCCTTTCAATTTTCCCTACATCATCCTAGACTAACTAGTAAAATAACAAATTACTTACTAGCTTGTCAATGGCATAGATGGTTTCTACCTCAGTAGAAGAAAGAAGTCCTAAACTTTGCTCCCAATCATCATCAAGTTAAATGAGTATAAGATCTTTCCTACCCTCAAGGCCATGGCCACACATAGGGACTCCTTTAATATCCCTAAATATGAATATAAAGAGTGTAATCATTAGGGACAAGTGCAAATTTAGGTGTAGTTTTACTAGGCCATGTTTAACATTAATTGCCATCACAAGAGACACGTGTGATTCCTTCCACCTAAAACCTACTAGTGATGTTGAGATGGTTGTAAATATGGAGGAAACACATATTTTTATATCAAACCAATCACAACTTGGGCCTATACTAGAATACATAATCACTCCCCCATGACTTACTATGGTGTTTCTAACCACTACAAAGTGTATTTATGACTTAGTCTTGTAATGGATCCCAACAATAGCTTCATCAAATTTGGATTCAAATAAAAGTACTTATTAGGTGAAAAAGACTCATGCTCTCCATTATCTTCACTTTTCTATCAATTCTAAATCTTAAATAATCTCCTATCAGACCCAAATATTATCATTCTTGGAGCCTTAAACTCCCACCCTTGGCATAACTAGGAAGTAGTTATCAACCACTCTTTATTTTTAGATTTGGTTTTAGCCTTCCTATGTGGTGAATTCCCCTTGTATTTTTCACTACATGTTCTCTTCAATGGTCTTATGATCCATTGGTTTCTATAACTCTAGGTGCTCCAAGCCTCCATGCCCCTATAACTTATGATAAAAAAGTTTGGACCAGCCATACAATATTCCATGAGCTAGCCCATATGATTGGCACAGTCCTTGTCGCTGCTCCACTTCCCACTCATGTAATCATAATGGAGTATTTATCCTTGGTATTTCCTATTATTATTATATATATATATATATATATATATATATATATATATATAAATCTAAAGTGTGTAGGCCTCCCCTGATTTTACATGCTCTATTGATCCAACAATCTCAAGTGTAAAAACCCTAGGCAATAAACTTTGGGTATCAATAGAGTATACATTAGACACCTATTTTCACCTTGATATCCTTCCAATTCTAATCCTCCAAGTGTAATAATTCCATAAATATTCTTAAGTAGAAGCATTCTAAGCGCTTGAAGTTGATTTACCATAGGAAATTAACACAACCTACTACTTCACCTACAACACCATCTTGGGCCTCTCTCTCTCACACACACTTGGTTCCCTAGGAATTTGTTTAAATAAACCCATATTTTATTTTATATTGAACACCTAACTCATAGGTATGATTGGATCCCAAGTCTATATGACTCACTACCAAATGAGATCACATTTCTTCCCATAGGAAGATCCATGGCCACTCCCCCATTTTCACACATTCTTCCCCTTCCAAATTTCATCTTGTTTCATATCCTTCCTCCATTATTTCCACCTCGATCTATGCCTCCACTATTCACTTTAGCTAAAAACTCATCTTTAACAACCTTAAGAATAATGGGAGGACAACTATGGATTGGTCTCATGTGTTAGAGGTACAATCACTAAGAGGGGGTTAATCAGTGAACCTAGATATTTAAATTTTAATTGTATCCTTTTAAACTAATAACCAATCAACATATATCAAATTGATCAAGAAACATTAATAAGATATCTCATTCATTAAATACATATAGAAGATCAAACACATAACACATAGTTCCTATGGTAAACCCTCATGGGGAATAAAATCCACTCTCAAGTCTACAACACATGGAATAATATCCTATAGGAAATTACAAACAAGAGACTGATAAACTCCTTTAGACAAACAAACCTTGATCATGTCCTCCTGACCAAAGGTATTTAGTGAAACACTTATTTCACAAGGAGAAACTACCCCTAAGGAAGACCAAGTCCTTTAGACCCTCCTTTGAACACCTCCACCTTATAAATGATATCTTCAACACCTAATGATGGATCTCTATTTATCTAACCCCTACACAAACTTCCTTTCTATATCAAACAAGCCTCCCAAATAGGCATGCCATAATCTCTTTCCTTCTTCACTCAAACTATCCTCATATGCAAACTCAAACCTCTTCACATATCCTCAAATTATAAGAACACTAATTTTACATTAGGAACATGACCTAAATTTCATACACATAGTCAAAAAACTATTCTACACATTAACTCAACCAACAGGCACACTACCTATCCTTTACTCCATAAATCTCATAGACAGCTTGCACAAGTCTTCTCTCACACATCAAAATCTAGAAATCATCATATTTTATTTAACTATATATATAGAGATATCATGAATTAACAAGGTTACAATCTTTCCTATTGTCCAAAATACATGCTTTCACCCTTAAGGCATCTCACATAGGTCATACTTAACCATAATCCACTTTAAAAAAGGCCTAGGTCACTTTTGGGTCCTATGAAGACCCATTTAGATTTTTGACACTTATTCAAGATTTTAAAAATGCATGGACCTATTCTATATGATCTATAGTTCTACCTTAAGTGCCAATAACAATCATAATACTGTTTAGCTTAAGCATAAATAGTTTAAACACTTCTTTGTATACTCAGTCATTAGGAAAGAAAACATAATCGACTTCAAAACCTTTGTTCATACAACATATGATTGTTCAAACCTTAAAAATGCACAAAATCCATCCTCATGGAGTATAAAACACTCTTAAATATCTAATTCATCATGAAACACCAAAATAACATCTACATAATCTCAATTACTCTTCTCAAGTCACTTGAAGAATAAGTACAAACACATAGTAAAGTTTGAACCTTAATATATTTTACTTAAAACAATTACATATCTTAAAATTAGGTTAATTATATGTGCCATGGAGTCCTCTTCATCTTTGATTTCTAAGCATGAGAAAATTTATCATGGATCAAAATTTATGATCCAAAAATCATAGACTAGTTTTTTCCCTTTTTAAATTCAAATATTTAAATGTAAATGGTCACAGTTAAACTTTGACCACTTTGATCACATCTCATGTCCTCACTACTTAGATAAATTACACACTATTTATCTTATTTGAACTTTAATGCATAGGTGTCAAGCTCAAATGTTAAACCTTAATCACTTTATCCTCATCTCATATAATCTTTTAATGTTGACTTATCATGCACCATTGATCTCCTATATGTATCTTGGTCTTTAACAATGATAAATATCTATCACTTTAACTTCTTGAATTTAGTATGCATCATTGATTTCTATTTATATGATGTCTTACTCACTATTGATCCTTAGAATAAACTTGATCTTTATCTCTACTCAACATTAAACATCATGCACATGTACTCATCTCATTATTTCCTAAAATCTTGGAATAATGCAGTCTATCGATCTTGATCAAACTTTAACTTATGTATAAATGATTAATTATGGGAACCTTACTTTGTATAGTCATATCTTTTGTTGTACTTAGATGCATGATCTATAATTTGGACCATATGATCTCCTTATATAGGAGAATCCAAATATATAACAATCTAATCCTAAAACCCTCACACATGCAAGATATATCAAAATTAAAATTCATTTTAAAAATATTCTATCATAGTGCCAATTATGCTTAGAACTTGTCTAGGAGACCAACTTTAAACATGCATAACTTTTACTATGCTTTAGTGCATGATCTAAAATTTAAAAAAAATAAACTAGGCTAAAAATAAATAAACCAATATGATCATCTTGCTATGAAACATGCACACATGTGAATATTCCATCATAATTTTTTTTAATTAGCTCTTTTTCTACTTTAAAAATTTGACTAAGTATGGGAAAACACTATCAAAATGACTGGAAACCCAACTTTGCACTTGCATATATTTCATTGCACTTAGGTGCATGACCTAGGATTTAGTGAATAGTAACTAGGGACTAATTTTATCACAACCATATGACCAACTCAACTTTAATCATCTACACATGGTAATGATGATGTCAGCAAACTACCTACTCAAATTTTTTGCCACTAGACCCAAAGTGTCTAGATGACAACTATGGACAACTAGATGAAATACACTCATGAACACAAGGTCTCCACTCATCAAAGACCACTGATAGGACCCCTTTCATATGATCAAATCACCATACTCATCCCTAAACCTCTCTAACCATGCTAAAATTGAAGATTAACCAAGCCAACTTTAAGCACACTAAGATAAGCACATTACACACTTTATCATTATTATTTAGGCTATCAAAGCACTTCATCTAATCACTGAGACACCTCCATTAAATCACCATGGCATCACTATAAACTCTCTAATAATCTCCTCCTTTTTCATTTATGTCAACAAACATCATTTAACTCACCTTCTCTTTCTTCAATCACTCTCACAATAGGAACTTTCTCCTCCTTTGACACAATGAAAAATTGGACACCAAATAATACTAAGGAGCTTAAAATACCATTAATAGGAAATTACCATCTTATAAAAATGATACAAACTCCCCCTTACCTTGAGCCTACATCTTCTTATATTGGCAACATCCTCTTGCTCCATGCCAATAGTCTCTTCTATTAATCATTACACCTAATGAAGATAGACTACACAAAAATATTAAAATATGATAGAACTCATGAATAAAACATCTGAGAGAGACTCCTAATATCTCTATGCCATTACGCCTCTTGAGTATCTTCAGATCTCCACACATCATGAAGAACTACAACATAGGCTTACAAGCCTCATTTCTCAAGAAACCACAAGAAACATCAATAAAACTTCATGTCACTCACCAAATAGGAAACATACTCTAAACTAACCTAAGAACTCACCTTGAAATAATCATGCCTTTCTTTTTTAGAGAAATTAAGCAAAACATTAAATCTTCACACTAGGCCTATCTAGACTTCTTGTATCCTACCTAGAGTTTACAGAGCCCAAAAATTTTAGTAGACACTTATTCAAGATCTAAAACTTCATATTTATAGAACTATAATTATCCCCATCAATTACACCAATTTTCATCACCTAGCTCATCTTTTGAAATGTACTTCCTTTAAAAACCTACTAACTAATTAGGCATTTATCTTGACAAAAATAAGAATAACTTGAAAACCACAAACCTTTAGATCTTTATGAATCTTAATTTGACAACCCATTCATCCCATTAAACCTATTAATAATCATTGTACCTCAAATCATAAGGCAAATCACTTTTGTAACAAATCCCAAAACCCTAGAATCTCAAAATAAATAGAGTCAACAAACATCCTTTTGGTCAGTTCCCACCTATAAAACTTCTTACACACTTCTAGACAATTATGACGTACTTTAAGACCAAAAATTAAGTATTAATACCTTTAGGAACCTTGACTTCCTATACCATGGATTTGACCTTCAATAAGAAAGATAAACTTGGGAACACACAAGAACCTTTAAAAAGCATAAAAAGGATCATCAAGACACAAAAACACTTGAAACATATCATAAAGAAGTGCACATACCTTTATAATCAAAAAAATATTATTATCATTCCATAAAACTCATTATGAAACATGAAACACCCATTATGATATTATAGATATTGCATACATATCAACACTTGCTTCTCTTCTAAAATAAGTCTCTTAAGAAGTATAAACAGAGACCTCCTCTGCACAAGAATGTCCTAAAACAAACTAAAGCCAAGAGTGGCCCACATATCCTCAGTAGCCACTAAAATATTTTTATAGCTATAGGTTAGATTGTCCTTCTTCTTCTTAGGCTTAAGAGAAATAACTTTTTCCTCTATTACAACATTATCCTTCTATTCTATGATTGAATGGACAACACATGGAGATAACATAGATTCACGACATACCTTTTTAATTGAAGAATCTTCGTTGTAGTTCAGAACCTCATTACTAGGCATTAAAAACTAATGCTATTTATAGGAAACTTTCTCAACAATAGTAGGATGTTCACTTGGATCAATACACACCTCAAAACTAACATTAAACAGTACCTTGGTTTTCTCCTTGATCTTGGTCTCTTCATTCTCAACATGAGTAGATAATGAAATCCCTTGGCATTCTTTAGCTTCTATAACATTATCCACCATAGAAAATCAATTACTTGGACCTATAATCTCATTATGACTCATAATTACCACCTTTGGTTTCTATGTATTAAAATGTCTTCTCCCTTACATTCTAGGAACCTGATTAGGTTGATACTGAATTGTAGTTTTTTGCTTGTAGAACCTAGTAATGTGACCAATGTATTCACACTTGTATCAAACCATTCTCTTGAAGTGAAATCAACTTTCACTACCTAATATGGACAAAATATTGTAAAGTGTCCTATGTCATAAAAACTAAAATAAACCAATCCTTTTGAAGAAGACTCACTTTGCCTTACCTTATTTATATAATGCTTGACAATGTGTCCCATAACATGATGGTTGAAACACTCAACCTTGCTTACACCTTTTGACTGATGACCCCCATCATAGTTCCCTAAAAAATAATTTCTAATAGGTCTCTTGCATTCTCTAGCTCTATGCCTAAAATAATTACAAATATAGCAGTAACCATTGAAGTTTACATACCTCATGGCATTTGGTTGTCTAATCTAATTTATCTTTATTTTTCCAACACCTTAATTCCTTGTTTGATGATTTGTATTTATAGTCTAATTTTTATTATTTACATTAGTCTTTATCTTGTCTTGAATGACATTCTTTCATTCTTATTTATATCCAAGGCTAGTTCTATCACTTGCATGCTTTTGACCACTCAAAATATTGTCTAGATCACTTGAGCTTTTTTAAATTCTTAAAAATGACTTTACATTACTAGATTTCTTCTCTAAATCAAATTTTTATGACTCAATATCAATTACATACCTTTAACATTCTTCTTCTTTGGCTCTTAGACTTTCAGACATAGATTCTAACTTAGATTTAAGAAACATGAAAGCACCTTCATGCTCTCTAGAGTATTCAACCAATATTTCCTTAAACACATTGAATTTATCCTTATAGTCCTTTATTTGTGACTTATTCTTATTAATATTCTTTTCAATCTTTAGTTCTTCAAGGGCATTCATAAATCTAGTCTCACATTCCACCTCATCTTTCTCATCATTTGAATCACTCCAAATAGACTCGTTTTGATGTCAAAAACTTCCTTCCTTAGCCATGAAGAGGGCTTCATATTCAACATGACCATCATCTTCATTATAAAATTATAAGTCACTATCTTCACTCTCATTTGATGAGCTACAATCTTTATTATTGTAGAGACTCTTCTTGTTCTCATACTTCTTGAATATTTTTTGCCTCTTATCAAACATGTATGTCTTCTTGTCTTCATCTTGGTATTCACCATGTTCTTCATCATCATACTTATTATTCTTATGATGAAACTTATTATCAAAATGTCCTACCTCTCTGCAATTGAAGCATTTGAAGGGTAGATTACCCTTACACTTGCATGGACCTATTTTCAATTTTCTTATAAACAAAGCAATTAGTTTATCTTCATCAATATTAAGTATATCATCCTCCTTAATTTTATTACCTTATAACTTATTTTTTAGCTTCAATTCAATCTTTAATGTTTCTTCCTTCTTTGGTGGTATATCATCATTTGCTCACATCTCATAGGTAGTAAGAAATCCATGCAATTGATTCATCTTTAACAATGTAAGATCATGAATTTATTCTACAACAGACAATTTTGAATCAAACTTGAAAGAGAGATATTAATACCTTTTTTACTATAGTAGCTTCTTCAATATTCTCTCCAAGACCTTTGATAGTATTCACAATCTCATCAACTCTCTATAGAAAGGATGAAACATAATCTTCTTCTTTCATCTTGAGTTCTCAAATTATCTTTGGAGCATCTACAACTTTACCAACTTAGCCTTTGAATCTCCTTCAAAAATAGTCTTAAATTTATCCAATATTTCCTTGATAGATGTGAAATGGATTAATTTGGTGAACTTAGACTCTATAAGATGATAAGTGATGGCATTCATTGCATTTAGAATTGTTCTCAAATAGTTGCTTGTCTGCAACACTAGGTGGAGGAATAATAAGAGCAACATAACCATCCAAAATAGATTAAAATACATCAAGCCCTAGGGACATAACATATGTCATCATCCTAGCACTCTAAAGTGCATTATTATATCTATTGAACATCTATGCTTCCTTAGTAGAGAAGCCACCTTGCACATTCTAACTAGGCATTATACCTTGTATCACCTTCAAGCTATCAAGTCTTTACCAAAGGACTTGCTTTGATACTAATTGTTAGAGGTACAATCACTGAGAGGGGAAGTGAATCAGTGAGCCAATATATTTTAATTTTAATTTTATTCCTTTAAACTAATAACTAATCAATATTTATCAACTTGATTAAGGAACATTAATAAGAGAACTCATTCATTCAATACATACACAAGACCAAACACATAACACATAGTTCCTATGGGAAACCCTCATGGGGAATAAAACCCACTCTAAAGTATATAACATATGGAATACTATCCTATAATAAATTACAAACAAGAGAATAATCAACTACTTTATACCACCAAACCTTGATCATGTCCTCATGACCAAAGATTTTTAGTGAGACACCTATTTCACAAGGAGTAACTTCCCCTAAGGAAGACCAAGTCCTTTAGACCCTCCATTAAACACCTCAACCTTATAAATGACGTCTTTAACAAATTATGATGGATATATATCTATCTAACCCCTACATAAACTTCCTCTCCATCTCAAACAAGCCTTTTAAATAGGCATGTCACAATCTCTCTCCTTCTTCACTAAAAATGTCCTCATATGCACACTCAGACCTCTTTACATGTCGTTAAATTATAAGATCAATAATTTAAAATTAATAACATGACCTATAGGTTATACACATATTCAACAAACTATTCTATTCATTAACTCAATAATAACCACACTACCTATCCTTTGCTCCATAAATCTCACATACACCTTGCACAAGTCTTCTCTTACACAACAAAATATATAAATCATAATATTTTATTTCACTATATATATATAAATATCATGAATTAAAAATGTAAAAATATTTCTTGTCATCCAAAATACATGCCTTCACTCGTAATGAATCTCACATGGGTTACACTTAAGCACAATCTACTTTAAAATAGGCCTAAGTCATTTTTAGGTCCTATGGAAACCCATTCAACTCTTTGACACTTCTTCAAGAAAACTAAAACATAAGAGAAATTTCCAAATTCATGAACTAATTATATATAATATATAGGTTCCCCTTAAGTGCCAAAAACCATCACAGTACTCTTTAGCTTAAGCACATATAGCTCAAACACTTCTTTGTACATTTAGTCATTATGAATGAAAACATAGTCGACCTCAAAAACTTTTTTCATACAAAATGTGATTGGTAAAAACTTAAAAATTCATATATAACATACTCATGGAGAATAAAACACTCCAAAATAGCTAATTCATCATGAAACATAAAAACAACATCTATATAATCTCAATTACTCTTCTCGAGTCACTTTCAAAATAAATACAAACATAGTAAAATTTAAACCTTAATATCTTTGATTTTACACACTTCTATATATTAAAATTATAATAATTAGATGAGCCATGGAGTTCTCTTCATCTTTTATTTTTACAACATGAGAAAATTCATCTTGGATCAAAATTTATGGTCCAAAAACCATAGACTAGTTTTTTCCCTTATTAAATTCAAATATTTAAATGTGAATACTCACCATTAAAATTCAACCACTTTGCTCACATCTCATGTCCTCACTTCTTAGATCAATTACACACCATTTATCTTATCAAAACTTTAATGCATAGGTTCCAATATCAAACCTTAAACCTCAGTCACTTTGACCTCATCTTATGTAATCTTGTAATGTTGACTCATTGTGAACCGTCGATCTCTTATACATAGCTTGGTCTTTAACAATGCTAAATAGATGTCACTTTGACCTCTTGAATTTAATATGCACCATTTATTTCTATCTACATGATCTCCCATTCATAGTTGATCTTTGGAAGAAGCTCAGTCTTTATCTCTACTAAGTGTTAAACATCATGCACTTATCCTCATCTCACTACTTCTTGACATCTTGGAGCAACATGCTCTATCGATCTTGATCAAAATTTAACTTGTGTAGAAATGAATATGGGATCCTTACTTATTTTCATATAATTCCAACTTTAAATAGTCATATCTCTTTCTACGTTTGGACACATGATCTATAATTTGGACCATATAATCTCCTTACATAGTGGAATCTAACCATATAAAAATAAGATCTTGTAACCCTCACATGTGTGAGATATATTTTCATTAAAATTAATTTTTAAAAATTTCTATCATAGATCCAACTATACTTAAAACTTTTCTGGGAGACCAACTTTGAACATGCATAACTATTGCCACAATTCACTGCATGATCTAAAATTTAGAAAAAATAAACTAGACTAAAAATAGAACAAACCCATATGATCATCTTGTTCTTAAAAATCCACAAGTGTGAGATATGTCATCATAAAAATTATTACTCATCTCTTTTTGTTACTTTGTAAATTTTGCAAAGTATGGGAAAACACTGTCAAAATGACTGAGATCCCAACTTTGCACTTGCATATCTTTGACTGCACTTAGGCACATGACCTAAGATTTAACACATAATAAATATGTACTAATGTGATCAAAACCATGTGAAAAAGTCCCCATGAATCATCCACACATGGAAATGATGATGTCAACAAAGTACTTACTCATATTTTCTACCACTGGACCCAAAGTGTCTAGATGAAAACTATGGACAACTAGATGAAATACACTCATTCACACAATCACTCCAATCATCCTTGACCACTTATAAGACCCATTTAACATGATAAAATAATAATACTCAAACTTAAACCTCTCTAACCATGCCAAAACTAAAGATCAACCAACCAACTTCAAGCACACTAGGACAAGCACATTGCACACTTTGTCATTGTTACATAGGCTATAAAATAACTTTATCCACACACTAAGAAACCTTTATGACATCATAATTATATTATTTACAACTCTCCAATACCATGGAGGCTTCAAGATCATAGAGGCTTGAGATGGTCTAATATGGGGACCTATAAATCTATATCCAATTTAACAGAGATACTGGTATGATTAAGAGGGTGATTACACAAACTATCACGCAAGATGGGGACTTCATTATATGGACCCAATAATGAGTTATTAGAGAATCTCATGGAGGATCTAAAGGAATGAGTTAATACCTTTGAGTACCAAGTTAGGAGCTCATTCTAGTTAGCCTCATTGAAAAGTTGGAAATAATACTTACATAATTATTTTTAACGAGGAGAGGTGACCAAAGATATTTGAAATAGAATAATGATATTCCTAAAATAATAATCATACCTATATTAGATTAATATAATTAAAAAAAAATGTAATAAAATGGAGTTAATCATGGGGATGTTCCTTGAGATCAAAATAATGACCCTTTTGGATCCAAATTTATACCAAAATTTATATAGAGCATGAGGACTACTTTGGATGTTGGCTCAGAGACATAAAAGTTACCATAAATCCCTTGAATAAGAGTAGGGACCAAATCCTTGATTAATTCAAAGAGGTTAAAATTATTTTGTTCTTTCACCTTGATGGAAATTTACTTAACACCAATGAATTTGGGGTCTACCTTAAGCATTTCAAGAAAACAATGAAGAGGAAGCTGGTGAGGGCCAACATATATGGGGCATGGGATATTTTAGAGCTTAATGTGTAGTCCATTATAAACATCATCCATGTTAATGTAGTGAATGCCTCTCTTGAGGTCCATATTAAGGCACATGCTAAATTGTTGAATTAAACATAAGTTATGTTTTGACAACCACTTGCCAACCTACCAAAACTAGATAGAGAGGAAAATATCATTGTTTAGGCCTTGATATCTCAAAAAGGTGACCATATGAAATTAAGATATTTTCTTCATCATGATTCCAATTGATGATGCTACCATTATTTTTGTGGTCTTGTAAGGGAAAATTATTATCATATTTTTTGTGTTCATCCCCCTTTTGTATCTTTTAAGACTTGTTATTATATTTTTGTAAGTATTTTTTCCATTATTTATTAGAGTGAAATTCCATGAAAATGGATGGTGGATCTTATCTCACTCCTATAAATGTTTATTTATAACACTATTATAAGGTCTAAAATTTTGGATAGAAGACACAATACAATTAATGCATATATGTTTATACATTTCAATGTGTATGATTTATGAATTCCTTCTAATATTATGGTCAAAATGGTAAAAAATTAGTGTTAAAGGCAAATATAATAGTATTTATGTAATACATGTGTTTAAATAGTAATAAGATGCATGTTATTCTAGTTGATTCTACATTTCTTCTCATTTTTTGAAGTAATTAGAAATTTGTGCATATTTTAACTAAAATATTTTAGGTGTTTATCTATAGAATGAAATTATATGAATTAAGCACATGATATTTTATTTGAATACCTTCCCTGTGTGGTTGAAATTTGAGCTTATGTGAAATTTTGCATATATGGTGAAATTGTAATTAATCCTATATTCAATATTTTTCATTGATGTTTCCATAATCACCCATAAATATCCATTTTTTCCTAACCCTTACCTCTTTTGTATGTTTCTTTGATCTATAATTTAAATCAAGTTTCTCACTTCCAAATTGTATATCCCAAGTTAATGGAGTAGTAAAAATTTAGAGAATATCAATTAGTGTAAAAATTTATTGTATATGTGGATAATGTTGAGCTTTTAGTGGTAATAACATATCTCTTTGAGACTCATTCTAAGAAGGCTATATAATAGATCCCAATACCAAAAATATATGCCCTATAATATCCCAACAATAGTCCTAAAATGAGATGATGAAAGTACATTAATTATTTATTGATCCCTTAGGTCATCTAGTTTAATAAGTAAAATTTGAGGTCCTAACATAATGATAAAAAATTATGTTGGAAGGAGGGCCCTAATGCTTATAACTAGATATTATACTTAACAAAAAATATATATCCTCTTGTACATGACAATAAATCTATGTCTAGTCTTAGTTAGTTATTTATCTCACCCTTGTAGCTTCATAGGATATGTAGGACCAGAAGAGGAAGACCAATATCTCTAATAACTCCATCTAGTTCATCCACCCACTCCATCATAAACAACCATATACCCATGGCCAATCTTGTACCAATGCTCTGGATGGTTGGGCTTATCATTAATGTTCTTTGATTCATCTATGACCTATCTATAAACTTGGAGATATATGCTCCATGTTTCATGCCCAATGAGGGTGCACTATTAAAGACCATGTGAATTTTGTAGATGATATTTATGTATTATATATCACCTTAATTTCATACACTTGAAAAACTCAAATGTTATTTATTCCAATTAGTTATAGATCTTTCACAATTTTATAAGTCTCACATCTAATCTATCTTGTGTCCCTTTAGCCTATCTCTTGGTCAAAATAGGATTTATTGAAGAGCCAAACTTGCTATCTTTCTCAAATTTTTTAAAACCTTATTATCTTATACCTCTATAAGTTTTGAGCCTATACCTACTTTATTTTTTCCTAGAAACTATCATATTAGATAGACACCTATGTTAATGTAAGTGTCTTGATCTAACACTAGTGTCTAGTACCCTCAAGTCATTTAATTTTTAACTAAAATGTATCTTAATAGTTGGAATAAGTGATTTAATTCAAGATATTTATCTCAAGGGACCGATATAAATATAATATTAACCCTCATTCATTCCTAACCTATAAAATACCTAAGGAAACTTATCAAAGCATTCAATCAAGCATTGGATAAAGCTAAATCTTTCCCATTTTCTCATATTTTTATATCACTCATAGTGACAACACAAACATAGGTTTGAGGTACTAAAAGAATAACCCAAAAGGTATATTTTCCAAGTTATGAGATAGGTCAATATTTTACTTTCTTTACACATACTGCAAAATTCATACACAAGCTAACACATACGAGACTACATTAGTCTGAGGAATTCTTTGGAGTATTATTTATGTACATAGTGCTCATTAATAAATTGGTATTTTGGATCAGCTTGACACCATGTTCCTACTAACCCATTTTTCCCAATGTCACTATGAAGACAAAGAACTAGGTTTTACAATTCATGAGGAGTGATAGTCCATAACCTAGATCTAAATACACCAAAGCAAAATTCAAAGACAAACCCAAAAGCATCTAGGTGGTTTCATCATTTTTTAGAAAGTATCCCATATAGGAAACCTATGTCAGGTTCAGACAATAGTATCAATACAACCATTCAGGGTTAACACTAGTGTGTGTCAATCTATAAGAACTTAATCCAAAATTTCATGACTATTCTAGAATTTTCTTCCAATTTGTTTTTTATCTATTCTAGATCTATAATTATGTCAGCATCATGACCAAATAAGTACATTACGTATTTATCATTTCCATAGATTTAGCATATATGTACTTACTATTTTTAGCCTAGCTTAGTTTAATGAATTCAACATATTTTACCTTCAAGTTTAACATCTGATTGACTTACTATAGAGATAGTTTATCACCCTTGTACCTTAGGCTATATCTATCCCCTTTAACCCTAGATAACCCCAATCTAGATTTTTAGGGTAAAACCTTTAGTGAACCCAACATTTGAGCACCAAACCTTAGGTGGTTTAGGGTTTTCCATTTATTATTTTATTGATTTTTATACTTTGTTTCAAATTCTAAACTTTTCATTTGTGAAGCAATGAAAAATGTTAATGTAAAAATCATTTTCAAATGGAATATAAAGAAGCCTTGATCATTCATCTCAATAATAACAAAGACTTCATGGAGTTTATTTTGTATGTTACACGAGATGAAAAAATTAAACATGACAAGGCTAAGGATTCCTTGCCTAGTAATATTGAATCCTTATAAGGTACTATAATTGATTCCATATCTATCAATCTACCTAAATCTAGTGGAGGCATAGATTATGTCTTCCAAAAAAATTAATGAAACTACTATTGCTACATTACCATGGGGATAAAAATGTTTCAACTCAAATAAAAGTTTTTATGCCTATTCAAACCATGATTACATCCCCTTTAGTGACTACCTATCTTTCTAATATGAATACCAATGGGTCAAGATTTCAAACACTCCTTTAATTTATAGAGACCTTGGAGGACGAGGTCACAAACATTGAACAAAATGTTTTAGAGTATATTCATGATGTTCATTCCCATGTTATGTTACATAACCCTCTTTCACTTGAGATATATTTACACCTTTTACCAAGGGTTTTGTTTCACCTAAGTTAACATTTTATAACGGCAAAGTTGATCTTGATCATCTTTGATCCTTTTATGTGGCATGCCTTGACTATGTCCCCAACAATAAAAAAATTGACCAAATTATTCCCAAAAATCCTCAAGGACTATGCCTTGAGGTGGTTATATGATTTACCTCTCCAATCCATGAACACATTTAAACCTCTTAAAGATTATTTTTTGGCACAATTTTCTAATTATATTTTAAAAAAGGTTTCCTATGCTCAAATTGCCAAAATCAAATAAGGAAAAATGAACATATCAATGAATATGTCTTGAGGTGTAAAATAATGTTGGATAAATGACCAATCCAATGGTATGTAAGTATTTTATAGACACATTAAAATAAATTTTGCTTGCTCGTTTACATGATTCCATAGTTTTTAATAATTTTAAATCTTTTGATGATTTATTCCATGTTGTATGGGACCATGAAATGAAGCTTATTTCATTAAATAAGCTCAAATATGTAATAAACACACCAATTATAGCTAAATTGAATACCAAGGTTAAAATTAAACAAATTTATAAGGTAAACCCTTTTGAGCCTAAAAAGGAAGCAATAACCATGGTTAACAAGGTTTCACAACAACCTAATTAGCTTGTATTATCTAATGCATGAAAGTGACAATTTTTATGCTTGCCTAAGTCTCTTGAATCATTACTCCCATGGATAGTAGAGTGTCATATTATACCTCTCCCTAATCCTATATAGGTTTATATAAATATATCTATACCTAAAACATATTATGCAAATGTTTATTATGATTATCACTAGGGATCATATCATTCTATGAACATATGTTTTACCTTGAAGCATAAGATACAAGACCTTATTGATGAAAAAAATATTACATTTCTTGATCTTCTTAAGGAACTAAGTTCATAACTTGGTGATCACTAGAAATAGAAATATGTAACAATCGTTTGTGTTAATTAGCCTTTATTTTTTGAGATCAATGGGGAAACCTAAGTTTGTTTATAGATTATTAAATGGACATAATGACACTTTAATTATTATAATCAAAGATAGGATTAGGCTTGTCTCAAGTTACATATCTAGCTGTTCATTTATTTTTTGCATGTCTGTTAAAGTTTTTTTGTATTGTAATGATTCATAAAGTTCATTTATTTAATCTAAAATCATGTCAAGATTTGATTGCTTCAGACTAAATGACTTATGTGTTTATTGAAGTGTTTTTACTTTGTGTTTTATCTTATGCACATGGTTATTTACTTATAATTATTTATACTTTTTACCTAAACACCTACCGAGTCACCAAATCTTACCATGTGGCATTTACTTTCTCTCTTAGATCTAATAAGGTAAGTTAATTATGAATTATACTTAAGTATTATAAAAGGTTTTATGTTACTCAATTACAACCAACTAGCCCACATATTTTATGACACTTATAAAGTTATTAAAAAGACTCCTAGGATAGAATAAGGTCAAGATAATGTCAAGTGTCATAATTATTCCCACCTATAATTGGTACATTAAAGTTTAGTATATACAAGTTTTAGGGCTAGAATGGCCATGAAAATCATCCATGTGTCACAATCCCACTCACCTAATGATTGGTATATTGAATTTGAGTATATAAAAGTCCCAAGGCCAACAAAGTAATGATAGCCATCCACATGTCATGATTTCATAAACCCACCACTATCAAAGAAATAAAATAAGTTTATAAGTCTCATAGGTTATTAAATCATTAATATGTCACTAATAGAATCATTTTGTGCACTTGAAGCCTACATAATGAAGGAAGGGGTACAACACTCCTAGTACATTGAAACTACAATAGCCCTCCACATGACATGATCTCACAAGCCTGAGGTAGTAAAAACAAGTGTCATCAAAGAACAAACCCATGTAAGAACAATGTAATGTTTTTTTAGGAAGAATAATATATCTAAGTGTCAAATAGATATGACAAAGTACTTAAAACAAAATAAAGGAAATCAACCTACCACTAAAAACTACAAAATGGATAATACTTCACTAGGCAAATTCAAAATACAAAAATAGAAGAAAGCAAAGAAATTCAAGGACATTGGTGCCATTAATTTGAATGAAACATCCAACTAAGTGAATTTATTTTAGTATAGGTAAATAATATAATGGTAATATATGTGATCAATAAAGCCAATTATAACTATATTACCATGTCACGAGTAGTTGCTAGTGTGAAGTTGATCTCTATTACAACCAAGAGATTTCATAGTTTCAGATAACAAGAGATATTAAGTGTAAAACAATGACATATACTTCACACCTTCCACCTCCCCCCTCTGTATATTCCATTACAAGACCCAAGTAATACATAGATATAAGGTTTGATGAGGTTACTCTCAACCATGAATTCAAACATTATTCTACTATATGGAAGGAAGTTAAAGTACTATAACCCTTTGGCCTTGTAGATCAACTCTCAACTTTTACTTGAAGATACATAGAAGACTTAGTGAAAATAATATAAATAAGCCAATATAATGTCATGATAAAACTTGAGATAATGACTTGCATCAACCTATTATTTGATTTTTTTGAAAATGGCAAATTTATTATAAAAATGCTACATTTCTACCTATGTAACACCCCAAAATTGTATACCATTGGGATTGACTTTGAAAAATAATACAAGTTCCCATTTTTAAAATGGCCTATAATCAATCCCTAGTTAATTCATGAATGTATGCAAATAATGCGATGAATAAGTTGTAGGAATGGGTTACCGACCCTAGTGTTAACCACCAAACTACACCCTTAAGAGAAGATTGTTTAGACCTCTCTAAATTTGGGGTAACATGGGATTAGTCCAAGGATGTGGGTGACTTGTAGGTGGTCTAAACCTATAGGTTGTAGGGAAATCTCCCCTGATGCATCATCTATTAGCTCAATTCCTAAACCTATTGAATTTTTATTAGGGGGAGGGCAGAGAAACACAAAATAAACCTATTCTAATGGAGGTGATGCACCAATATAAACATCATTCACCTGCCTATCTTGCACTATGAACATGAACACAAAATGAACTAATGTACTAACTCACAATGGCCTCCATGCATGAGTGTTTCAATATAGAGGTGAGAGCTAAATAATGACCAAGAGGGGGTGATCAATAGGTCTACTAAGAGACACTTGATGAATCAACCTCCACTCTTAGCTAGTACAAAACCATGAACACACTTCATATAACCTACCATGATGATAAACCAAACTACAACTAATTATGTAAATGGGACAAATGAAGGGAGTCTACTTTATACCACTAATCACTCATCAATCACCATCATTATTCACTATTTGCAAGCATATGATAAGGATGGAAAAAACATATATTCAATTTTCTAAGGTGGAAACAAGTGTTCAATATTAGCGCTTCACCATACACCACCAAGGATTACATTGCAAGATAAAAGAGGCCACTCTTATAGAGGAATTGAGAGAGAAGAGGAGGAAATGTATTGGAAAGGGTCACATACACATGTCACTCCTCATGAAATAGTTAGAAAAAGAGAAGGGGAATGGAATCAATCTTAGTAACTCCTACAATGTGTGCATTACTTCATTATATCATAGTCTCCAAAAGAGTGGTATAGAAGAGACCTCCTCACACTTAAATGTCTTAGTGGCTCATTTAATCTCTTTAAAATTATCCTCTTGACTACCTACAAATGACTAGGGGCCTTCTTAATGATCACCTTCACCTTAAGCCACTCTTTTCCTTAATGGTTAATACCTTTAATTTGTTGGATACTCCCATCCTGATGTTTTAATGGCCATCATACTTCATTCACCATCTCTCTCAATGCTCTTCCAATGAGACATTGAACCCTCCTAATCAAGCCCATTTTCAAACCTAGTTGGAGTTTTTCATGGCCTCATAATGTTTTTTATAGTGTAATAAAGTAACCTTAGTGATGTTAAAGAGGCTCCAAAGCTCTATGTGACCCCTTCAAGACTTAAAACTAGGCTTCCATGAGCATCCACCATAGTACAATCAATATTTCACCAAGGTGATAGTTATGGAGATCCCATAGAGACACTTGAGCACCTTGAAATATTATTATGAAGTCTTAAGAACATGTTATTCTTCTCTCTTCACTTCTAATTAGTTCCATTAGACCATACTAGGCCTTACCCAGCTCAAAATCTTAAGAAACCTTCAAAATATGCCCTTTATAGGCCCATAATATTCCTCTTAGGCCTAATATTTATAATAATCAATTAACATGTGTGAACCAATAGCTCATTTAAGTTCCCATGAGACTGAATAATAACATCAAAGCCATTCCAAGGTCAAAACTTTGCATTTGAGGGTGTTAATAAACACATTTTCTCTATTAGGTCATTATGAGAGGTTTAAGAAGGGTTTAGAGGCTCCACTAGTCTTAACAATGATTGATATAGTTATGAGTCATAACCCATAAATAAATGCCAAGAACATTAAGTAAAAAACACCCACTATCATCTCCAAATGCCAATCAATTCCATGTAACTAATATTGCAAGTACCAAACAAAAATGTGTCCTCTTTAAGCTCCAAAATAGTGAAAATAATGTTTTTGAGTTAGTTGGAGGTATTAATGATGATTCATATAGTTAAGAGATGTGATGAGAGAATAAATGCCAATAATTTGAAGTTGATAACCCTCTCCACCTTCTACAAACTCCTTGGGATCCCATGAAAAGCTCTCCTTTTGATGTAGAGGACCATAACATTAAATGGACATTGATAAATATTTGGAAACAAGTAAAGAGACTTTGTTTTCACCCTTACAGTTCACCTTCATGCATGGTTCCTCACACTTTCACTCTTCTTTATGATCCTTCCTATAGGTGTTTAATTAGGTCTTATTAAATGAGACATACATGTATCCTCCTTTCTTATTTAGAATTTTGAGACTTCATTGAGTGGTGGAACATGATACATAGGGTCCTTTTATTTACATAAAACCATATAGTCATCCACCCAAACCATTTTCCACTCATCCTTATAGTCATAGTTCTACCTTTCATAACTAGTCTATAGGTCAATTGGTGTGAAAATATCTTTGAAGAGCATGAGACTTATTAGGTTATCTGATCATCATTTGAGGTAAATGTTAAATATGAAACTAATTAAATATATTTATTATTTTCCAAGTCTCTCTTATGGATTCTTAGGTCCCTTTTATACTAGTTTAGGTCTAGAATGGTTAAATGGCTAATTGGTTGCCTATAATATGACTATAGACTTACTTATTTTTTTATCACTTTGTGGTTTATTTTAATAGTATAATCATGATTCATAGGACCTTCATATTTGCACATACATTATGAAATCTCCTATATAAATGGTCTTCCACTTTGCTACTTTGTTTTCTCTTGATTGGCATGTTTATGGCAGCTCTGAGTTATTGACTATGTGATCCTATTTGAGAGGTGATTTGATGATTCATTATTTCCTTAAGTTACATCATAATGTTTATGAACCTTAATTATTCCTTATAAACCTTTGAATTTTCTTAATCTCATTACACCATCAACATTTCTTTAACACTATAGTCATAATCCTGTTTGTATTAAAATATTGATTGATTTTGTTCTCTTGTGATGAGTTGATGGTGTTGATATTTTTTTGACATTTATATATCCATATCCCATTATTATTAATATGTCCCCATGATTCCTTAATTACTTATAGATTCCATCCCAATAACTAAAACTTTATTTTCTCAGTTTGCATAATAAGTTTGTAGGTGTTCAATAGAGAGCAAGTCTCTATAGGGATGAACATGGATTGTGAGTATTAGGTAGTGAGTAGAATGTATCCAATTTTAAAATTATGACCATGAGATTAATCTCATGTATTATTTAATATAACTTGATGGTTCTTTACAACCATCACAATGACACCCTTTGCACACACTTGTAAAGAACATTACACAATATGCATGGTAGTCACATTGGAAATAGGACTTTCAAGGAGTTATTTTATAATTTGATGAATGACATATGTGTTTAGGGAATAAATAGTTTAATATACTCTAATTAAAACACCCTCCAACTTAAAACTATTGCTTACCCTTAAATAAATGTATTAAAGGCTCTACAACATCAATAAATCACTACTTGCAACTTACAAATGTGATAACATGGAGGTTTTATTGATCTCTTGAGATCACACATGTGAAATGGTAGTGGATAATAATTTATAAAGATGATAAAAAAACCTTGGAGGTCATGTACAAGTTTTAATCTCATTGACCAAGATGAGAAATGCTCTAAAACCATTGCAAAGCTAACCCTGTATATATGAAGAAGATAAATCTCATTACTTGGGTTCTTAATAGTTGTTCATAAATCATGGGGAATAAATATGGAAAATAATTACAAATATTGGAAGGCCATTAGACCCCATTACTCTGGCCAAGATCTTAGGTCACCATTTATCTCTCCTATACTAATTGAGCATAAACCTGACTAACTGTGCAAAGTTGCCAAGAAGAGTGATGGAGAGAAGGGGATGGTTTTTGGCATGTTTGAATTTTAAACTCATGTATTATATTATCTTATTCCTAAAATAATTTTCCCTTAATATATCTAAAGTCTTATGATCCTAATATGTTTATATAAGCCTTAAAACACTTGTAAAAACCTTTTTTCTACATTTTTAAGGTTTGAGATATTGAAATGTTATTGGTGGGTAGGAGGAGGGAAATTAGGAGTAAAATAAAATTTAAAAATCAAGTTGTATGTGTGGAGGGAAGTTTTATTTTAATCTTCAATAATGTGGGGCCCTTTTATGATGAATAAATGACATTTGACCCTTAAAGAGACATATTTTTGCACATAAGACTACTTTTTCATGACTTGGAATGGTTATGAGACTCCTAAGACAATTAATTTAAATGTGACATAAAAACATATATTCTCAAATATTTATAGTGTGGATTTTGACTCATATAAGATGTTTGAAAGGGCGTTTGATGACTTGAAGGGTTAATTAGAGCTTGAAACAATCTTTACCAAGTAGACCATTGGAAATAACCTTGGATACATCATTAATCCTTATGTCAAGGCTTAAAAATGACTTAGACACCTTCCCCATATTTTTTTAAATGTTTGTCCCATAAGAAAGCTAAGATAAGAAATAATACTATGAGGATAAGAAACCTTAATCCCTCCAAATACCTTAATTTTTGTTAAAGTACCTTAACTTTGTAAAATAAGGTTTAGACCATTCTGTAGGCTTCAAAAGGTAATTTAAATCCTCCCACTCACCCAAGGAACACCATGGGAACTTAACACATCATACAAAAACTCAAAACATGATATCATATGATGATCCCTCAATAAATGTCTAGCACATACTGTGACACCTTAAACAATGTTAAAAGGATTAAAATGAGACCAAAAGAGGACATCACAAGGCATGTAGACCACTATGTATAAGCTTGGAAGGGTATTGTGAGAAAATTTTGGATTATAAGGGTTGAAATTTGGCCTGGAGGCCAAATTATCAACATTATTGGTGACTCACAGGGGTTAACCAACCTACTGCTCAAAATAACCATCCATCTCATCCTTTGAGCAAGACCATGATTATGGTTGAAAGACCCTTGAATAAGAAAGATTAGCTAGCTGCCCTCATAAACACACAAAATAAAGGAAAAATCACTAAATAAGGTATAAATCAAACACACCCACACCACACTTGTGATGACAAACACTTATTGAAAATATGATAAAAATAACCTAATATAAATAACTAACCTGAACATAACTTCTTTCCCATCTAGGATCAAATAGGAAACTTATTTTATCACCATGTCACCATGAGATCAAATTGACATGTGTTTATTGAAGTCTAATCAGGTATTTCTCATGAAATGAGAACCTCTAGTTACATCCTTATATGTTGGCATGCTCATAGCCTCTTATAATAACAATTGGGACTTCTTTCTTCATTCTTAAGTGCATAGGTTGGTTATGTGAATCAAATAACCAATCATACTCATTCCAAACCTATTTGCTTTGCATTAACAATATCATTTCTACTTATTTCATAGGCTACTCCTAAGCAAGCTGAATAATTTGAGATAGATCTTGTGGCATGATAGTAGGGTGGTCTTCAGAGAAAGATAGATCTTGCATCTTAGAAAATTTGAGAGCAATGAAATTTAGTTTCATTCCCCAAGAGTGAAGACACACCTAAAATTGGAATGATAGGTTTATAACCTTGTTTAATAACCTCAAAAAAGTCATGTTATAATGAATTAGTCTCTTGAAATGGAATGATTGTAGAGCTACCTTTCTCTTATTTGGTGAAACTACCTTATTTAATTTGAATAATATCATGACGTGTCTCTAGAAGAAATCACCTTGATCTTATGATCTCAAACAAGTATTTTAATTTATCATCACATAATTATAGTTTGTTTACACTTTCTTCAAGCTTAATAGGGGCTGATGTAAAATTAGGCATATCACAAATTGTGAAAGAATTGTAAACTATACCTCCTTGAGCATGCTCATGGGACTCTAAGAATATTTCTACAACCTAATATAGATCATTAGAATCTCCTTTAAATATCATAAAAACTTTATTAGTTTGTATCTCATCATAGTTACCATCTTCTCCAACTTCATTGGCTGGTTTGCATCTTTCTTGACCAACTAAAACCCCTTGTGGGTTGCCTATTTATTCTGAAACTACTACAAGTTAGACAAATACCCCATTCACATACTCTAGAATTATCATGAAAGAGATGAACTACCACATCATCAATAAGATCCTAAAATTACCTTCTTCTTGGCTAAGTGATATGTTTTTCTTGTGACTCACCTTGCTCTTGAAGTTCATATTCTTATATATCCTCGAAGGCCAATCTATACTTCTCTTCAATAAGAGGTATCCCAATATCAATCTCTTCTTCCAACTCACCTAAATCACCTAAATCAATTGTTTCTATAGCTTGAGTTTATTCACTCACCTCCCATATGATAGGTTCCTTCTCAAGGAGGTTGAGGGTGGGAGGTTTATGGATGTATTCATGAATTATATTGGGAATCAAGGTAGCACCCTCCTTACTTTGAAAAGCTTCTTAGATAGACATCCAAGATGGGAAAGATTTGGATTATTTAGGAGGAGGGATTGAGGTTTGAATAGGATCAAGGTTCTTTTTGACTTCACTATCTTAGTCTTGGTTCTCTCCCTTTTGAGATTCTATTTCTCCTGTTACTACCATTGACAGAGATAAATGTTCATTTGCAAGTTTAATTTCTCTAATTAGGTGAGATTTAAAATCAAGTCTTATCTAATCATAATTATCCTCAAGATAATTATGAAGGGAATGAATCTTCTAATTTTAATTTGAATCATGATATTTGATCCTCTCAACAATAAATTCTTCCCTCTTTTGCATAGTTTCTTGAATAGACTTCTAATTACGGAAAGCTTGAGAAATTTGTGGGGAACTTGGAAGGTTTTAAAACCCATCTGAATCAATCTTTTGAATAAGGATGGGTTGATCAAAAGACGACTAATATGAAATAATGGAGAGAACATGACACTAATGACACTATATTTGTTTCCCCTCATGAACCACTGGCTTCTCTTCTATACTTGAAATCAGAACACCTATGTTTAACATATCACTATTAAGTCTTAAATGATTATCCTTCATAATATATGCCCACTCTATCTTCATTTTATATAATATCTCACATTCGTAATCAAATTATAAGGGACCTATTGACCATACCCCCTTTATGTATTAATCCCAACCATATTTCTCTCATAACCCAAGAGAGTTTGTTTATGGCTTGAGATAAATTGATTTGGAACACAGATATGTTGACTAGGAACATTATGACCTTATAGAGACTAATTAGGAGGATAGGTAAACTATTAAGGAAGTATAATTGGGGTGGTAAATGGCATATAATATTGGTAAAGGTCAAAACACTATTGGTGATAAAGAACATAGGGATGGTATGGGTCAATATATGACTGATAAGGTAGTGTAGAATATAAATCTCCTTCATATCCATCCATTAAACATTATGAAGCAAATGAATAACAAAGTCAATTATCAATAAGAAACTATTATCACCCTTACATGAAGACCTTATTATTCCATTTAACATGAAATTTGAGTGTTATTCTAACACCATAATACTTTTAGCTCCTTGAGGTCATCTAATGATAAGAGCGAGTGTTCTAACCTATTTGAAATATGGTCCCAATAGGCATGTCAGAACGGATAACCACCATACTTTAACCTTAGGAGAATAAGATTTAGACCTCTCCAAATTTGGGGTAATATTGGATTATTCTAAGGCTATGGGTGACCTTAGGTGGACTAAACCTCTAGGTTATGGGGCTAGATCCCCTGATGTATCATTTATTAGCTCAATTCCTAAACCTACTAACTTTTTAGGGGGGAAGGGTAGAGAAACATGAAATAAACCTACTCTAATAGAAGTGATGCACCAATATAAACATCTTTTAATTGATTATCCTACACTATGAACATGAACACAAGCTAAACTGATGTACTAACTCATAATGGCCTCTAGGCATGCATGTTACAATATGGAGGTAAGAGACAAACAAGGACTAAGAGGGGGTAATAAACATGTATGATAAGAGACACTTGATGAATCATCATCCAAAATAAAATATTATAAGGCCATGAACACACTTCATATGACCTACCATGATGATAAATCAACCTACAACTAGTTAAAGAAATGGGACAAAAAAAGAGAGTCTACCTGCTACCAAATATTAATTCATCAACCACCATCACTATTCACTATTTTAAAGAATATTATAAGGATATAAAAATCATATATTCAATCTTATAAGGTATAAAAAGTGTTCATTATTGTAGGGATTTACCATATTCCACCAATGATTACATTACAAGCCAAAATAGGTTACTCTCATAGAAGAATTGAGAGAGAAGAGGATGAAATGCATTAGAGAGAGTCAAGGACACATGCAACTCCTCATGAGATAGTTAAAAATTATAAGGGGAGTTGAATAAGTATTATTAACTCCTCCAACATGTTTATTAATTCATTCTATAATGGTATCTAAGAGAGTGGTGTAGAAGAGACCTCCTAGCACTTAATTATCATAATGGTTCATTTACTCTCTTTAAAACTATCCTCTTGACTACCTAAAGATGATAAATGGCCTTATTGATGTTAAAATTAACCTTAATAAACACATTTCCTTGATGGTTTACACCTTATATCTATTATAGGTTCCCATGTAGATGTTGAAATGGCCATCAAACTTCATTCACAATCTCCCTTAATGTTGTTTTAATGAGACACTAGCCTCTCTCTCAAGACTATTTTAGCACCTAGTTGGAGTTTTTAATGGCCTCATGATGTTATATATAAGATTAAAAAGTAACCTTAGTGATGTCAAAAAGGCTACCATGCTCTATGTGACCCCTACAAAGCTTGCAACTAGGCTTCCATGAGCAACCACCATAGTATAGTCAACTTTTGGCCAAGGTGATGGTTATAGAGAACCCATAGAGACACTTGAGAACCTTGAAATATTATTATAAAGTCTTAGGAACATTTTATTATACTATATTCACTTATAATTATCTCCATTAGACCATATTAGGCCTTACCCAACTCAAACTATCAAGAAACCTTTAGAATTTTCCCCTTCTAGGCCTGTAATAATCCTCTCGGTCCTAATACATAAAATAGTTAGTTCAAACGTGTGAAATATTGGATCATTTATGTTCCCATGAGACCTAAAAATACCATAAAATCCATTCCAATGTCAAAACTTTACATTTATGGGTGTTAAGAAGCACATTTTCTCCATCAGGTCACTGTGAGAGGTTTAAGTAGGGTTTAGAGGATCCAATGATCTTAAAAATTATTGATATATTTAAGAGGCATAAAAAAAAAAATTCACAAGGAAACTCATTAAATAACCCCCCTTATCATCTATAAATTCTCTTAGTCTC
This sequence comes from Torreya grandis, assembly GCA_037957365.1. Taxonomy (NCBI): domain Eukaryota; kingdom Viridiplantae; phylum Streptophyta; class Pinopsida; order Cupressales; family Taxaceae; genus Torreya; species Torreya grandis. The sequence continues at coordinate 3,669,236 of JARHVA010001115.1, read as the reverse complement.
ATGTAGCTTATCCTTCAAGTACCAATCAAAACTATGTCCTCTTTGAGCTCCAAAATAGTGCAAAATAATTTTTTTGAGGTTGTTGGAGGTCTTAATGATGATTCATAGAGCTATGAGTTTTTATGAGAGAAAAAATGATATTAATATTAATTTAACAACCATATTCACATTTTTAAAACTCCTTGGCATCCCATGCAAAGCCTTTTTGATGTTATGAGTGTGAGAAAGTAGCTCCAAAAGATCTTCACTGTGCATAGTAGGGCTTTGAGCTAATTATTATTCTTGAGGTTAAGTAAAAGAATGTATTTTATTGATTATAAAACCAATGACATGGGTTAGAGGTAAAATACACTCCCCACCTCCTAAAATATCGATCTCACACCATGCACATTCTTCATGGAGTTATGAGCCTCTTAAGACAACTTCTCGAGTATGATAGGGCTATGTGTGAAAGAAAAGAGGGATCCTAAGAAAATAGGACATTAAATGGATGTTTTACCCTTGTAAATGACTACATAAGGTGTGAAAAATGTCTGAACATATATTCATATGCCTTTTTATGTATTTTTCCCTTCAAAATTATTGAGAGTTGGTCTAACTCATGCATAGGGTTTTTGAGTAATTAAACTCGTGTAGCCATAATAGCCTATTTTAGTGTTTTAATTCCTCAACTTGAATATATTATAATTATGAAAAACCTTTTTATTAATTATCACATCCTCTTATTATGTATTCAAAACCCCTGTTGTGACACTACCTGTAGGTGCTTAATTAGGTCTGCTTGAATTAGACATACATACATCCTCCTTTCTTGGTTGGCATTTTCATACTTAATTTAGTGGTGTAAAATGATTCATAAGGTCATTTTATTTTCATATAACCATATATTCATCAATCCAAACCATTTTACACACATCTTTATAGTCACAGCTTTGTCTTGTCATTACTGGTCTACAGTTCAACTGGTGTGAAAAGCTCTTAGAAGAGCATGAGACTTATTTGGTCACTTTGATCATAATTTTAGTGAAATTTGAAATATGGACCTAATTTAATATATATTTATTATTTTATAATTCTCTCTTATGCATTCTTAGGTCCTTTTTATACTGGTTTAGGCCTAAAATGGTTAAAGGGCTAATTGGCTGCTTGGACTATGAATATAGACTTCTTATTTTGTTATCACTTTGGGGTTTATTTTAATAGTATAAAAAATATGCATATGACTTTCATATTTTCATAGGCCCTATGAATGTAATATATATATATAGTCTTCCACTTAGGTACTTTTCTTCCTCATGATTGGCCTATATATGGTAGCTCTAGGTTCTTGATTGTGTGAGCCCATTTCAGAGGTGATTTGATGCATCATTATTTCCTTGAGTGCCATAAACATTTTTATGACCATTAATTATTACTTACAATCCTCTTAACATTATTAATATAATTACACCATCAATGTTTCTTCAACACTATAGTCATATTCCTATTTATTTTGAAATATTGACTAAGGTTATCCTCTTGGGATTAGTTGATGGTGTTGATCTTTATTTAACCCTGATATCTCCATCCCCCATGATGATTCATAAGTACCCATGAATCACCATAATTAAATAATTCCTTATACACTCCATCCCAACAATAACACTTTATTTTATCAATTTGCATAATAAGTATGTAGGTTCTCAAAAGAGAGCAAGTCTATCTAGGGCTAAGCATAGGCTGTGAGTATGAGGAAGTGATGATCATGAAGCCAATGTTATAAATTATGACCATGAGATTAATCAAATTTATAATTTAATATAACCTTATGGTTATCTACATCCATCACAATGACACCCTTTGCACACACTTGCAAAGGAGATTACATAATATGTGTGGTAGTCACATTGTAAAGAGGACTTTGAAGGAGTTACTTGATGATTTGATGATTGAGATATGTGTTTAGGGAATAAATACTTTAATTGACTATAATAAATCCCCATCTAACCTAAAACCATTACTCACCCTTAAATTTATGCATTGAAGGCTCTGTAACATTAAGAAATCATTATCTACAACCTATAAATGTGAGAACATAGAGGTTTTATTTCTCTTTTGGATTCACACATGTCAAATAAATATGTATAATGATGTAAATATAACATTAAAAACCTTTTAATACACATACAAGGCTTACTCTCATCATCTAAGTTGAGAAATGCTCTAAAACCATTACAAATTTAACCTTGTGTAGATGAAGACAAATATGGTTGCTTGGGTTCTTATCATTTTTTAATAAAGCATGGGGAATAAATTTCGAAATTAATTCCAATAATTTTAATTCCATTATACCCCCTTAATTTTTCCAAGAACTAAGGTCACCATTTTCTCTCTTATATATAGACATAACATAACTTAATTGGCTATCCAAGGCTACTAACAAGAGCGATGGAGAAAAGGGGATGGTTTTTTCCATGTTTGAATTTGAAACTCATGTATTTTACTATATTATGACTTCAATGAGATTTAATTGAGATATATGACCTCTTGTGATCCTAACATGTTTGTACAAGTTCGTATAAGCCTAAAAACACTTGTAAAAACCTTATTTTTTTGCATTTTTTTAGGTTTGAGATATTGAAATGATATTGGTGGGAAGGAAGAGGTAAATGAGGAGTAAAATAAAGTTTTAAAACCAATTTTTATGGGTGGATATAAATTTAAAGGTCATATTCAAGCATGTGGGGCCCTTTTATGATGAATAAATGACATTCAACCCCTAAAGAGACCCTTTTTTGCTCATAAGACCACTTTGTCATGAATTGGAATGGTTATGAGACTTTTTAAGACTCCTCATTTTAATGTTACATTAAAACATATCTTCTTATAAGGTTTATAATGTGGAGTTTGACTCATATGAGATGTTTGAAAGGGAATTTGATGACTTAGAGGGTTAATTAGAGCTTGAGATAATCTTGACCATGTAGACCATTGGAAACAAACTTAGATACACCATTAATCACTATGTGAAGGCTTAGAAATGACTTGGACACCTTACCCATATTTCTAACAAGGTATCTCCCACAAAAAGTAGATAAAGTAAGCATGAATACTATGAGTATAAGGAACCTTAATCCTCCAAATACCTTAATTTTTGCTATATTACCCTAACTTTGTCAAACAAGAGTTAGACCATTCTCTAGGATTAAAAATGTACTTTACATCCTCGTACTCACCCAAGGACCACCATGACAAGTTGTCACATCATCCAAAAACTCAAAGCATGTTATCATATGATGATCCCTTGAGCAATGTCTAACACATACTATGGCACCTTAAACAATGCTAAAAGGCTTAAAATGAGACCAAAATAGGACATTAAAAGGCATTTATATCACCATGTATAAGCCTAGAAGGGTCTCATGAGAAAATTTTGGATTATAGGGGTTGAAATTTGTCCTAGGAGGCCAAATTATCAACACCTAATATCTTCACAATCAGGAGCACTATTTATGATATCCTCATTGCCATGTTTAGGCCTAAAATTAGGATTACTATGGATTTACTAAACCAAATTTATGGTTTCCAAATTATAACATAATTTAATGAGGTTTGGATTCTCATGTTTGAAAATATCCTCACTTCCACCAAGGTTATAGCTATTGGTGAGATCTTTAGTGCCAATTCAATCAGCTAAGTCCTCAACTCAACAAACAGACTAAATGACAACTTATATATGATGTCTTAACTAGTAGATACCATAATGAGGACTATTCGTGAAGTATTTGAGGAACCCTTAGAGACATAAACTAAATATCTTATAGAATTAATTTGTAATGAATTCAATATTCTTCATATACACATATTCAAGAAGAATATGGCTAGACTGACTGAGACCTTTTATCCAATGACATACCAAGCCATTTATGACAATGACATGCTCAAATTATCTAATAAAATCCAATGAGACATTGAGAATATTGGTGACTATTGGATCTACCTAGACCATATGGTCATCAAAATAGATGAAACTAGGTCTCCTGCTATGTATCTATTTCGATTAGTCCTAGACAAGCTGGTAAAGAAAGAAAGTATAACCTAGTTAACTAATTTTATAGATGTTAAACTAATATATTCCAAACAAGGAGCTATCTACCCACCTCCCATCAACATTGGTAAGATCTAGTATACCATATGGGATCTTTTACATCTTATGACAAAAATTGTAACACATTATGATTTCAAGTGGGCACTTCATAGGCAATAGGATTCAAGACATAGGGTCAAGAAACACTTAAACATAGTTAATGTGAAGGTGATTATTGATTACATCTACTAGCATATCCATTTGATGAAATATTCATGACTAATTTTACTGATATAGAGGTCCACATAAGAATTAATGGGTAAATATGTCAATGATGATATCAAAACACATGAAATATCATCCAAAAATCACTAAAAATGAATCTATGAAATTGAGGCCAAGCATTAAGTTTCAAAACCTCCTCAAGGATCTTTCTCATAGTTTCAATCCAAAGGGAAAGAACAAGTTGGTCCATCACAACAAACACCTATGATAAGTGAATAAAAAATAATCTAAGGGCCTCTTCAACATTCTATGCTAGTAGTTACCATTACAACAACCACTCTAGTGTCTACCATTCCTTAGTCGACTGCCACTACATAGGGTCTCATAGCCATAACCCAATTCGAGGGACCATTCTCTATATTTTCCTCTACTCCACCCATAGTAACACATTAGGTGAGTCTCCCATATTTCTCCCTCTTGTTTATATTTTTTTCTTTGACTCATACCCCTAGTCTAAACCATTACACCACCACTTACATTAATATCTCCTTCCCTTAGACAAGTATCCACTTCCCTAAGTTTACTCTAACCATCACTACTACTCTTACCTCATCACCACCTATTTCCCCATAAAATTTAGTTGTTATTGTTTCACCCCTTACAATATCAACTTTTATTCCTATTAGAATCCCCATTGTATACAAGAGCAATCAAGGATCTCTTTTAGATTTTCCTTAGGGTGCTCAAGTAAATGAGACCTCATAGGAAAATTCAAAGGGAGGATTAGATAAAATAAAAGCTTATAGAGTGGTATAACCTATAGAGGTGACAAATAGTGAAAAGGATTGGTTTAATAAAGAGGAATGGGATGATAAAATAGAGACATCATTATCTAAAACAATTAGTGAGATAATAGAAAGTGATCCTACGGAATAATGGTTACTAGAGGAGACTTAGGTGACACTGAGATTATGAAGACTAGTTTAGTCTCAATTAAATTTCTTAAAGACTTAGATGGAGAGAAATAAGATGAAGCAGAGTATAAACCTATAATTTCACACATGGGAAATTAGTGAAATATACCTTTTAGAATAATAATAGCACCTATAACAATAGTTCCCCTAGTTCCTACTTCTCAAGTGGTAAGTACACAAGCTCTTAATTACTCACATATTATTAAAACTATTATTTTAGTTAGTATAGATATTACAAAACCAATTAAATAAGCCTTAGTACTATAACCTATGGTCAAGGTTGTGGCACCCCCAAACCAACCTTCAAAAGACCCTATTGGAGTTTATTTCTTGTCGGTGACATATTATTTGTAAAATTTTCTCAATACCATCCTACCTATTCATTATTTGATTCCTCAAGCCCTCAATCCTCTAGACTCAATAAACAAGTGCATTTAAAAGATTTAGTCTCTAAAACCATTTTTTATTCCCCAACTAATCCCTCCACACCATACACTTAATTGGTATTACCAATTAGTCATGTATCTTAAATAGAAGTTCCAACCATGACAACAAATAATGGGTAAGAGAAAGAAAATCTAATAATTTACATAGTGGCCGCAAAGAAGGTCACTAGTTTGAGAAGATTTATTCCCCCTTTATATCAACCAAAAACCTCTTCTTCCAAGCCCATTCTCTCTTTAGGTAAATCCCCATATACTAATCCTATAGAGAAATCAAAACCTTCACAAAAACTAAATACCTTAAACATTCCTAAATAGATCTAGAAAATGCAACATGAAGAATAAGGGAGGTAAGACGTAGTTATTATTGAACATCAAATAGTAAAGTTTCATTTTGATAGAAAAAATGAAGACTATGAGGAAGGCCAAAACAAAAACCATAATGGTTGAAGGAAATAAAATAGAATTGGAGCAAAGAGAATATGTCTTCTCTTTAACCAAGAGAATAAAATTTCTCCCCTCTAATATTTTAAATTACATACAATACCCCTACACCTTTATAGACTCTAAATGGGGAGTAATAAAAGAAATGTTCAAAGGCTTTGATCATGCCATGGAGGCATTACAAGGAATAAATACCATACAACCTTTGAGTGACATCATGAATAACATGCAAAGAATTGTTTGAAAATTATATAACATTATCCACTTAATAAAAAGTGCAAGGAATCATGACCTAACTGGGGAGACATATACACCCTTGCTAATAAGATGAATAAAATAGAAGCTAGACTCCATTTCTTAAGTCAAACATCTTGGAAAAAGACTTAAGACCATTTGAACTTAAAAATTACTCTAGATACAACATTATCTTTGAAATATGTAGTTTTTAGGAGAGATAGATTGATTAAATGGAATAAAGAAATACCATATTTAGTTTCATAACTCACCATCTATGAGGATCAGGGCATTACAACTTTAAGGGAAATGAAAATCAATGGTGTGATTAACCCAAGTGAAGAGTTGGTCCTTAGGGCCATATTTAAAGGCCTTGTCTAGATAAAAACAAATAGTTTCAAGGTGGTGATTGAGGGTGAAGTGTATAAGACCTAAGATGACTTGTTATATTTGGTAAATTTTTCTAGAAGTAGGGTCCCTAACATAGATACTCTCTATGTGGAACTTGGGGATACATTTAAAACACAGAAAATTTATGGATAGACTCCCCTAGCTCTTCAAAACACCTATATTGGACTTTGAGGTAATTTAAATGGACTTTTAGGAAAGTAAAGATCTATATATAAAAATTTAGGCAAGAAGGTAGGCATCTCCAGCTGCCCTACCTCCATTGACTATTTTAGTTGTGACTACTTCTCAAACACTTAGGCTAACCATAAATACATCTATAGTTATAACTATAATGACTATCAAATCCCAATCATCAATAAATACAATGGCCTCTTTATAGGTATTTTCCCTTATAATTACATTAGTTGATTATAATAGAATGTTGAAGTAACAAATTTTGTCTCTTATGAATGATTAGCTACATCATGGCCATGTATATCTTAATGGAAATGAAACTTTGATCATGAATTGAAGGATGATGTGTCACCATACCAAGCCTATATATACATGTATCTCCTACATTTCAAAATGAGGATAAATTTTGACATTCAATATAGATAATAAATCCTTCAATTTGTTCTTCAAATTTATGTTACATGACTATCTCTTTCATTTCCATGTTATATTGATTATGTGCTTTGTTATAATTGGTTGTTTATTTTTTTATATGTGATATAGATATTTTGAATATATTATGGATAATTAGTATGATTATGTCAATCAATAATGTTCAACATAAATTTTAGGTTGATAAATATTTATTTCATGCAACAAGTTTGCTAGGATAATCTTTAGATCTTTGTAGAACCATATTTTGATAAGACTTCCTAGATTGAGCTATAGCTAGTCAAAGGGGATTTTTTATTGTTATATATAATATTGTATTAATAGATGTAAATATAATATTATTAAAAAAAACTTTAGCTAATTAATTTTAGATAATTATATTTTGTTCCTTAGACCTTTTTACTATGTTTTCCAATTTTGTGTGCCGAAGCATCAAACTGAAAACATTAATTCATGGATCTTGTCCTTATTATAAATAAAGTTAAAAAGAATATATGATATCTATTTATATATTATATTTTATACCTTAAATATTCCTCTATTTGTGGTTTATTTAAGTCATGCCCACTTTAGAATAGTCCATCCTCATCTACCTCAAAGTAGATATAGGATTAATATCCATATCTAAACCATCCAGGTTAATAGTTGCTTTGCCATATGCCATTACAGCATAGGTTAATATAGAGCCCAATACCCTAAAATTTTTCTTTAGAGTGGATTTCAACTCCACAGATAGCTTAAAACATTGGAGGCTAGCTCATAAGGGTTTCTTAGGTGTGAATAAAATCCACATCAACATGTAAGACCTATTTTTGGTGCTATAAGGAGGGACTCTTTAGTTCTCAAGATGTAAATATCACTTGAGTTACATTAGATAAATAAAAAATATTGACTGAGTCTACCTCTAGCTATAATATTGTACATCTACCCCTGTATATCCATTGAAATATTAGGACCGATAGAGGTATCTTAAGAAGATCTAGAGCTTAATAACATTCTCCAAACAAACAACCCTTCCAACATCCAATGGCCCAAACTATATTAATTAGTTTTGAATTTAAAATTCTAGGATATGTTCATGATCTACCCAAAAATCCTAAAAATTAACTCCCTACCTTTTCTCTATAAGGAGGCAAGACTGTTGAAGAGCATGTAAAAGCCTTCAGGACCATTCTAGGAATATTAAATATAATTCATAAGGATGTAGCTTACAGGCTCTTCCATTTTACACTATAATAGGATGCCTATGATTATTTTATTAATAACACCAAGTATCAATCAAATCTTGGAAAGAGTTTTAGACCATGTTTTTAGGAAAGTTTGACCAAGTCACTAGTCCTAGTATTGTGTACCATTTTTTTGATAACATGAAAAAGAGCCTAATGAACCCATTAGGGAATTTAATGTAATATTATATAAAATTCATATACATATAGACAAATCATATAAACCAAATTTTTCATTATCTCTTGAGATGTATAAAAGTGCTTTAGATCCTACAACTATGGTGTTTATAGATAGAGCGGCTAGAGTTGTTGATTTAACCCATAGATATGTTGAGGCTATAGAGGTTGATAAAAAAATGAACCCTCAATCACAAGGATTAATGGGACATAATTTTTATCAAACCTACCCCACATTAAATGTAATAAAAAATGCTAACCAAAATATTTCATCCCATAATTCAACCCAAACCCATATGCAACTACCCTTGTATCACATTGTGCCTAACTAGAATATGAGTTTCTTGAATAATCATATCCAGAAAATAATCATCATAGAGGCTCAATATTTAGTTACATTCAATACTTATACCACCCAAAGTTCTATTAATGATTCTAATAAAGTTAAGATAGATACTATTCAAAGGATGGCACAAAATTTGAGTAATGAATTCTTAACTATGTAGAAATATATGGGAAATATAGGTAGACAAAACACCAATTAGAGTTTTAGTTACCTAGTTTACAAATGAATCTTAAATAGGCTAAATAGTAAAATTTATAAACCATATAACAAGATGCCTTAGATAAACATCATGGAAGCAACATTGACTAATTGGTGCAGGTTTCATAACACAACCAAACATGGAGAACTATATTGCATAGAGTTCTATACAACCTTTAAGATATTTCAAAGAGAGATTGATATACAAGAAATACTGGTAAATACACCTAAGACATGTCTTTCCAAGGCTCTAGGTCACCCCATTATGGTGATGGTATTTGATGCCTATGAATTTCCATTCCTTGTGGAAAATGAAAATGAGCTAGAGGACAACATAAATGAGATCAAGGTATTCTAGTAGTTTTAGAGGGGTAAATACAACCTAAGAATTAAAAAAAATCTCACTAATTCTACATGTAGACACCCCATTTTGTCCAAAACTATGTTCCAACTAAACTTTATATTGATTTCTACCAAACAGGGTAAATTAAGCCTAAGAATCAATAAATGTCCCAATTTTGTTTACACAATGGATATTGGTGCTCAGAATCATGTTGAGGCATCCTTATCCCTGTATGTAATAATAACCTATCATGAATTCATCTCTAGTCAAATTTTAACCTAGAAAATTGAAAGTTTGGCCTTTGGACCCATTAAGTGGGGCACTTAAATAATTCCTAAAGTGAAAAAAAGCAAACTAGAATGAATTAACTAAGAAAATAAAATTAAATGCTTAAGTGAAATTTCCACGTGAAATTAGTGAAAATGAATTTTAAAAAAAGGAAATTACAATAAAAATGAGTTCATGATGATGTTCTCATCCTCAAATTCAAATAATTGAAAATATCTCCCTAAAGCCTTAAATTAAGATATTGATAGCCATGTTTAGTAAATGAAATATCTATCTCAAATATTAATTTCTTGTCCCCTCTTTAACTCAACTAGGGTTAATGTGAAATTAATCATGGTTAACTATAACCTAACTAAACTTGGGTTAAAGTTAGTTTGGAAGGATATAAATACAAGTATTCACCTATTGTTCAAAAATCTCTTTTGGTATAGTTTTATGATGAAAAATACCATCAAATACCCTTTTTGTAGTGTTATAACACTCATTTATTGAGAGATCCAAGCCAAAGCCAAAGCCAAGCCCAATATTAATAAAGTCACAAGGATATATGATGCAAAGATAACCATTTATAAAGATTCTTTGATCACATGATTGAGCACATTCATCCATGGCCAAAATATAAATCTTGTTCTCATGTAAGGTAAATAATGGCTATTTTATCTTCTATTGATAGTTACTTATATTTTTCTCTTGCTCCTTGAGTGTCTAGGCTTGAGGTGTTAACTTTATTAGTGTTTTTTGTTTTTTCATTTAGTTTTATTTATACTAACACAATATTAATCTCCACTCTTAAATTAATATTGATTACATAATGGCATGCCTGATGGGATCCACACCTCACAAAACTCTTCTAGTTGTAGACACCTAAAACTAGATACAACTAGATTTTGATTAGACTTTAGACTAATTCCTACCAATCATCACAAATTAAGATTAAGAATCACTAAACATCCTAAATTTGATTGTGCATCATTCATCAAAGATCATAATCATGTTGAGACATCCCTAATTGAGATATTTTATTGTATACAATAATAACCTCACATGGATTCATCGTTAATCACATTACAACATCACAACTATTAATTTGGCCTATGGACCTATTAAATGGGGCACTTGAACAAATGTCGAATCTTAAAGGATTTAAAATTATAGTAAAAATATATTATCTAATTAAATAATATTAAATGCCTAGTTGAATTATCCATTTAAAATTAATTAATATCTAAAAATGGAAATTACAAAAATCAAAATATCAAAGCCTTTTATCATTGCCTTTATGATTTGTAAATCTCTTTGAAAATATCCTAAAATATCTAATTTGAGAGCTATAACATGTAATTGAAAATCATAATTACATGATAGCTTTTATCTGAATTAGAGTTCATTTTAACTCACCTAGGTTTAGTTTGAACCCATTCCAAGCTTAAACTAAACCTTAACTTACCTTGAGTGAGATTTAATTTTTAAAACTATAAATACAAGACCATACCCCTTCATTTATAAGCTTGGATATTTTAGAGTTATTCTTCATGATTTTATCCATAATACTTATGCAAGTAGTGTTACCATGCCCAAATCTTAAGCCAATAAACCTCCATTGTCAAAGACTTCTTGATGCACAAGTTGAGAAAGCCATACACTAAGCCATTTGGATTTCCAAAGAAGGTAAAAGAGTTGTTTCTTTTAATTCTTTTGTTATGATTTCATTTATTTTTTTAACCTAATCTATCCCTAGTGACTAGGATAGAGGTGTTAGGATTTTAGTGTGTTATTTTGAGTTTTATTTCTTAAACTAGCATAGGATTAACCTCCCCTCTACATGTCTTTGTCCACATGTTGGCACACCTAGTGGGACTAAAACATCCCATATAACCAAGGATATTAATATAATAATTTTAGTTTTTCTAGTGGATGCTTAAAAATATTCAAGTTTCAAGTTTTTAGTTAATTTTTTACATCTTTTTATTTTTAGCAACTTATAGGCTACAAGGATCAACACTATTTTATTTCAAAATTGATAAGGATTAACATCAATTTTTTCGATCACATCAATTACTAGAATTGATCATCATCCTTGTGAAAAAATTAGAGCATGATGGAGACATAACTAACTTGAGTTTTTATTTATCTTTTTGTCCTGATTCTGTGTCTAAGAACCTATATATTGTTTGTCTAATTCATTTCTTTCAAGATCTAGTTAGATATTTTGGTTTTGAACTCATTTTATTAACCATTTTTCTATTTAAAAAAACTTGTGTTTTTCTATGTTTTTAAAATAAATGTTGATGATTTTCCAAATTGATGTTGATCTCTATAGATCGACATCGATCCCTATGTGGATTGATCCTGATCCATCTCTAAGACAAAAACTAGAGAATTTGAGAGCTAATTCTAAAATGTTATTTTTTCACTCACTTTTAAGCTTCTAATAAGGAAAACCCTCTAAAAAATTATAGGTATTGAGGTGGAAAAATTAAATTTTAAGCATGGTTAAATCTTACTCGCATCATTTTTGGTGCTTAAAATGAACTTATTTCTTTTCATGAATTAATCATTTTTGAAGTTTTTATAAGTTTTTCAAACAACTCATGCCAAGGGGATCAAACTTCACAACATATTTTTGTTTTGGTGATTAAAATGAAATATAAAATTAGTTAAATAATCTTATGATTTTTTTGTTTTATGATTATTTGTTGAAGTGTTTTATTAATCAAGATGAGTGATGTGTGTATGCTCTCCATGCACCCTTTATGAAACTCAAGTGATAAAACATGCTCATTATTTACCTCATGGAAATAAAGTATCTAAGTCCCTCCTCAAATTCATATGATTTAGGTGATCCCAAAATGAACTTAAATTCTTTTCACTTGTCTTTATTTTTCATGCATTTTGGCTTGTGGGCAGGAGTTCATCACCTCCTCACAAGTTCTTTAGGGAATTTTTGACATAGGAATTCATCTCCTAGCATCATTTCAACCCCAATACATGGTGGGGTATATAAATTGAGGTTTAACCATGAGGATACTTGTTTTTAGTGGTTAAAACAAGCTTTGTTAGTGGTACTCAGCCTTCGAATGTAGGGGTAACTCAAACATCATACTACACTTAGAAAGTAACAGATGTAGTGGTTGTACAAAGGACGAGATCTTTTCATAACAAGATAGTTGACATAAATCTAATTGATGTGATTACATCTTTAGTTTTTACACACTTGGGACTATCTAGAAATGAGATAAAATTGATAGTTTAGAACAACCCCACTTATCATGCACATATTTTTGATGTAGGGTGAGTAGCCCAAAGTTCATTATTATAATACAAAATCTTGAGAGAAGAGGGGGAATAAAAACCCTACTTTTCATGCAATTTTACATTTTAGATTAATAATTAAAATCCTCTCAAGAGCTAGTATATTAATGGAATTTGATAGTACTATGCCACCTTGTCAGCTTTAGGATTTAGGATGCTACACTTAGGTGTTTATGTCAATTTGTACTTTTTTAATTTCTTGGTCTTGTGTTTAACTATTTATTTATCATACCACATTAAAAGTGAGTCTTTTTTATACATCACTCCTTTTTTTAGGAGGCATTATATTATCCATTTAACACCATACATTTTTCTTAGTCTTTTGATAAACTTGTTTATGTGTGTCACTTGTTTTAAAAAGGTATCATTACACTTCCCAAAATATTTTGAGTCTTGTGAATTTAATTATTGAAACAAAACATTTTACATAAATTTAGAAAATGATAACATCATTACACTACTTGAATTGTTTCAAAGACTTGTTGACATATGCCTAAATTCTAATTTCAAAACCAAATCCATGTGTGCCTTTTGGATCTATACTTAGTACCATCATGACATTGATTCTTGTTTATATTGTTGTTTATTTTTAGAAACCTAGTTTTTTAAATTGAGTTTAAAATTTATCTTGATAAATTTAGATTCAAACATTGCTTTATTAATGCCTATGCCTTGAGTAGTTTTGGCCTAGACATTGGTCTCTCACTTTTGGGTTATGTAACTTAGGTTAATTCCTTGCTCAATTTAAATAATATTTTTGTGCCTAATTTGGGGAAGTGGTTTATCTTCCATATGCCTAAGGTTCAATATAATTTTCCAAATGATCAAGTTTATGTTTAAATTCTGAATGCCTATTTTATGCCAAAGTGTTTCAAATTTGTTAGATTAATTCATACCTTTTAGACCTTATTTTTTTAAAGTCTAGATTTTGTGCCTTTTTCAAAAGACCTAGTAATACCTATTTTGATTTTATATTTTGTTCCTTGTTTTCCAAAAGACCTAGCAAATTTTGTTTCTTTATACCTCATTTAGACTTGTTTGAAACACTTTTTACCTAAAGTTTGGCATTCTAGGTTTTATTAATCCACTTGACCTTTTTTAGTGTAAGACATTTGATGTTATACATTCAGTGTTAGACTATTTTTACCAAGTTTTAACACATACCTTTTTAAAGATACAACTCCATTTCTTAGACCAATTTAGATTAAGTTCAAACCATTTATACTTCGGACATTATTGTAAATATTTTATAGAACTCTATACATTTTTGTGAAATTTTTGTCATTTATTTGGATATGGCTCATTATACTCATAGTGAAGCTATGTATAATGCAGGTAATGATCACATGGTATCACAAGATGACTTTATTCAAGATCCCTATGGTGATGATGTAGTTTTTGAGATGGATCCCTATCCTCCTTACAATACTTAATTTGGGGAACAAATATAATATCCTTCATCCCACTATTTGGTCAACATGGTTCCATACTCAAAGTAGGGCTAAGAGAAAACAATGCAGTACCTTGCTAGTGTATCATCAATTATAGACCAAATTCAACAATAATCATATTATGTTAAGATGCCATCAACATATGATACTTATTTATTTTATCATCACTTTATTTAAAACATGGATGAAGTTTTAGTTATATCCATGGAGGTATGGGCCAATTTTCTAGCAGACTTCCCTCATTAAAATTTGCCTAGTCCAGTTAGAATGTCTTTCAACATGCCTTATAATAAAAGCATTGAACAAGGCTCTTATAGAAATACTTAATCACTCATGTTGATGTCATATAAAAACCATAGTATTATTGTTACAATAAAATACCTCATGAAAGACCATTTTATACAAATTTAGATAGCATATCAAACTTATTTAAACTTAGTATATAACTTTAATAACCTAGCCATGTCAAATGCTCCTATTTTCAAGCTATCTCCTTCAACAAGAGTATTAATTAAATTTATAGGTTAATATAATTTTGGTATAGACCCATTTTCATAAAGAACTTTACTTGGAGACAAGTTCAATTCCCCATCTCTTGAATAAGTGTCGACTACTTCTATGTAGAGGAATGTGCCAAACATAGTGGATAACACACAAATGTCATCCAATCTAGGAAAATTTTATTTAATTACACCAACAACTAATCCAAAATAAGTGAATTTAGTTAATAACATGAGTGGTTTTTAATAATAGTGGTTAGGAAATCCTATGTCCCAACCATAGTAAGCTACCTCTAATCCTCAACCAACTACTTAATCAAACACACAACCACAAGGACTAAGTAGTTAGACACCAACTAGTGCCTTGCCTCAATAAAATGTGATGAATGTTACTCTAACACAATAGGTGATGACTAAAATTAAAAAACAATAGACATAGTCTAATATACCAATGTAGCAGAGGTAAAACATTCTACCACCTCAATAGGGGGTAACAAATGTTCCACCTTATTAGGTAGTGATAAGTATACCTCAACAACATATGTCCCTTGGTTAAATATAAATACATAACACTCTATAAGCATCTACTTCATAATAGGTTTTCATGTTATAAATAAGTAACACTATCCAACAAGTAATAATAAGGCAATAATTGTCTTTGATTCCAAACATGCCAAAAATATAATGACATGGACTTGGTTCACAAGTTCTTCTTCATCTAAGTTTAAATAATCAACAACAAGTCTCTACTCAACTGCAATAGGTATAGTACTTCACTCAAATCCATACTTTTCCATCTTAGCCATAATTCCCTCAAAACCAAGCCTACATACCAAATCCAAACTATAATATCACACCATAATTCATTAAATTTCAAAAAACCTAATACAATACATGGATGAAAATTCTTGGTCCATTCCCTAACCAAACCAACATTCCACAACAAACCATGCCTTTGTTATACCCCAATCAAGGTAATCCATCTCTGACTATCCAGCCTTCACCTTAAGATAATGTTCCATCTAGTTTATTGGCATAATAAATGTAGTAAATGAATTATATAATTGTCACCATTGAAGTTGGGAAATAGACCAATAAGTTTATGTTGGATGACGTGTTCATACACATTCAACATGGAGTATTTGTAGGTACTATTTCTTCCAAGGTATGAACCACCAAAATTTGACAAATATAATGGTAAATGAGATTCTACGGCCCATTTAACAAAGGGATAATCAATCTCACCTAATAAAATCAAAATTAGAATCAAAACCAAAACCAAGTCCATGTGTAAGCATTAACACCAAGCTAGGCCAATAATTATGAAAATTGAAGGATTTTAACCACAACAAGAATGTTTTTGGAAATAGAGTAATCAAATTACATCATGTATAAATGGAAAAAACACCATTTTCTTAATCAATTCTTCAAATTCAACTTATTCCTCACCAACAACCTATTTAGTAAGTGCAGTTTTTACATTAGCCTAAACCAACTCAACAAACACATCAAGAATTGCATTTGCAAACCCCTCCTCTAAGGAGAAATGTGCCTACTCATAGAGTATTTAGAAACCTTGGAGAAATAATCAAAGATATGTTTATCAAGTTATATTCTACTAATCTGATTAGTTGGCCAATTCTAGAATATCATCCTAAGAGTATTCCTTATCCATACTAGTACAGAGAAAATGATTTCAATGAATACCATCAAGTTCATGGACATAATATACATTGTTATATACAAATCAAACACCTCATTGAAAATATGATAGAAAACATGGATATTACATTGGATAATAGAGAATTTGCATATAATTAGATCTTGGGTATCTACCAAAACACTTTTCTATAACATAACATTAACAACCAATAACAATAATAATGAAGGATAGAATAATAACAACAATAGTATCAATAGACATAATAATAAAAAAAATACTAGTAAAAATAATAAAAACATCAACTGAGTGGATGGAACCAAGCCTAGAATGATGCCAATCCTTGACAGACTTACCATGTAGTTACACGTGACTAAATCAAGGTTACAAGTCATATTATGGGATGCCATGTTTCCACCATCACCATCAATCCAAGAACAAGTGCCAATAGAATAGGATCATTTCTAACCAAATACAATAAACTAATCTATGATGGTAATCCTTTTTTAGCTTGGGACTACATACAAGCATGCCAACAAGTAGAGATTACTAATTTTGGATCTTATAATGATAACTCATCATTACCCCATGACCACATACAAGTGCACTATCAATCAAGACTTATCTTATCTTCCCCCCCCCCCCCTCCACCATCATTTTCTAACAACAATGGTCCTATATCTAATCTTGATTGTGAAATCACAACTTAATGGTTAAATATTACCATTCCTATCCCACAACCACCTACCACCAAACCCATCCAACCCACCATTCTAGTTAGGAGAAATACATATACCACTATGAAGGAAAATACATTTGATATTGTGAAAAAACATTAGTATATGCCCATATAAATATCCATTTTGGATTTTTTATGTATATCTACTATCCAAAAAAACATTTTAACAGAGTGTTTAGGCCAATCACAAGTTCCCAATGACATAAGCCCAAAAAAATTCCAAGCTTTGGTTAGACATCTAGCCCAAATCCAATAGTTAATCTTTGACCAAAGTAATATGTAATCCCTTGGCCCTCTCTATAAAAATCTATTATAAATTGAATTTGTCATAGCATGACACAAAGTGAAACATGTCGTCATAGACAATGGATCAGTCTTGAATATTATGTCTCTAAAGGTCATCAAGCATATCAAATATATAACAACTGATCTATAGCCATAAATAGTCACTATCAAGACCTATGATAATGAAGAGTGGGAGTCACAAGGCACCATTATTTTGTTAGTTATCATTAGGCCATTAACCCAAAATACACTATACCATGTGTTAGACCTTGAACTTTCTTAAAATTTGATTCTGGGTAGACCTTATATACATGAAATTCATGCAATCCCATCAAAATTGCACTAGTGTCTCAAGTTCTCTCATTCAGGCATGTAGGTCACTATCATTGGAGATTTACAACCCTATGAATATTAAAAACATTTAGAGGCTGAGTATGAAATATATAACTTCTATTTCAGACTAAATCTAGTTCTTAAGAAGGACAAAAGTAAATAAATAATTTTTGAATTAACAAAAGCCAATTACATTATCCCAAACAACCTTGAATCATCTTCCCATATGCCACCTCTTGAACTATCTAGTCACTTTACTATCTTAGCCAATGGCCCAAAAGAGTATTTAACCCATGATACATTTGATATTTCCAATATTTCATAGAACCCAAAGTCCTATGGGAGAATTAATGCTAAGCTACCTTGCATGAAATGGAAATGAAAGGGTAAAGGCAAAATCCATAGTCCAACTCTTATTATTTTCACATCAGCCACTAGCCAAGATTAAGACCCACTTATAAATGATTAATCATGGTTGTATAATGACAAATTGGTTAACTGTATAATGATAATGATGAGGCATTTTGTAATTTTATATGCCTAAGGGAAAATTTTCTATTAAGAGATCACAAACAAGGGTTCTTAATCACATTGGATCTTACAACCTATTTTGGAGAATGGGTGAACACCCTTAGCCAAAAATAATTAAATAAAACATTGAGGTCCCAAAGTGAAAACCTTTTTGAGGTGATTTTGGACCAGAGTAAAAGTAAATAAAAAGGCTAGTATTTTGGTAAAAACCCATTTAAGGTGTCATTAGATGGGGGTGTTCACCTTTCCCCTAATGAAGCTCAGGAGACCACCTATGATGAATTTACTTTTAAGTTCAAGTTCAGTTTTAAAAAATAGCATGCCTTTGCCTACATCATCCAAGATTTTCTAGTAGTGTTTTTAACTTGGCCATCCCTACCATTAGGAGATTACAATTCATCTTGATTAGGATAACTTGAAGAGCCATTACAAATATAGGACTTTGGAGTTGTAGGGTAATTCCAATCATTGCCAACCATTCTAGAAGATGGTTCTAATTTCCTTATAAAAGACACTATAGAAGTCAACATTAGGACTTTAGATGACCCAAAATGGATTAAATTAGTCACATCTCTCACTAAAGAGTAACATGAAATATTTACATACCTTTTGATGGAATTTGCTAACATTTTTACTTAGGCCTATTTAGACATTCTAGAATTAGAACCCTCTTTGGTTGTACATCCTAATGCCAAGCTTGTGAAATAAAAATTATGAAAGATGCATCCTTGCATTTTTATATTAGTAAATAAATGTTTTAAAATCTCTTATAAGAGAGATGTATTTGATTGATCGACTACTTAGAGTGGATCTCGAATGTTGTACTAATTAGTAAGAAGCTAGAAAGAATAAGAATCTACACTAATATTAGAGATATAAACAAGGATTACCCTAAGGATGACTTTCCTCGGCCAAACATTGACATGATAGTTGAATCCACAATGGGGTATGAAATGTTTTTATTGATGGATATATTTTATGGATACAAGCAGATCTAGATAATAGCAAAAGACCAACACAAAATAACATTCACCACTTTATGGGGAATGTTTTATTATCAAGTTATGTTGTTTGGTCTCAATAATGCTAGGGACACATACCAAAGATCCATGACCATCATATTTCAAGATATGATGCATGACATTGTTGAAGACTATATCAATGACATATTTTAATAAATCAAAGACTAGGGCTGATCATCTAACTAAAATACAAAATATATTTGAGAGGCTTCATGAATAATTATTTAGACTCAATCCTAAGAAGTGTGTTTTAGTGTAAATTTAATGAAACTATAATCCTTCATCATCTCTCATCAAGGCATTGAATTTGATCCTGCTAAAGTCTAAGCCATTACAAAAAATCTACCACCTTCTAATTTGATGTATCACTACAGTTTGTAGGACAAGATTTAGTTTATTGAATGCTTCATTTCTATGTTGGATAAAAAATACCATCCATTTATGCACTTAATGAATAATGGTGTCACATTCCACTGGGATGAATAATTCTATAAAATTTTACAACACCTTAAGGAATATATTGCCAATCCACTTGTTCTATTTCCATCTATGCTAGGAAAGTCATTCTTATAATACCTATTTGTAACCAAGAAATACCTAGGGGGACTTATATCTCAACATGATGACAATGATAAATAACATGCATGTATCTAATCCATACACTGGTCATGTATGAACACAACTATATGCACATATAAAAAGCTTATTTAGTTATAATCTTTGTAGCCTAGAAGCTATGGCATTACATGATTAATAATAAGACCATGGTTATTTCCAAATTAGATCCACTCAAGTATCTACTATCCAAGATATATTTATAATTCCATATGGCTAAGTGGATCATGCTTCTAAATGAGTTTGAGATAGATTATGTCAACTAGAAGGCCATCAAGGGATAGGTACTTGCAAAGAAGCTTACTAAAGCTCCCCTTATACATACCAAACCTATAACTTTTTAATTATCATATGAATCCATCATGACCATTATTGAAACACCTCTTGAGGAGTAGAATTGGAAGTTGTATTTTTATGGATCATTCACATCACATGGATTGGGGGCAAGCCTATTGTTTATTACACCATAAAGGGATTTTATCTCTAAAGCATTTTATATCATCTTTCCTTATATCAATAACATGGATAAATATGAAACACTCGTCAAAATACTTTTTTAGGTAGTACAATGGAATATTTAGCATCTCAAGCTTTATAGTGATTATTAGTTAATCATTAATTAGCTTACAGACCACTTTTAGACCAAAGATGACAAGTTTGTGCCATACAAGGCCATGATTAACACTCGTAAATAGTATATTGATGATGTATAGTTTAAACAAATACCAAAGGTGAATAAAAAAATAATGGATTCCATGGACACAATTGGCTTTTTGATCCATCATTCAAACAAGGCAAAAGAATATCAATTCCTGGTTAAAAATATTCTAGCACTTGCTCTTGAGACTACAATCATTAGAATGATCTATGATATTATTGGTCCTAGCTCTACTTAGACCAACCCTTTATTGTCATATATTTAATATAAATTTTATTCATTTTTTTATTTTAATATAATCAACATTATCATTATGGTAATTTCATGATGGAGTATGTGGAGCCCACATAAGTGGGTCCATCCTAGCCAAAAAATATCCTACATACCAGGTATTATTGGCCAATTATGGATGTAGATGCAGTTGTGTATGTCAAAAGGTGAGATAAATGTCAAAAACATGCAAATATGATTCATTACCCATCCAAAAGGATAAACCAATGCTCACTCCATTGTTATTTGCTACATGGGTATGCGATCTCATTGGGAAGATTAACCCAACCTCATCTAATGGTCATAAACACATCCTTACTGCTATCAAATATTTCACTAAGTGGTTTGAAGCTATAACCCTCAATTATGTGATCAGAAAACATATTTCCAAATTCATTTTTAATCATCTCATTTGTTGTTGTGGTATTCCATCCAAAATTATATATAATAATGGCAGATGAATACAACATTACTCAACATTTTTATACCACATATAACCCATAAGATAATGGTCAAGAAGAAGCATCCAACAAAACCATTGTCAAAATGCTTAAAAATATTATCAATGTTGTTGGCCATGATTAGCACCTCCAAATATTATTCACCCTTTGGTCGTACCATACTAATTATCATACCCCAATAGAAGCCACTCTATATTACATAGTTTAAGGCACTAAGTCCATTATTCCCATTTAGGTTAAACTACCTTCTCTGCACATCTCATTAAAGAATGTAATAGAAAATGAATATTATCAAATATCCTACCTACAATATCTAGAGTTACTTGATTAAAAATACATTACTACTATCACTAGCCTTCAATCATACGAGAACAGACTCTATGGCCACTATAGTTGATGAGTCAATCACACAAAATTCAATATTAGTGATATTATTCTCAAATAATTATAATATAATCCATGGCCAAGAATAAGACAAAGGTAAGTTCAAATCTAATTGAATAGGCTCATATATCATTGTTAAAAACTATGGCTCTAGAGAATACAAGCTCTCTACACTAGATGAAGATGAACTTGATGAGCCGATGAACATTATATACCTCAAGCATTATTTCACTTGAGAGACCTAAAGTATTATCTATGAGGCTCATTTCCATTATATCATATCATATCATATTTTATCATCTCATACTTATAACCACCTATGAAAAAATTAGGAAAAACACTTTTATCATTCCTTGAATTCTCATCTTTCCATTCCTTTACCATACTATTCCATTTGCCTATTTTACCTATAATTTAAGAACTTGTTGTTACATCATCAAATTCATCCGCTATAAGGTATAACTATAGTGACTTAATGTCTAAATGGGACTATGTAAATACCAATTTATTCATACTAAGGTCAGATCAGTCACCCTTTTCCATACTCTCACCATTTTGTGATCATTTTAAGTTTCAAACACTCTCACCATTTTGTTAGTTAGGCCATTTAGTATCTCATAATTCTCAATAAAGTTGTGGTGCTTCAAAAATTCCAAAAACATTTGAAAATGATCTAAAAAATCTGAAACATTCACCAAAATTAACTACTTCATTGCCTTAAGTATTTTATAACCCCTATCTATTTCATAAGAAACCACTTATCCTTTAGTTTCCAAATCCTTACTAGCCCACCATCCCATGCTCTCACCATTTTGTGAGTTAATTCTCACATTAGTATCCAACATCCATCATGTTTTTGTTATCATCCATTTTATTCTATCACACATCTTAGGAGAACTACATTTGGCATGAAGTTCATGTTTGACCTTTCATCTATGGAACTATGTAGGTAATATCCACTTGCCTAGTGCATCTAGAGTCATCAAAACTACCCCATTCCTTTTCTTATATCCCCCCATTTGGTTTGTTTGTTTCCTTGTCTCCTATGGCCTAGGGTAATTTCCATATTCTTATTGGTGTCATATTATTTACTCTAATGTTGTGATTAACTAATTTTTATGTTTATTTGATTTCATTATATTTGTTTTGATTTGCTTTTTATTTTTTGGTGTCTTGTATTTCTATTTATGTGTTTATTTTCCTATTTCTTTGCTTTCACTATTGTTCCTTGACTTATTATTTGCATTTATTAAGTGATTCCTTATGCAATATACTTAAGTCCATCCATATTCATTTTTCAACATTCTCATCATGGTTTTTATCATTGGTGCATTATTTTTAATTGTTTATTGTATCATGTGTTAGTCCTTATGCATATTTTATCAAATTTATCATGGTGTTCTATCATGATTAATACTATTACATACTACAACAAAACTTAGCTCAGGAAATCTTACAAGCAATGTAGCTACCATACTTCTCTTTAGAACTTGAAAAATTATTGATCATTCCTCAAATAGAGTAATTAAATTATGAAACAATTTTAAAATCTTACTAATTAGGACATGCATCTCCATACTGGTAGGTATCCCAAATTCATCTTTATCCTCTATACTAGCTTACTTTGTGAGTATAGATTTAGTATGTAAGCCTCCCATTTTCCAATTTTCCATATTACTTCCATCCTTCTACCAATGATTCTAACTGATTTTGGGTAAATCATTGTGTATCATCCCACCCATAGAGCCAATGATTATAACTACCTCTAGTAAAATCATTGTTTTTCAATCTATCAAGAGGTTAATGATTATAACCAAATTTGGGTAAATCATTATCTTTCTTCTGCTTAAGTGGTGCATGTTTTCATTGTGATAATTCTTATAATCACCTTTGGGTACAATATTATCTCTATCCAACCAAATAGGGCATGTTTTTATCCTTCTAATGATTATAACTACCTATGAGAAGATCATTATTTTCCATTTTGAAAGATTATAATCACATATGGGTAAATGATTCTCTTGTTACCCTTATCCTTTAAATGATTTTAACTTCTTATGGGAAAATAATTATCCTTCTATGCCATTGATTATATTTACCTATAGGTAAATCATTTTATTTATCTCCCTAAATGGGGTAACTCACTATGCCACTAATTATAAATAACTATGGGTAAATCAATCTTTTCCACCCATTTTACCTTTTGAACCCATCATTTCCTTCTTTCAAGGAACTGATTGCTGACCCTTTTTGTTAATAGCTCCCTTAAAATGGCATCTAGATATCAACCTTGGCATTGAAGTAGTAGGCATATAGGACCTTTTCATTATTTGAGCAGATGAAATTATGTCTATAGCTTGTAATGCCTTCCCAAATAGGGGAAAATTGTAGACACCTAAAATTGGCCACAACTGAATTTTGATAGAACTTTAGACTGATTCCTACAAACCATCACAAATTAAGACTAAGAATCACTCAATGTCCCAAATTTACCTACACATCATTATTCAAAGCTAAAAATCATGTTGAAACATCATTAATTGGGGTATTCTATTGTATGTAATAATAACCTCTCATAAATTCATCCCTAATCATCTTATGTCATCACAATTGTCAATTTGGCTTATGGACCCATTAAGTGGGGAACTTGAACAAATGTAAAACCTTGAAAGAGCTAAAATTCTAATCAAATTCATTTATCTACTTAAATAAGATTAAATGCCTAGTTGAATTATCCATTTATAATTAATGAATATCTAAAAATGGAAATTTTAATAATCAAAATATCTAATCCTTTCATCATTGACTTTATGAGTTGTCAAGGTTTTTAAAAATATCATAAAATATCTAATTTGAGAGCCATGCCACTTAATTAAAAATCATAATTACATGAAATTTTTTAACTCAACTAGATTTAGTTTTAACTCACCTAGGTTAAGTTTTAACCCATTCCAAGCCTAAACTCAACCTTAAATCATTTTGGGTGAGAGTTAATCATTAAATCTATAAGTACAAGACCATACCCCTTCATTTCTAAGCTTGGATATTATAGATTTATTATGCATAATTTGGTCCATAATAATTATGCAAGTACTGTTACCATGCCCAAATCTTAATCCAAAAAACATCAAAGCCAAGGTAGCAAGGAGAGAAGGAGCCAAGCAACCTCCATTTTGAAATACTTATTGATGCACAAGCTAAGTAAGCCATTCAACAAGCCATTTTTATCTCCAAAGAAGGTAAAAGTGTTATTTATTTTATGTTTTTTTTGTGCTTTCATTTAGTTTTGTTACCTAATCTCTCCCTAGTGACTAGGCTAGAGGTTTTAGGATTTTAGTGTGTTATTTTGAGTTTTATTTATTGAACTATCACAAGACTAACCTCCCCTCTACGTATTCCTTGACCACATGTTGGCACACTTAGTGGGATAAAGACATCTCATATAAACAAGGAGATTAATATAATGATTTTAGTTTTTCTAATGGATGTTTAAAACTCTTCAATTTTAAAATTTTTAGTTTATTTTTTTACATCTTTTTATTTTTAGTAAATTGTAGGCTATAAGGATAAACACCATTTTATTTTAAAATTGACAAGGATTGACACCAATTTTATAGATTAATGTCAATTACTACAACTAACCATGATCTTTATGAAAAATATAGAGCATGATAGAGACATAACTAAAGTTTTTCTTGATATTTTTGTCTTCATTCTCTATCTAAGAACCTACATATGTTTGTCTAACTCATTACTTACAAGATCTAGTTAGATATTTTGGTTTTTAACCCATTTTGTTAAACATTTTTCTATCAAAACAAACCTATTTTTTCTATATTTTTGTAATAAATATTGATGATTTGCCTGATCAACATTGATCTCTTTAGATTGGCATCAATCCCTATGTGGATCAGTGATGATCTATCTTTGAGACCAAAGTAGAGAATCCAAGAGATAATTTCAAAATGATATTTTCTCACTCACTATTGAGATTCTAAGAAGACAAAACCTCTAATAAATTAAATGTACTGAGGTGGAAAAAGAAAAGTTTAAACATGGTTAAATCTTACTCACATCCTTTTTGGTGCTTAATATAAACATATTTATTTTCATGCCTTAGTTATTTTTAATGTTTTTGTAAGTTTTTAAAAAAACTCATGCCAAGGTTCTCAAACTTCACAACATTTTTTTGTCTTGGTAATTAAAATGAACTCTCATATTACTTAAATAATATCAAGAGTTTTCATTTTATGCTTGTTTGTTGAAGTATTTGTTTAATCAAGATGAGTGTCGTGTGTAGTCTCTCCCCCCATCCCCTTAAGAGAAATCAAGTGATAAAAAATGCCTATTCTTTGCATTTTTCACTTTAGTATAAAAGCATGGAAATATAGTCATTAAGGCCCTCCCTAAATATATATGATTTGGGTGACCCCAAAATGAACCTAAATTCTTTTCACTTGTCTTTATTTTCATGTATTTTGGCTTGTGGGTGGGATTTTATCACCTCCTCAAAAGTTTTGTAGGGAAGTGTTGACCTAGGAATTCATCTCCCAGCATCATTTCAACTCCACTCCATGGTGGGGTATATAAATTGAGGGTGACCCACTAGGACACTTGTTTTGAGTGGTTAAAACAAGCTTTGTTAGTGGTATTTAGCCTTAGGATGTAGGGGTAACTCAAACATCATACTACACTGAGCAAGTGATGGATGTAGTGGTTATAAAAAGGACAAGACATTTTAACAATAAGATATTTAACACATATATAAATGATGTGGTCACATCTCTAGTGTTTACCACATTTGGGACCATCTAGAAATGAGAAAAAATTGATAGTTTAGAAGAACCCCAATTACCCTGGATATAATATTGATGTAAGGTGAGTATCCTAAAGTTCCATG
Source organism: Torreya grandis (assembly GCA_037957365.1). NCBI lineage: Eukaryota > Viridiplantae > Streptophyta > Pinopsida > Cupressales > Taxaceae > Torreya > Torreya grandis. The sequence continues at coordinate 3,642,134 of JARHVA010001115.1, read as the reverse complement.
TCACTAAAAAATCTTAAGAGAATATGGGGAATAAAAGCCCTACTTTTCATGTGATTTTACTTTTCGAATTAAAAATTAAAATCCTCCAAGAGTTAGTATATTAATGGAATTCGATATTACTATGTAACCTTGTTAGTTTTAGGATCTAAGATGTTACACTTAGGTGTTTGTGTCATTTTTTACTTTTTTACTTTATTGGTTTTGTGTTTAACTTTTTTTTGTCATACCACATTGAAATTTAGTCTTATTTATACATCACTCTTTTGTTTAAGTAGGTATTACATTATCCATTTGACAACATACATTTTCCTTAGACTTTTGATAAACTTGTTTGTATATGTCACTTGTTTGAAAAGGGTATTGTTACACTGCCCAATTCATTTCAAGTCTTGTGAATTTAAGTCTTGAAATGAAACATTTTACATACAATTAGATAATTATAACATCATTACACTTCTTGAATTGTTTTAATGACTCATTGAATTGTGTCCAAACTCTAATTTTAAAACCAAATCCATGTGTGCCTTTTGGATCTATACTTAGTACCATCATGCCATTCATTCTTGTCTAGATTATTGTCTTTTTTTAAAAACCTAGTCTTCTAAATTGAGTTTGAAATCGATCTTTATAAGTTTAGATTCAAAAATTTCTTGATTTATGCCTATGCCTTGCATAATTCTGGCCTAGACATTGGTCTCTCACTTTTGGGTTGTGTAACTCAAGTTAATTCCTTACTCAATTTAAAGACTATTTTTGTGCCTATATTTGGGGAAATGGTCTATCTTCTGTATGCCTAAGGTTCAATATAATTTTCCAATTGATAAAGTTTATGTTTAAATTTTTATTGGTTAGTTTATGACAAAGTGTTTTAAATTTTTTAGATTAACTTATACCTTTTGGACCTTATTATTTTTAAAGTCTAGATTTTGTGCCTTTTTCAAAAGACCTAGCAATACCTATTTTGAGCTTATATTTTGTTCCTTGTTTTCCAAAAGACCTAGCAAATTTTAATTATTTAGACCTTGTTTAGACTTGTTTGAAATACTTTGTACCTAAAGTTTGGCGTTATAGGTTTTATTAATCCACTTGACCTTTTTGTGTAAGACATTAGATGTTAGACTATTTTTACCACGTTTTATCACATACATTTTTGGAGATACAACTCCATTTCTTAGACCAATTTAGACTAAGTTTAAACCATTTGTACTTTGGAAATTATTTTTAAGAGTTTATAGAACTCTATACTTTTTTGTGAAATGTTTATCACTGGGTTGGATATGTCTCTTTATATTCATATCAGAGCTATGTAAAATGTAGGTAATGATAATGTGATCACACAAGATGACTTTATTCAATACCCCTATGGTGATGATGTAGTTTTTGAAATGGATCACTATACTCCTTAAAATAATCAATATAGGGAACAAATCCAAGATCATCTAGCCCACTATTTGGTCAGCATGCTTCCATAATCAAAATAGGACCAAGAGAAAATAATGATGTACCTTGTTAGCGTACCATCAGGTATAGATAAAATTTAGTAATAATTATATTATGCTATGATTCCATCAACATATGATCCTTATTTATTTGATCATCACTTTATTTCAAACAAGGATGAAGTTTTAGTCAGAGTCATGGAGGTAGGGACCAAATTTCCAAAAGACTTCCCCCATGAAAATCTACCTAGTCTAGTTAGAATGCCTTTAAACATGCCTTATAATAAAACCATTAAACAAGCCTCTTCTAGTAATCCTCAAGAACTCATGATGATGTCATATCAAAAACCTAATATTATTTTCATAATAAAATGCCTCATGGAGGACCATTTTATTTAAATGAAGTTAACATATCAAACTTAAAACTTAGCATGCAACTTGAATAGCCTAGCCATGTCAAACGGTCCTATTTTCAAGCTAGCTCCTTCAATAAGAGTGTTAATCAAATTTATAGGTCAAGATAATTTAGGTATAAACCCATTTTCATAAATCACTTCAATTGGAGATATTTTCAATTACCCATCTATCAAATAGGTGTCTACTACTTCTATGCAGATGAATGTGCAAAACATAGTGTATAACATGCAAATGTCATCTAATCTAGGACAAAGTAGTTTAAATACACCAAAAACTAGTCCACAATAAGTTCCTTTAGTTAATTCCACAAGTGGTTCACAAAATTAGGGGTCGATAACTTCTATGTCTCAACCATAATAAGCTACCTCTAATCCTCAACTAGCTAATTCATCAAGCACGTAATGATAAAGATTAAGAAGTCAAATTCCAACTAGTGCCTTGTCTCAAAAAAATGTGATGAATGTTACTCCACCATAATAGGTGATGAGTAACATTTAACAATAACATTCAAAGTCTAATATACCAACCTAGTAGAGGCAAAACATTCTACCACCTCAACATGGGGTAACAAATGTTCCACCTTGTCAGGTAGTGATAAGTATACCTCACCAATCATAGACCAACATGCCTTTTAAATAAAAGTTTTTGTTTAATAAAAAACATATGTCCCTTGGTCAATTATAAACATATATCACTCTACAATCATCTACTCCACTATAGGTATTCATGTGACAAATAGGTACCATTGTCTAACAAGTAATAATAAGGCAACAATTGCCTTTCATTTAAAACATGCCAAAAACATAGTGACAAGGCTTTCATTCATAATATCCCCTTCTTCATCAAGGTTTATCTAGTCAACAACAAGTAATTACTTAATTTCAATAGGTATATTACTTCACTTAAATCCATATCCTTCCATCTCAACCACAATTACCTCAAAACTAGACCTATATACCTAATCCAAAGTATAATATTGCACCACAATGTGTACAATTTCAACAAATCCATTCCAATCCATGGATGCATATTTTTTGTCCATTCCCTAACCAAACTAACATTCCACAACAAACCATGCTTTTTTTATACCCCAATCAAGGTAATCCATCTCTAACACCTTAAGACAATGTCCCATCTAGTTTATTGGCACATGAAATGTAGAAAATGAAGGATGCAATTATCACCATTTAAGATAGTAAATTGACCAAAAATTCTACATTGGATGACATGTTTTCATACACCTTCAACATGGAGTATCTATAGATACCATTTCCTCTAGGGTACGAACTACCAAAAATTGAAAAATATAAGGGTAAAGGAGATCTTAAGGCCCATTTAACTAAATTATTTTTTGTTTACTAGCTAGTGGCTTATAGTGACATATATCTCCTAATTTTTTCATTGAAGTTTAGTAGGACATGCCTTGGAATGGTTCCTAAAATTACCAAACAACTCAGTACCTAATTTTTATGACCTATCAGATAAATTTGTACAACACTTCTCCTATAATTTTAAACATGAGATTTCATTGGTAGATTTGACTCATACCAAACAAAAAACTAGTAAAAGATTTTAAATTTATCTACATCAATGGAGAACATTTTATATACACTTTACCCATAGCTTACTTGACAAATAATTGGCCACTATGTTTACCAAAAAATTATACAGTGAGATATCCTATCATCTAGAATTCTAATGTGCACATACTTTCAAGGACATCATAAACAAAGGCTTGCTAATCAAAAAGTATCTTATTAACAAAGGGATCATTAATTTCACATCTTCAAATAAAAATTAGAATAAAAACCAATGAAATGGGCAAAATTAGAACAAAAACCATGTCCAAGTACAAGCATTATCACCAAACCAAGCTATTAATTATGAAAAATCTAAACAATTTAATCATAACAAGAATGTTGTTGGAAATAGAGTAATATATTTGCATCATGTATTAATGTCACAAACACCATTTACTTAATCAATGTTTTAAATGTAACTTACTCCTCACTAAAAACCTATTTAGAAAGTACATCCTTTGCATCAGCCTAGACCAACTCAACAAATGCATCAACCTTTGCCTTTATAAACCCCTCTTCCAAGGAAAAATGTGCCTTCTCATAGAGTATTTAATGACCTTGGATAACTAATCAAATCCATGTTTATAAATTTAGATTATACTGATCTGATTAGTTGGGTAATTATAAAACACTATCCTAAGAGTATTCCTTATCCAGACTGGTACTGAGAAAATGATTTCTATGAATACCCTCAAGTTCATGGATATAAAATATGATGTTATGTGAAAATCAAACACCTCATTAAAAATATGTTGGAAAATAGGGATATTACATTAGATAAAATAACATCTACATCTAATTAGAACCTAAGTATCTACCAAAACCCTTTTTTATAACATAACATTAAAAACCAATTTTAACAATAACAAAGGCTAGAATAATAGTAACAACAGTATTAAGAGACACAAAAAAACAAAAATACTAGAAATTACAATAAAAACATCAACTGAATGGATGGAACAAAGGCCAAAATGATGCCAATCCTTGACAAAATTACCATGCAGTTGTACATGACTATAATTAGGTTGTAGGTCATATTATGGGATGTCAAATTTCAACCATCACCATCAATCCAAGACCAAGTGACAATAAAATAAGACCTTTTATAACCAAATCCAATCAGCTAATCTATATCAGTACTTCTTCCTTAACTTGGGATTGCATACAAACATACTAATAAGTAGGCATTACTAATTTTAGACCTTATAATGATAACTCATCATTTGCCCATAACCACATACAAGTTCACTAAGAAATGAGACTTATCCTATCTAGCCCCCCTCCACCATAATTTATAGTAAAAATGGTCTTGTATCTAATCTTGATTATGAAATGACAACTTAATAGTCAAAGATTACCATTACCAACCCATAACCACCTACCACCAAACCCATCCAACCCACCATTCTAGATAGGAAAAAAACATATACCACTATGAAGGAAAAGATGTTTGATATTATGGAACAACTTTAGTAGATGCCCACACAAATATCCATTTTATATTTTTTATGTACATTTATTATCCCCCAAAAAATTAATAGAGCTCTTAGGCCAATCACAAGTTCCCAATGACATATGCCTAGATGACTTCCAAGCTTTGGTTAGAAATATATCCCCAAGCCAATAGTTAAACTTAGATCAAAGTGATATGTTATCCCTTAGCCCTTTCTATAACAATCCATTATAAATTGAAGCTGTTATAGCATGACACAAAATGAAACATGTCCTCATAGACAATGGATTAGGCCTGAATATTGTGTCTCTAAATCTCATCAAGCATCTTGGATATATAAAAACCAATCTCCAACTAAAAACAATCACTATCAAGGCCTATGATAATGAAGGGATAGAATCACAAGACACCATTAGATTATCAGTTATCATTTGACCCTTGACCCATGATACACTTTACCATGTTTTAGACCTAATTGTCTATTACAATTTTCTTTTGGGTATACCTTAGATACACAAAATTCATGTAATCCCATCAAAATGATACCAATGTCTTAAGTTCTCTCATTTAGTCATGGAGGTCATTATCAATGGAGATTTATAGGCATAAAAATAATTACAAATAATTGTAGGCTGAGTAAAGAAGTTATAACCACCATTTTAGACTAAATATGCATCCCAAAAAGGACAAAGGCAAAGAAATACTTGTTGAATTACTAGATGCCAATTATATTGGCCCAAACAACCTTGATTAATCTTCACATATGCCACCTCTTAAACTATCTAATCAATTTACTATCTCGGTCAATGGCCCATAAGAGTATTTAAACCATTATACATTTGACATTCCAAGCTTCCACAAAAACCCAAGTCCTATGGGTGACCTAGAGCCAAGCTACATTGCATGGCATGGAAATGAAAGGGTAAAGGAAAAATCCATAGTCTAAATATTATTATTTCACTCTAACCACTGGCCAAGAATAAGACCCACTTGTAAATGGTGAATCATGGTTGTACAATGATAGATTAGCTGAATTTTATGAAAATTCCAAGTATCCCATTCCTAACAAGATCATGGAGAAAAAATATTATGAGAGAGGAGGCCTCAAACCTAAACAACAAAGAACTCTTGAGCCAATTTTTATCACTCAGTATAAAGTAACCTATGGTCTTGGATTCAAACCACCTAGGGGTGACCCCACGTATCTTATTTATGTCCTGATGCTAATGATTATTGATGATGATGTAGATAGTGAAGCAAAGTCTAGTTACAACCTTTATAAATACTTGGACAATACCAATCTATTTAACACCCATGTCATTTGTACTCTTAATCTAGTTCTTCATAACAACCTAGTTCCTCTCTATCACCCTCAACTTATAGCCTAGGACCAACAAGAATCCATATTTCATGTAGATGAGTTTTATAATGATGAGGCATTTTGCAATTTTTAAGGCCTAAGATACAATGTTCTATTAGGAGACCACAAACAAGGATTCCCAATCACATTGGATCATGTAGCCTATTTTGGAGAATGGGTGAACACCATTAGCCAAAAATAATTAAACAAAACATTGAGGTCCCAAAGTTAAAACCTATTTTAGGTGATTTTGGACCATGGTAAAAGTAAATAAAAAGGATAGCCTTTTGGTAGAAACCTATTTCAGGTGCCATTAGATGGGGGTGTTCACCTTTACCCTAATGAATCTTGGGAGACCACCAATGATGAACTTACTTTTGGGTCCTAGTTTAGTTTTGAATAATTACATGCCTTTGATTAAATCATCCAAGATTTTACAATAATTTTTGTAACTTGGACATCCCTGCCATTAAGATATTATGATTCATCTTGCTTAGGAAAACTTGAAGAGATCCAAACAAAGAATTTTGTAGTTGTAGGGAAATTCCAATCATTGCCAACCATTTTGGAAGATGGTTTAACTCTCCTTATAGAATACATTATAGAAGTCAACATTATGACTTAATATCCCCTAAAATGGTTCAAATTAGGTATGTCTCTCACTAAGGAGGAATGTGAAATATTTACATCCCTTTTTAAGGAATTTATTGACATATTTTCTTGGGCCTATTCATACATGGTAGGGGTGGAATCCACTTTGGTTTTACATCTCGATGCTAAGACTATGAAACAAAAATTATGCAAGATGCATCCTTTCACTATTTTATTAGTAAATAAATATTTGGAAAATATCTTAGAAGTGAGATGTATTTGAATGATTGACTACTTAGAGTGGATCTTGAATGTTGTGCCAATTAGTAATAAGCTAGAAGGAATTATAATTTACATTAATATCATAGATATAAACAAGTCCTACCCTGAAAATGACTTTCCTCTACCAAACATTGACATGATATTTGAATCCAAAATGAGGTACAAAATGCTTTCATTGATGAAGGAATTTTATAGATAGAACTAGATCTAGATAGCACCAGAAGACTAACACAAAATGACATTCACCACTCCATGGGGAACATTTTATCATCAAGATATGTTTTTTGGTCTAAAGAATGTTAGGGCCACATATGAAAGAGCCATGACCATCATATTGCATGATAAGATGTATGACATTTTTGAATATTGTATCAATGACATATTGGGCAAATCAAAGACTAGGGCCAATCATTGAGCCACAATATGAAATACATTTGAGAAGTTTCATGAATACAAAGTTAGACTCAATCTTAAAAAATGTGTTTTTAGTGTAACTTTAGGAAAATTATTAGTATTCATCATCACTCATCAAGGCATTGAAGTTGATCCTACTAAATTCCAAGCCATTACAAAAACGATACAACCTTCTAATTTGAAGTAACTCTATAAATTATAGGGCAAGATTCAGTCTATTTGATGCTTCAATTCTTAGTTGACTAACAAATGCCATCCATTTACACACTTTAATGAATAAGTGTGTCACATTCCATTGGGATGAAGAGTGCCATAAATATTTTTAACACCTAAAGTAATATCTTTCCAATACACTTGTTTTTTTTCCACCTAATATAGGAAAGCCATACATACTATACATGCCTACAACTGAGAAAGACCAAGGGGTACTTATAGCTCAACATGATGACAATGGAAAATACCATGTATATACTATCTAAGCCATACATCGGTTGTATATGAACACACTATATGCCCATAGAGATAACTTGTTTAACTATAATATTTTTAGCCTAGAAGCTATGACATTACATGATTAACAACAAGACCATGGTTATTTCCAAAGTAGATACAATCAAGTATCTACTATCCAAGACAACTTTATAAGTCCATATGTCTAAATATATCATGCTTTTGAGTGAGTTTGAGATAGATTATGTCAACTAGAAGGCCATTAAGGGATAGGTACCTATAGAGAAACTTGTTGAAGCTCCCATTATAGATAAAAAAACCTCTAATTTTTTAGTTCCTAGAAGAATCCATCATGACCATAATTGAAACACCTCTTGAAGAGTGGCATTAAAATTTTTAATTTTATGGATCATTCACATCACATGGATTGGGGGTAGGCCTATTATTTATCATGCCACAAGGGGATTCTATCCCTAAATAATTATATATCAGCTTTCTTTGTACTAACAACATGGATGAATATGAAGCACTCATAACAAGACTTCATTAGGTAGTATAATGGAATATTTAGCATCTCAAGGTTTATGGTGGTTATCAGTTAATCATCAATCAGGTTATAGACCAATTTTAGACCAAATATGACAAGATGGTGCCATACAAGGCAATGATTGGCACTCTCAAATAGTAGATTGATGATGTATAGTTTGAACACATACCAGGGCAAATAATAAAATAAAACATTCCATGGACACCATTGGTTCTTTGATCCATCATCCAAATAAGGAAAAAGAATATCAATTCCTCGTTAAAAATCTTCTAGTGCTTGCTCATGAGCCTTCAATCATTATAGTTATCTATGATATTATTGGTCATAAATCTATATGGTATTCAAACTTATTTACCTAAATATATGAACATATCATGCCACCAAACCTATCATGTAAATATCAAAGGTAATTTACCCGCCAAGCCACATGATATACCTTACTTAGACTAACCCTCTATTGTTGTAGCTTTAATCTAAGTTAGATTCATTTTTTAAATTTAGTAGAATACACATTAGCATTATGCAAAGTTCATGAAGAAGTATTTGGAGCCAACAAAAGTGGGGAGATCCTAGCCAATAATCTCTTATGTACCAGGTACTATTAGCCAATTATGGATGTAGATGCTACTATGTATGTCAAAAGGTGTGAAAAATGTTAACAACATACTAATCTGATTCATGCCCTGACCAAAACACTAAAACTAATGCTCACTCTATGGCCATTTACTATATGGGGACTTGATCTCATTAGGAAGATTAACACAACCTCATTTAATGGTGATAAAAACATCCTTGATCTCATTAGGAATATTTCACTAAGTGGGTTGAAGCTATACCCGTCAATTACATGATTGGAAAATAGATTTCTAAGTTCATTTTTAATCATCTCATCTATATCTATAGTATTCAATCCAAAATTATATCTGATAATGGGATATCATATAAGAACATGGATGTCAAAATATTGTGTGCTGAGTACAACATTACTCAACATTTTTCTACAACATTACTCAACATTTTTCTACCACATATTACCAACAAGGTAATGGTCAAGTAGAAGCATCCAACAAAACCATTATCAACATGTTTACAAAGATTGTTACTAATGATGGCCATGATTGGCACCTCCAAATATTTTTCACCCTTTGGGAATATTTTACTAATTACCATACCCCAATAGGATCCACTCCATATTCCTTAGTTTAAGGAACTAAGGCCATTTTTCCAATTGAGGTTGAGTTACCTTCTCTACGTATCTCATTAAAGAATGCCCTCAATAATGAAGATTACTAATTATATTTCCTATAAGATCTATAGTTACTTGATTAAAAATGCATGGCCTCTATCAATAGCTTTTAATAATACTAGAAAGGACTCTATGACCATTATAACTGATGAGTCAAACATACCTAAATCGATCTTAGTGATCTTGTTCTCAAAGAAAACCAATAGAATACCATGGCTAAGATGAAGAACAAGGGTACGTTAAATTATAATTGGATATGCCCCTATATCATTATTGTAAACTATGGTTCTAGAGCATACAAGCTCGCTATACTAGATGGAGATGAACTTGATGAGCCGATGAACATTATACATCTCAAGTGTTATTTCAATTAAAAGACGTAAACTATTATCTATGAGGCTCATTTCCATTGTACCATATTATATTATTCTTTGTACCATACCATATACCACTCTACCATACCTTTCCTATCGACCAACATTATTTTTAACCTCCCTACCCAAACCATTTGACCTTGGTTCCATTCCATTGGTTCTTTAGGCACTTTCAGTGAGGGGATTCAGATCATGTTTCTATAGTTGATTCAATATTATATATAAAGGCCATATTTTGGACTAGTATGATAATGGTTTGGTATTATCATCCTTCATTTCTTGTTTTGCTTTATTTTGATTGTTCTTGATTGTAACTACCTTTGGGCAAATCAGAGTCTCACCATTCTACTACTAATTATAACCTCCTATGGGAAAATTAGTATCATTGACATATTTTATCATTTCCTAATTATAACCACCTATGTAAAAATTAGGAATAACACTTTTATCATGCCTTGAAGTCTCACCTTTCCATTCATTTATCATAGTATGTCATTTGCCTACTTTGCCTATAATTTAAGAACTTGTTACTACCTCATCAAATTGTTCCATTACAAGGTAGAACTATAGTGACTTGAGGTCTTAATGGGACTATGTAGATAGTGGTTAATTCATACTAAGGTTAACTTAGTCACCCTTTGACATGTTCTCACAATTTTATGATCATTTTAAGTTTCAAATGCTCTCACCATTTTGTGATTTGGTTCATTTAATATCTCATAATTCTCAATGAAGTTATGGTGCTTAAAATATTCCAAAAACATTTGAAAATGATTAAAAAATCCTAAACATTCATTTAAGTTGACCACTTATTTTCCTTAAGTATTCTAGAACCCCTATCTATTTCATATGAAACCACTTGTCATTTAGTTTTCCCATCCTTACTAGCCTAGAATTGATGAATCCATAAACTGACTCATTATTTCTATAATATATGACCTTAAATATGTCAAATGGTTGAGCATCATATGTAATCTTGATATTTATAAATAGCATAAAGTATAAAATAGATGTTTTTATATATATAAATTCATTTAAAGTCTAAGTCTAGCTTTTTTCATTATGTTGTAACCATTTTCATGTTTTAGGCTTCACATTTTGATATGTATAGGCAATAGTAACATTAATATGAGTTTTGACAAGATTTTGTAAAGATAAGGATGATCGAAGACAAAAAACCAATCATCTGAGACCCAATTATGGATTATGAAGCTTGTTATGGATTTCACTAGTCGGCTATGGATTTCATCAATCAACTATAGATTTCACCTATTATCCATGGATTTAATCAAGCAACTATAGATTTCGATAGTAAGCTATAGATTTCATCTATTTTACTATGGATTGAACTAGTTTTCTCTAAAATTGATCATAGCATGTTCTAAATGGTTCAGATAGATTCTCCACATTCTTCATGATAATTTGGAAGACTCCTTTTGACATTTATATTTTTTTGTATGTATATAAATAGTTTTCTATTTTCATTTAGTCTTTCATTTTTGGAAGTTGTTATTCTAGGTTGCAATACTAAACAAAAAAGATATGAATATCATATATGTACAGTTTTGATCACTAGATATAGTTAGGCATGGAAGTTGTTATCTAATATGGATCTTTTGATTCCTTAAATATTTCATTATAATGTCCTATTCTAACTATATCACCCAATCTATCTAGAATATCTTCCTATTTCAAATCGGTCAAGTTGTTACCTGGAATGTAGGGATAAATAGTTTCTTTGCATAGAATAAATAGACATATCCATGATTGGATATATAAAATATATGCATACATACAGAGATATTATGATTTTGTTTATTGAAATATAAGAGCATTACAACAATTTATTTCTTAATTCATATGTTGAAGAATATCTTAGAGCTAAGTTGATTCAAACTTAAATTTGAGGGTGAGCAAGGACCCACTCCCTAAGGAGATAGGAGATTTATTTTGGTATTTATAGTTAATTTTTGTTTATTTCAATTAAAATTGTTATATATTTGTTTGCATAATTAATATTGATAACCTATAGGGTAGATTGAATGGTTGATTTGTTACTTTTAGCATAAGCAATTAATTATTTTCATTCTCATAATTTTGATATTGCAAGTGTGGATTTGATATTATGTAAGTGTGATTTAAGATTACTTTTATTTTGCAAGTATGAATTTGGACCTAGCTTAGGTGATTTTTTCAGTAGTGTGTGATCATTTCCAAGTTATTTAATTAAATTCAAATTGGTTTGTTTATATTTTCTACAAGATTGTTTATTTTCAATATTAGTTTAGGAGTTACAAATAGACATAGATCAACATACCACAAAAACCCCACAAAAACAATATTGTTAACCTGAAATCAATAAAGTGCCTTACTGTAGATAACTTTAGACACTACGCTAGTAAAAAATGACACCAACATAAGTTGGTTAAATGAAGGGGTAATAATGACACGCATCAATCATCCCATGCTCTCACCATTTTTCAAGTTCATTCTTATATTCCTCTACAACATCCATCATGTTTTTATTATCATCTATTTTATTATATCCCACATCCTGGGAGAACTACATCTATCTTGAAGTTTATGTTTGACCTTGCATCCATAGAACTATATAGGTAGCATCCACTTTCCTAATTGATATAGAGTCAACCCAACTACCCCATTCATTTTCTTCTATCTCCCCATTTGGTTTGTTTGTTTCCTTGTCTCTTATGGCCTAGGGTAAATGTCTATCTTATTATTAGTGTTATATTGTTTATGATAATTTTGTGATTAACCATTATTTATGTTTTTTTCATTTCATTATATTTGTTTTGATCTACTTTTAACTTATTGGTGTCTTGTCTTTCTATTTGTGTGTTTGTTTGCCTATTTCTTTTATTTCATTATTGTGCCTTGACTTATTATTTGTATTTATTAGGTGATTCATTATGTATTATACTTAGGTCCATCCATATTCATTCATCAACATTATCATCATGGTTTTTTATCATTGGTGCATTATTTTCAAATGTTATTGGATTACGTGTAATTATGTTCTATCATGATGCATACTATCACATGATACAAAAAAATAGCTCAAGAAATATTATAATCAATGTAATTGCCATACTTTGTTACCTAATTTTTTTTAATCATTCCCCAAATGAAGTAATGATTATAACTACTTGTGGGAAAATCATTCTATTTATCTTCCCAAATGGGGGAGCTCACTATACCACTGATTATAACTACCCATGGGAAGATTAGTCTTTTCCACCCCATTTACCTTTTGGTCCCATGATTTCCTTCTTTAAAGGGATTGATCACCAACCCTTTTTGCCAATTTCTCCCTCAAAGGGGCATCTAGATCTCATCCATTGACATTGAAGTAGTAGGCATATAAAAACTTTTAATTCTTTGAGAAGATGCTAATGTGCCTATAGCTTGTAATTCCTTCCCAAATAGGGGTAAACTATAGACACCTAAAATTGGCCTTAACGTCCTTTCAATCAAATTTCAGACTAATTCCTACCAACCATTGCAAATTAATCCTAGGAATCACTCAACATCCTAAATTTGATTTTACATCATTCATAAAAGCTCATAATCATGTTAAGACATCATTAATTGGGGTATTATATCATATGCAATTATAACCTCTCATAGATTCATTTTTAATCACCTTGCATCATCACAACTATCAATTTGGCCTATGGACCTATTAAGTGGAGCCTTTGAACAAATGTCAAATCTTGAAAGAGATAAAATGCTAATCAAAATTAATTATATAGTCAAACAAGATTAAATGCCCAGTTAAATTATCCATTTGTATAAATGAATATCTAAAAAGGGAAATTCTAATAATTAAAATATCTAAGCCTTTCAACATTGCCTTTATGAGTTGTCAAGCTTGCTAAAAATATCTAATTTGAGAGCCATGCCACATAATTGAAAATAATAATTACATGACCAATTTTAACTCAACTAGAGTTAATTTTAACTCACCTAGGTTTATTTTGAACCCATTCCAATCCTAAAATAAACCTTAACTCACCTTGGGTGAGAGTTAATTTTTAAATCTATAATATAAGGCCATACTCTTTCATTTATAAGCTTGGATATTGTAGAGTTATTATGTAGGATTTTATTCATAAGACTTATGAAAGTAGTGTTACCATGCCCAAATCTTAAGCTAAGAAACATCAAATCCAAGGTGCCAAGGAGAGAAGGAGCCAAACATCATCCATTATCAAAGACTTGTTGATGCACAAGTTGAATAAGCCATTCAAAAAGCCTTTTGGATCTCCAAATAAGGTAAAAGAGTTGTTTATTTTATGTTTTATTGTGATTTCATTTAGTTTTGTTATCTAAGCTCTCCCTAGTGACTAGGCTAAAGGCGTTAGGATTTTATTGTGTAATTTTGAGTTTTATTTCTTGAACTAACACAATACTAATGTCCCCTCTATGTATTTATTTTCCACATGTTGTCACACTTAGTGGGATTGAGTCATCCCATATAAACAAGGATATTGATATACTAATTTTAGTTTTTCTAATGGATGCTTAAAAATCTTCAAGTTTCAAGTTTTTAGTTCATTTTTTTACATCTTTTTATTTTTAAAAACTCATAAATGCAAGGATCAACACCATTTTATTTTGAAATTTATAAGGCTCAATGCCAATTGTATAGATCAAATTCTATTACTAGAATTGACCATGATCCTTGTGCAAAAAATAGAGCATGATGTAGACATAACTAACTCAATTTTTTTTAATCTTTTTGTCTTCATTATGTGTCTAAGAACTTGCATATTGTTTGTCTCTCTCACTTTTTATAATATCTAGTTAGATATTATTGTTTTGAACTCATTTTATTAACCATTATTATATCAAAACAAGCCTATGTTTTTCTAATAAATGTTGACGATCTACTAGATCGATGTCAATATTTTTAGATCGGCATTAATCCCTATGTGGATTGATAATGATCTATCTCTGAGAAAAAAACAAAAGAATCTGAGAAATAATTTAAAATTCTATTTTATCACTCACTTTTAAGATTTTAATAAGGTAAACCCTCTAATAAATTGTAGGTACTGAGGTGGAAAAAGCAAATTAAATCTTACATCATTTTTAATGCTTAAAATAAACTTAGTTTTTTCCATGCCTTAGTTGTTTCTGAAATTTTTACAAGTTTTTCAAACAACTCATGACAAGCGGCTCAAACTTCAAAAAATATTTTCATTTTGGTGATTTAAATAAAATATCACATTAGTTACATAATCTTAAGAGTTTTTGGTTTTTTGTTTGTTTGTTGAAGTGTTTGTTTAAGCAAGATGAGTGATGTGTGTATGTTCTCACTCCATCCCCTTTAGGGAATTTAGGTGATAAAAAATGCTCATTATTTGAATTTGTCACTTTAGTAAAAAAAATGGAAATAAAGTCGCTAAGACCCTCCCCAAATCCATATGATTTGGGTGACCCCAAAATCGACCTAAAGTCTTTTCACTTGTTTTTATTTTTTATGCATTTTAGATGATGGGTGGGAGTTCATCACCTCCTCATAAGTTCTTTAGGGAAGTGTTGACCCAGTAATTCATCTCCAAACATTATTTTAACCCTATTACATAGTGGGGTATATTAATTGAGGGTGGCCCACTAGGACACTTATTTTGAGTGGTTAAAACAAGGTTTATTAGGGGTACTCAACCATAGAATGTAGGGGCAAATCAGACATCATAATACAATTATCAAATGATGGATGTAGTGGTTGTAAACATGACAATAACTTTTCATATCAAGCTAATTGACATAGATCCAAATGATGTGATCACATCTATAGTGTTTTCCACACTTAGGACCATCTAGAAATGAGGAAAAAATGATAGTTTAGAACAACCCCACTTATAATGAACATATTGTTGATGTAGGATTAGTAACCCAAAGTTTTATGTCATGGTAAAAACTATTGAGAGAGAAGGGGGAATAAAAACCCTACTTTTCATGTGATTTTAATTTTTATATTAACAATTAAAATCGTCTCAAGAGCAAGTATATAAATGGAATTTTATAGTACTATGCAACCTTATCATTTTTAGGATCTAGGATGTTACACTTAGGTTTTCATGTTATTTTGTCTTTTTTTACTTGTTTGGTCTTTTATTTAGCTATTTTTTTGTCATACCACTTTGAAATTGAGTCTTGTTTATACATCACTCCTTTGTTTGAGGAGGTGTTACATCATCCATTTAATACCATACATTTGCCTTAGTATTTTGATAAACTTATGTATGTGTGTCACTTGTTTATAAATTCTGTCATTATGCCACTCAATTCATTTCAAGTCTTATGACTTTAAGTCCTGAGGTCTTTGATAACCAAGTCAACATCAATCCAAAAATTGGCCATGATCCATCGAGTAATTGTCAATGATTTATCCATGTTTTTATTTTTTAGAAACTCAAGAGTTAAATTGTATGTTTTTAGTGAGATAACATGGAGTAACATCACTTTGGATTAAACATAAATTAACCCTTTAACTTTTTTGCAATAAATTAAGCTAAGAAAGTAGAAGTTTGGGTGTTTTTAAATCAATTTTTCAATTTACAAATCCCAAATTTTAGAAAGTGTAAAATTCATTCAGATTTGGTTAAGGTGTTTAAATTTCACTTAACAATATATATTTTGGAATTTTTAAATTTTTTAAAATTGCAAACATGGCCAAGGGTCCAAAAATTTTCAAACACATTTCAATTTAGTGTTATTAAAAAGAAGCTACAATTTTAGTTAGAGCTCCTAAAGGATTTTTTGATATTTATTTGTTCTTTAGAGTAGTTTCAAATTACTTCGATTTTTTGTAATTTTAGAATACATAAACATTAACATGTATGCTCTCCCCTCATCCCCTTTAGGGAACTCAGGTGACCAAAAGCACATAGTTTATTGCCATTAATTATAAAAAGTGTGAAAAAAAACCACTTTAATGTGTATGCTCTCCCAAAGCTTTGGGCAACTTGGTGTTTCAAAAGTGACCTCTAAATTCTTTCCATTTTTCATGTATTTATTTTTATGCACTTAGCTTGTGGGTAGGAGTTCATAGCCTCCCCATGAGTTCTTTAGGGGTGAATTAACCTAAGGTTTCATATTCCAGTATTGTATCAACCTACTCTATGGTAGGGTATACAAATTCAGTAAATTATTGGATAGGATAGTGGTGAGCTGTTAGCCTAACCATATCAATGGGTACTTAGGTTATAAAATAGCTAGACATTAGAATTCACTAAGAAATACACAGATGAATTTGGTATGAAAAGGACTAGATCATTACATAGTAAAATAGGTAGTTTGGATTCGATTGACATGATTGAGCCCTTATGTTAGATAGGATGTTTACATTTGATTGATATGATTGACTTGGGATCATCTAGTACATGCAAAAATTATATGTTTTTTGTCAAACCCCACTAAACAAAAAATTTCATGCCAAATTTTTATCTCTCCTCACTTTAACTTCGTGTCATATACCGATTTTTGAGAGACAAAGGGGCCCATAAAAACTTAACCTGCACCTGTACTTTAATTTTTGGATTAACATGTAATTCCTCACAAGCATTGATATATCAGTGGAAATTTTGGTTGAAACTATGCACACCCATGTTAGTTATAAGGATAGGATGAGATATTTTTTCTACTTATATTTTCTTTCATTTACATGCATGTTTTGAGATTAGATACTATTTTATTTATTTGTTAAAAAAATGAGTCATAACATCACATGTTTTTGTACCACTTTTGCCTAAAAGGTATTATTCTGTTTGTTTAGTATCATACTTTGCCTTAGGGTTTTTTCCGCAAAAAACATTTGTGTGTGTGTATGTCACTTGTTTAAATGGGGAATCCTTATTCTGCCCATTTTATTCTAAGAATTTTGCCTTAAATTTTTGAATAAAAAAACCATTATCATACCTTTTGATCAAAGTAGCATCATTACATTATTCATATTATTTCAAAAACATTGCCTTATTTCAAACCAAGTTCAAAACCATGTATGCCTTTGGTCTATAATTGGTGTCATTATGCCATCTATTTGGGTCAAGGATTTTATCCATTTGAATAATCCAAGTATTTTAAACCAATTTTGACTTTGTCTTGTGAAGTTTAGATTCAAAATTTATTGGTTTATTCCTATGTCTTACTTAATTTTGGATTGGGTGTTTACATATTAATTATGTAACTTGGACTAATTACTTGCTTGATTTGAAGACTCATTTGTCTAGATCTAAGAATTAGTATATTTTTCATATGCCTCAAGTAAATTTATTGCATTAAACTAAGGTCAAAACTCTCTTTTCAAGTATAAAATTAATCATGGTTAGTTTGCATTAGAGCCTTGCTTATCACTTGGGCTTGAATTCTTTACTCATTTCTCTTATTTTTATTACTTGAGATTGACATTCCCAATTAGTTTTAGGCATTGGTATAGAGTGAATATCTTAGCCAAGGTCAAATTTATTTTATAATCCATGTTCCTAAATTTAGTTAAAGTATTTAAAATTGTTTGCCTTGGATATTAGATTAATTCCAAGTTTTTACCTCAATTTAGTTTGTTTTTAAGTCTAAATTTATGCCTTATTATAAAAGACCTAGCATTTGCCTCAGTTTTTAGACCTAGTTCATGCCTTTTGAGTCTAGATTTTTGCCTTTGTTACAAATACCTATCACCATTCTCTTTTTAAACATATATTAGATTTTTTCAAAATACTTTACAAAAACCAAGATTCAAATTTACCTTTCACTTGACCATTTACGTGCAATACCTTAGATATTTGAGATGAAGTGTACCATTGATGATTTTGGAGAAGATATCCACTCTATGCCATGTTAAAAATATTTACAATAATAGACCTATCTTGACATTTAAACCAAGTTTATAGACATACCAATCATTGACCAATTCTTTTAGACCATGTTTCAAGAGTTTTTAAAACTCTAGAACACTTTTCATAAGATGTTAGTTGTACATTAAGATATGCCTTATTACACATATAGTGGGACCATGTACAATATGGATTATGAAAGCATAGTCATAAATGATGCCTTTATTCAAGACCCATATGATGATGACATATTTTATGAGATGGATCCATATCCCCCTTACATGACTACATGATTTTATTATATTTGTTTTGATCTACTTTTTACTTTTTGGTGTTTTATCTTTCTATTATGTGTTTGTTTGCCTATTTGTTTGCTTTCATTATTGTGCCTTGACTTATTATTTGCATTTATTAGGTGATTCCTTATGTATTATACTTAAGTCCATAAATATCCATTCATCAACATTTTAATCATGGTTTTTATCATGGGTGCATTATTTTTAAATGTTTATTAGATCTCATGTCATTCCTTATGCATATTTTATCTAATTTATCATGGTGTTCTATCACGATTCATAATGTCACATGCTACAAAAAAACAACTCAATAAATATTATAAGCAATGTAACTGCCATACTTCTCTTTGGCACCTAATTTTTTTAATCATTCCCAAACAAAGTAATTAAATCATGAAAGAATTTTAAAACCTTACTAATTAAGACATTTATCTCTATACTCATAGGTAGCCTAAATTCATCTTTCTCCTCTATAATGTCTTACTTTGTGAGTATAGTTTTAGCATGTAAGCCCCCCTTTTCTAATTTTCCCTATTACTTCCATCCTTCTACCAATGATTCTAATTGCCTTTGGGAAAATCGTTGTGTATCATCCCACCCATAGAGCCAATGATTATAACTACCTCTAGGAAAATCATTATGTTTCAATATATCTATAGGTTAATGATTATAACCACCTTTGGGAAAATCACTATCTCTCCTTTTCCTAACTGGGGTACATTTTCATTATGATAATGCTTATAACCACCTTTGGGAAAACCATTATCTCTATCCACCCAGCTAGGACATGTTTTTATCCTTCTAATGATTATAATAGCTTATGGTAAAATTATTATTTTCCCTTTTAAAAGATTATAATCACATATGGGAAAATAATTCTCTTATTACCCTTATCCTTTTTCTAATGATTCTAACTACCTGTGAGAAAATCATTATCCTTCTATGTTAATGATTATAACCACTTATAGGTAAATCATTCTATTTATCTCTCCAAATGGGGAAGCTCACTATACCACTAATTATAACTACCTATGGGTAAATTAGTATCTCCCACCCCATTTAATTTTTTGTCCCATCATTTCCTTTTTTTAGGGGACTAATCATTGACCCTTTTTTGTCAATTGCTCCCTTGAGGGGGCATATAGAGCTCATTCATTGACATTGAAGTAGTAGGCATACATGACTTTTTAATTATTTGAGAAGATGTTACTATTCTTATAACATTGAATGCCTTCCAAAATAGGGGAAAACAATAGACACCTAAAATTGGCCACAACCAACTTTTGATCAGACTTTAGACTAATCCTACCAACATCCTAAATTTACTTGTGCATCATTCATCAAAGCTTAAAATCATGTTGATACATCATAAATTAGGGTATTATATCATATGCAACAATAACCTCTCACTGTTTCATCCCTAATCACCTTGCATCATCACAGCTATTAATTTGGCCTATGGACCTATTAAGTGGGGAACTTGAACAAATGTCAAATCTTGAAAGAGCTAAAATGCTAATCAAAATAAATTGTATAATTAAAAAAGATTAAATGCCTAGTTTTATTATATACTTACAATTAATGAATATCTAAAAATGTAAATTCTAATAATTAAAATATCCAAGGCTTTCATCATTGTATTTATGATTTGTCAAGCTCTTTAAAAATATCTTAAAATATCTAATTTGAGAGCTAAGCCATGTAGTTGAAAATCATAATTACATGACAACTTTTAAATCAAATGGAGTTAGTTTTAACTCACCTAAGTTTAGTTTAAACCCATGTCAAACCTAAAATCAACCTTAACTCATTTTGGGTGAGATTTAATTCTTAAAGATATAAATACAAGGCCATACCCCTTAATTTCTAAGCTTGGATATTGTAGAGTTATTATGAAGTATTTTCTCAATAAGACTTATGAAAGTAGTGTTACCATGCTCAAATATTAATCCAAACAACATCAAAGCCAAGGTGCCAAGGAGAGAAGGATCCAATCAACCTCCATTGTAAAAGACTTCTTGATGCACAAGTTGAGCAAGCCATTCAACAAGCCATTTGGATCTCAAAATAAGGTAAAAGAATTGTTTATTTTATGTTTTTGTTGTTCTTTCATTTAATTTTATTACCTAATCTCTCTCTAGTGACTAAGTTAGAGGTGCTAGGATTTTAGTGTGTTATTTTGACTTTTATTTCTTGAACTAATGCAAAACTAACATTCCCTCTATGTATTCCTTATCCACATGTTGGCACACCTAGTGGGACCAAAACATCCCATATAGCCAAGGAGATTAATATACTAATTTTAGTTTTTATAATGGATGCTTAAAAATATTAAAGTTTTTAGTTCATTTTTTACATCTTTTTATTTTTAGAAACTCGTAGGATACAAATATCAACATCATTTTATTTCAAAATTGACATGGATCGACACCAATTTTTAAGATCAACATCGATTACCATAATCAACCATGATCCTTATGTAAAAATAGAGCATGTTGGAGATATAACTAACTCAATTTTTTATTGATCTTTCTATCTTCATTATGTGTCTAAGAACCTACATATTATTTATCTCACTCATTTCTTACAAGATCTATTTAGATATTTTGGTTTTAAAATCATTTTATTAACCATATTTTAGTAAAAAAAAACTTGTGTTTTTCTATGCTTTTGTAAGAAATGTTGATGATTTACCAGATTGACATCAATCTCTCTAGAATGACATTAATTCCTATGTGGATCGGTGATGATCCATCTTTCAGACAAAAACTAAAGAATTCAAGAGCTAATTTCAAAATGATATTTTCTCACTCACTTTTGAGATTCTAAGAAGGCACATCCTCTAACATATTTTAGGTACTAAAGTGGAAAAAACAAAGTTTAAGCATGGTTAAATCTTACTCACATAATTTTTCATGATTAAAATGAAATTAATTCTTTTAATTCCTTAGTTATTTTTGAATTTTTTTTCAACTTTTTTAAACAACTCATGCTAAAGGGATAAAACTTCACAACATATTTTTATTTTGGTGATTAAATTAAACTCTCACATTAGTTAAATAATCTTAAGATTTTTTTGTTTTATGCTTGTTTATTGAAGTGTTTTTTTAATCAAGATGAGTGAAGCATGTATTCTCTCCCCATATCCCCATTAGGGAACTCAGGTGATAAAAAATGTTCATTCTTTGCATTTACCACTTTATTACAAAAACATGGAAATAAAGTTGTTAAGGCCCTCCCCAAATCTGTATGATTTGGGGGACCTGAAAATGAACCTAAAGTCTTTTCACTTATCTTTATTTTTCATGCATTTTAGCTTGTGGGCAGGAGTTCATCACCTCCTCACAAGTTCTTTAGGAAAGTGTTGACCCAAGAATTCATCTCCTAACATTGTTTCAACCTAAATCTATGTTGGGGTATATAAATTGAGGGTGAACCACTATGATGCTTATTTTTAGTGGTTAAAACAAGCTTTGTTAGTGGTACTCAACCTCATAATGTAGGGGCAACTCAGACATTATACTACACTAAGAAAGTGATAAATGTAGTGGTTGTAAGAAGTACAACACCTTTTCATAATAAGCTAGTTAACATACATCTAAATGATGAGATCACCTATCTGGTGTTTTCCATATTTGGGACCATATATAAAAGAGAAAAAATTGATAGTTTAGAACAACCACACTTATTGTGGACATAAGGTTGATGTAGGGTTAGTAGCCCGAAGTTCCATGTCATAGTAAAAACTCTTGAGACAAGAGGGGGAATAAAAACCCTACTTTTCATGTGATTTTAGTTTATGTATTAACAATTAAAATCCCTTGAAGAGTGAGTATATTAATGGAATTTGACAATACTATGCAGCCTTGTCAATTTTAGGATCTAGGATGTTACACTTAGGTGTTTATGTCATTTTATCCTTTTTTACTTACTTGGTCTTGTGTTTAACTATTTGTTTGGCATACCACATTGAAAGTGAGTCTTATTTATACATCACTCCTTTGGTTGAGGAGTAATTACATTGTCTATTTGACACCACAAATTTCCCTTAGTCTTTTGATAAACTTATATGTCTGTGTAATTTGTTTAAAAAAGGTGTCATTATGCTACCAAATTCATTTCAAGTCTTATGAATTTAAGTCTCAAAATAAAACATTTGACATATCTTTAGAGAAGGATAACTTTGTTACACTTCTCAATTTGTTTCAAAGACTTATTGACTTGTGTCTAAATTATAATTTCAAAACCAAATCCATGTGTGCCTTTTGGATCTATACTTAGTACTATCATGCCATTTATTTTTATCTATATTATTGTTTGTTTTGAAAAACCTAGTCTTTTAGGTTGAGTTCGAAATAGATATTGATAATTTTAGATTAAAACATTAATTTATTAATGCCTATTCCTTGCATAATTTTGGCCTATAAGTTGGTCTCTTACTTTTGGGTTATGTAATTTGGAGAAGTGGTCTATCTTCCATATGCCTGAGGTTTAATAGATTTTTCCAAATGATCACGTTTATGTTTAAATTTTGAATGCCTATTTTATGCCAAAGTGTTTCAAATATTTTATATTAACTCATATCTTTTAGACCTTATTTTTTTTAAAGCCTAGCTTTTGTGCCTTATTTTCCAAAAGACCTAGCAACTTTTGTTTCTTTAGACCTTGTTTAGACTTATTTGAAACACTGTGTATATAAATTTTGGCATTCTAGTTTTTATTAATCCACTTGACCTTTTTGTGTAAGACATCTGATATGAGACATTAGATGTTAGACTATTTTTACCAAATTTTAGCACATATCTTTTTAGAGATACAAATCCATTTATTAGAACAATTTAGACCAAGTTCGAACCATTTGTATTTTGGAAATTATTTTTTAATATTATATATAACTCTATAATTTTTCATGCAATGTTTTTCATTGAGTTAGATATGTCTCATTATACTCATAATAGATCCATGTACAATGCAATTTATGATAACATGGTCACACAAGATGACTTTGTTCAAGACCCATATGGTAATGATGTATTTTTTGAGATGGATCCCTATCCTCATAATAATAAATCTATGTAACAAATCCAAAATCCTCTAGCCCACTATTTAGTCAACATGCCTCCATACTCAAAGTAAGACCAAGAGCAAACCATCTAGTACCTTGTTAGTGTACCATCAGTTGTATACCAAATTTAGCAACAATCATATTATGTTATGATGATATCGACATATGATCATTATTTTTTTGATCATCACTTTATTGTAAACAAGGATGAAGTTTTTAGTCAGAGCCATAGAGGTAGGGACCAAGTTTCTATCAAACCTTCCCCATGAAAATTTTCCTAGTCTAGTTAGAATGCATTTCAACATGTCTTATAATAAAACCATTGAACAATCCTCTTCTATCAATCCTCAATCACTCTTACCAATGTTATATCAAAACCCCAATATTCTTGTCATAATAAAATGCCTCATGGAGGACCATTTTATACAAATTCAGATATCATATCAAACTTATATGAACTTATTATACAACTTTAATAACTTAGCCATGTCAAATGCTTCTATTTTCAAGCTAGCTCCTTCAACAAGAGTGTCAATAAAATAGATGGGTTAAGATAATTTGGGTATAGACCCATTTTCACAAATAACTTTATTTGGAGACATGTTCAATTCCCCATCTATCAAAGAAGTTTCTACTACTTCTATGCAGATGAATATGCCAAACATAGTGGATAACAAACAATTGTCATCCAATCTAGGATAAAGTGGTTTAACTACACCAACAACTAGTTCAAAATAAGTGACTTTAGTTAATAGAATAAGTGTTTCACAATACTAGGGGTTAGGAATTCCTATATCTCAACCATAATAAGCTACCTCTAATCCTCAACCAACTACTTCATCAAGCATGCAACCAGAAGGATTAAGTATTCAAATGCCAACTAGTGACTTGCCTTAACAAAATCTGATG
Organism: Torreya grandis; assembly: GCA_037957365.1. NCBI lineage: Eukaryota > Viridiplantae > Streptophyta > Pinopsida > Cupressales > Taxaceae > Torreya > Torreya grandis. Next base: position 3,616,853 of record JARHVA010001115.1, on the reverse strand, counting down.
AATTTTACTCTACCATAATAGGTGATGATTAACATTTCACAATAATAGGCACAATATAATATACCAATGTAGTAGAGAAAAAACATTTTGCCACCTAAATAGGGGGCAATAAATCTTCAACCTTATCAGGTAGTGACAAGTATACCTCACCAGTCATAGACCAACATGATTTTGTAATAAAAAATGTTATCTAATTAATAATATATGTCTATTGGTTAATTAAAAACATAGAACACTCTCCAAGAATCTACTCCATAATAGGTGTACACACAATAAATAGGTACCACTATCCAATAAGTAATAATAAGGTAACAATTGCATTTCATTCCAAACATGCCAAAAATATAGTGATAAGGCCCTTGTTCATAGGTTACCCTTCTTCATATAGGTTTAAATATTTATCAAAAAGTCCCTAATCAACTAAAATAGGTATATTACTTCACTCAAAGACATATCCTTCCATTTCAACCACAATTCCCTCAAAATTAGTCCTATATACCAAATCCAAACTAGAATACACACCACAATGCATGTAATTTAAACAAACACATTCAATCCATGGATGCATATTCCTTATCCATTCCATAACCAAACCAACATTCCATAACAAACCACACCTTTATTATAACCCAATAAAGGTAATCCATCTTTGATTACCCAACCTTCACCTTAAGATAATGTTCCATCTAGTTTATTAGCATAAGAAATATAACAAATGAAGGATGCAATTTTCACCATTCAAGTTGGGAAATAGACCAATAAATTTAAGTTATATGATGAATGTTTATACACCTTCAACATGGAGTATCTTTAGATACCATTTCCTATAAGGTAAGAACTACCAAAATTTGACAAATATAAGGGTAAAGGAGATCATAAGGCCCATTTAACCAAATTCTTTGTTACTTACCAACCAGTAGCTTATAGTGACATATAATTACTAATTTTGTTTCCTTGAATTACAATAGGATAGGCCTTGGAATAGTTAATGAAATTTCCAAAGAACTCAGTATCTAATTCTGATGACCTTTTAGACAAATTTGTACAACATTTCTCCTACAATTTTGAACATGAGATTTCATTTGTAGATTTGATTCAATCCAAGTAGTAAGCTAGTGAAATATTTGTAAGTTATTTATAATAATAGAGAGGACTTGTTATCCACTTTACCCATAGATTACTAGATAAATAATTGACCACTGTGTTTACCAAAAATTTGCATAGTGAGATATCCTATCATCTAGAGCTCCAATGTGCACATAATTTTAAGGACATCATCAACAAAGGTTTCTAATAGAAAAGGCTCTTATTAAAAAAGGTATCATCAAGATCACCTCATTAAATCAAAATCAAAATCAAAACCAAAGAAATGGCCAAAATTATAAATAAAACCAAGTCCAAGTATAAACATTAGCACCATCCCAAGCTAGTAATTATGAAAAATCCAAGTAGTTTAACCATAAGAATGTTGTTAGAAATATATTAATCAAATTTCATCATGTATAAATGACATAAACACAATTTTATTAATCAAGACTATAAATACAACTTAATCCTTACCAAAAACCTATTTATAAAGTGCAACCTTTGTATTAGCCTAGACCAACTCAATAAACACATCAACTTTTGCTTTTGAGAACCCCTCTTTCAAGGAGAAATGTGCCTACTCATAGAGTCTTTAGTGACCTTGGAGAACTAGTGAAATCCACGTTTATCAAATTAGCTTCTACTAATATGATTAGTTGGCCAATTTGAAAACACTATCCTAAGAGTATTCCTTATCCACACTGGTACTGAGAAAATAATTTCTATGAATACCATCAAGTTCTTGGACATAATGTATGTCATTATATGTAAATCAAAACCTTATTGAAAATATGTTGGAAAATATGGATATTACGTTGGATAATAGAGCATCTACATCAAATTATAACTTGGGTATCTACCAAAACCCTTTTCTATAACTTAAAAATAACAAACAATAATAACAAAAATAAAGGACATAATAATAACAACAATAATATCAACAGCCAAGACAACAAAAAAATAATAGCAAAAGAAATAAAAAAATCAATTGAATGTATGGAACTAAGGATATAATGATGCCAATCCTTAATAGATTTAAAATGCAATTGCACATGACTACGAAAAGGTTGTAGGTCATATTATGAGATGTCACATTTCCACCATCACCATCAATCCAAGACTAAGTGCCAATATAATTATACCATTTATAACCAAATCCAATCAACTAATCTATGATAGTAATCATTCCTTGACTAGGACCGTATACAAGCATACAAATAAGCATGGATTACTACTTTTAGACCTTATAATGATAACTCATCATTGCCGTATGACCACATATAAGTGCACCAATAAATGATATTGATCCTATCTAAGCCCCCTCCACCATAATCTTCTACCAATAATGGTCTTATATCTAATCCTAATTATGAAATCACAACTCAATAATTAAATATTACCATTCTAAACCCATAACCACCTACCACCAAACCCATCCAATCCACCATTATAGCTAGGAAACATCCATATACCACTATGAAAGAAAATATGTTTGATATTATGGAATAACTTTAGTAGATGCCCACACAAATATCCATTTTGGATTTTTTTACATATGTCTACTATCTAAAGAAACATTTTAATAGAGTTCTTAGGCTAATCACAAGTTCTTAATGACATAAGCCTAGATAAATTCCAAGATTTGGTTGGACATCTAGCCCCAAGACAATAGTTAAACTTTAACCAAAATGATATGTCTTCCATTGGCCCTCTCCATAAAAATCCATTGTAAATTGAAGTTGTCATAGAATGAAACAAAGTGAAACATGTCCTCATAGACAATGGATCTAGAATGAATATTATGTCTCTAAATCTCATCAAGCATCTCATATATACAAAAATTGATCTCCAACCAAAAACAATCACTATCAAGTCCTATGATAATGACGAGCGAGAATTACAAGGCATCATTAGCTTGTCAATTATCTTTGGGACCTTGATCCATGATACACTTTACCATGTCTTAGACCTTGACCTCTCTTAAAATTTTCTTCTAGGTATACCTTGGACACATGAAATTCATGCAATCCTATCATCATTAAACTAGTGTTTCAAGTTATCTCATTCAGGCATGAAAGTCACTATCAATGGAGATTTAGAACCCTACAAACATTAAAAACATTTAAAGGCTGAGTACGAATCTATTACTACCATTTTGGACTAAATTTGGTTCCCAAAAAGGACAAAGTCAAATAAATACTTACTAAATTACCAGAGGCTAATTAAATTAACCCAAATAAACATGACTCATCTTCCCATATGGCACCTCTTAAACTATTTAATCACTTTAATATCTTGGCCAATGGCCTAAGAGATTATTTAACCCATGATACATTTGAGATTGCCAAACTTCCATAGAACCCCAAATCTTATGGGAGACCTAGATCCAAGCCACCTTGTATGGCCTGTAAATGAAAGGGTAATGGAAAACTCCATAGTCTAACTCTTATTATTTTCACATCATCCACTAGAAAATAATAAGACCTACTTGTAAATGATGAATCATGGTTGTACAATGATAAATTAGCTGACTATTATGAAAATTCCAAGTATGTCATTCCTAACATGATCATGGAGAACCAAGCCTACAAAGGAGGAGGTGTCAAACCTAAGCATCAAGGAAATCTTGAGATAATTTATATCACTTGGTATAAAGGAACCTATGGTCTTATATTTAAACTACCCAAATGTGACCCCACATATCTTATTTGTGTCCCAATGCTAATGATTAGTGATGATGATGTCGATAGCAAAACACAATCTAATTATAGCCTTTATGAAGACCTAGACAATACCAATCTATTAAACACCCATGCCATTTAAACTCTTAACCAAGTTCTTTGAAATAATATGCTTCCTCTCTATCAACTCAACTTATAGCCTGGGACCAACAAGAATCCATAGTCCCTATAGATGAGTTCGAGAATGATGAGGCTTTTAACAATTTTATAGGCCTAAGCGACAATGTTCAATTAGGAGACCACAAATAAGGGTTCTCAATCATGTTGGATCTTGTAACCTATTTTGGAGAATGGGTGAACACCCTTAGCTAAAAATAATTAAATAAAACATTGAGGTCCCCAATTGAAAACCTTTTTGAGGTGATTTTGACTAAGGTAAAAGTAAATAAAAAGGCCAATATTTTGTTAAAAACCTATTTTAGATACCATTAGATGGGGGTGTTCACCTTTCCCCTAATGAATCTTGGGAGACCAAAAATTATGAACTTACTTTTGGGCCTGAGTTTAATTTTGAAGAACAACATGCCTTTGATCGAATCATCCAAAAGTTTCCAACAGTGTTTTTAAATTGGCAATCCCTACCATTAGTAAATTATGATTCATCTTGCTTAGGATAACTTGAAGAGCCATTCCAAACAAAGGACGTAAAAGTTATAGGGTAATTTCAATCATTACCAACCATTTGGGAAGATGGTTAGACTCTCCTTATAGAAGACATTGTAGAATTCGACATCATGACTTTAGATGACCTAAAATAGTTCAAATTAGGCATGTCTCTCACTAAGGAGGAATGTGAAATCTTTGCATCTCTTTTGAAGTAATTTCTTAACATATTTTCTTGGGCCTATTTAAACATGTTAGGGTTTGACCCTAATTTGGTTTTACATCTTGATGTTAATCCCATGAGATAATAATTATGCAAGATGCATCCTTGCATTATTATATTAGTAAAGAAAGAGTTGGAAAATCTTTAAGAAGTGAGATGTATTTTACCAATCAACTACTTAGAGTAAATCTTGAATGTTGTGACAGTTAATAAGAAAATATAAGGAATCATAATCTATAATAATATTAGATATATAAATAGGGCTTTCCCTAAGGATTACTTTCTTTTTCCAAATATTGACATGATAGTTGAATCCATAATGGGGTATAATATGGTTTCACCGATAGATGAATTTTTCGATACAACTAGATCTAGATAGCACCAAAAGACGAACTCAATATAACATTCACCACTCCATGGGGAATGTTCTATCATCAAGTTATGCCATTTGGTCTCAAGAATGTTGGGGCCATATACTAAAGAGCAATAATAGTCATATTTCATGATATGATGCACAACATTGTTGAAGACCATGCCAATGACATATTGGGTAAATAAAAGACTAGGGTTGATCATCTGACCCCAATATGAAATATATTTGAGAGGCTTCATGAATATAATGTTAGACTCAATCCAAAGAAGTGTGTTTTTGGTGTAACTTTAGGCAAATTTTTAGGCTTTGTTATCTCTCATCGAGGTATTGAATTTGATCTTGCTAACATCCAAACCATTACAAAAATGCTACCACCTTCTAATTTAAAGTAGATCTATAGTTTTAAGGCAAGATTTAGTCTATTTGATGCTTCATTTCTTAGTTGGATAACAAATTCCATCCATTTACACACTTAATGAGGAAGGGTGTCACATTCCATTAGGATGAATAATGTTAGAATGCTTTTCAGTACTACCTAAAAGAATATCTTTCCAATCCATTTGTTTTGTTTCCACCTATTATAGGAAATCCATTCCCATGATACATGTCTACAATCAAGAAATACTTGGGGGAACTTATAACTCAACATGACGACAATGAAAAATAGCATGCATGTACTATCTAAGCCATATATTGGTTACATATGAACACAACTATATGCCCATAGATAAAGATTGTTTAGCTATAGTATTTGCATTCTAGAAGTTATGAAATTACTTGATTAACAACAAGACCATGGTTATTTTCAAAGTAGATATGCTCAAAGTATCTAGTATCTAAGAGAGATTTATAAGGCCATATGGCTAAATAAATCATGCTTCTAAGTGAGTTTGAGATAGAGATGTTAACAAGAAGGCCATCAAAGGATAACTACTTATAGAGAAGCTTGCTAAAGCTCCCTTATAGATACCAAATCTCTAACTTTTCAATTCCTAGATGAATCCATCATGATCATCATTGAAATACCTATTGAGGAGTAGCATTGAAAGTTGCATTTTTATGGATCATTCACATCACATGGATCGAGGGCAGGCCTATTATTTATTATACCACAGGGGGATTTTATCCCTAAATCATTCTATATCAGCTTTCCTTGTACTAACATGGATGAATATGAATCACTTATCATAGGAATTCATTAGGTATTAAAATGAAATATTTATCATCTCAAGGTTTATGGTGATTATCAGTTAATCATTAATCAAGTTACAAACCACTTTTAGACCAAAGATGATAAGTTGGTGCCATACAAAGCCATGATTGGCACTCTCAAATAGTAGATTGATGATGAATAGTTTGAACACATACCAAGGGCCAATATCAAAACAATGGATGCCATCGACACCATTGGTTATTTGATGCATCATTCAGACAAGGCAAAAAAATATCAATTCCTCATTAAAAATCTTCTAGCACCTGCTCATGAGCCTTCAATCATTTCAATAATCTATGATATTATTGGTCTCAACTCTATATGGTATTCAAAATTATTTACATAAATACATGACCATATCATGCCGCTTAACCTATCATGCAAATAGCAAAAGGCCTTTACCCATGGAAATTTGTATGATATACCTTACTTAGACCAATGATTTAGAGTATTTCTAATAATATGGTTATGATTATCACATTATGATAATATTTTAATTTTAATATCCTATTTAATAGATTTATTAAAACATTAGATATTATTTTAAATTTATTGAATATCTATTCGACTAGCTGTAGGTGTAACTATAGGTTTACCAAGATGGGTGAGATTAACATGGATAACTTACCTTCCAACTCATCACGTGTTCCAACCAAGTCTAAAGATTCTAAATTAACTAATATTGGTAAATAAAATTTAGAGATAAACATGTTCGAAGCCATGAAATACATGTCATTGTTGAGGATATTTCAAGGTTTATGTACATGTTTCTCTAGTAAACATGGGATTATTATCCCATTTAAAATTTTTGAAGGTGTTGTTTTAGGAGTTGAACCTAAGTCACAGGGTTCTAGAATATACCTTAATCATTCTTCCAAATGTAATTTATAGTAAATAGTTAGTTAACATATTATTATGGATTTAGTTGGTGGTACAGAGATATAGGATATATTAGATTTCCATTTTATAAAAGCCATTTAGTTTGGTAAAGGTGAATATGTGTCTTTGTAGGCAATGCAGATGGAAAAGTTGAGCTAGAAGGGAAGCATCTAAGTGAATGGTATTTTAGGCCAAGGATGAAACAAGGCCATTAGCTAAGGCTTGTTCTATTTGAGACCCAATCCATGGTGAAATCATTTTCAAAAATACCCAAGTCTATTTTGGGTGAAGCTCACTATGTTTACATAAAAAATATACTAAACCTAAGTATGGACATTGGCCATAGATGCATTGGTTTTTAGTGGGTCATATAGACTAAGACTGAAGCTTATAACACATAGATAGTAAATGAAGAGGAGACTCAAGCTTGTGAGGACTTAGATCATGCCTATTTAGTAAGGAGTTTAAGCTAAGGATGAATGTATTTTTTGTTGTATGATATTTATCCACATATATCTTGATGAAAGCAAGGCCATTGAATCTTAGTTGGAAATACATACACAATTTAAGTTTTATTTGCATGGTTTTGTATGTTGTGACATCATTTGTGTTATAGACTAAGCTGAGCTTGAGTTAGAGGAAGTAGATGTCGATTGTGCAAGGTTATTTGGGCCATTGGCATGAAGTAGGTTATAGGTATGTAGATTCAAATGGAATGGATGTAGTCTTCTATCTTGGATAGTGATTTCATCTACATTAATTGCCATTTTATTCTATAGTAGTTTTGGCATCAATTTATACATAGTCCCAATGTGAAGGATAGATCATATCTCTTCTAAAAGGCCTTTGGACTTTGATAATTGATCCATTGTTTTTATAGTCTAGAAAAGGATAAGGAAAATTTTGGATGAAGGAGGTTGTATCTTTGTAAAAATGTAGACCGAGAGGAGATTATAAGATAGAGACTCAAAGAGGTAGATGACTTTATCTATTACTTAAGACTATGGTAAAATAATATTTTATTGGCAAGCATGCAATCCATATGCCTATTGAAGGCTTATTAAACTATAGGCAAATATGATGGTTATACATTTTAGTGTCTATGCATTTATATGAGGACTAATCTAAGTCTCTAAAGGATGTATTCACCTATTTGGAAGGGTCATTGAGTTGATGAGTGAATTATATTTTTTTATACATTTTATTCTATGTTGTAATACTTTGGCTTGGAAGATGTATATTTGTAGGCTTAGAATACCAATACACAAAGATAATGGATGGTAGGTAGAAAGGGAGCTACCAACAATAGGAAGTAATTTACAACAGGTTCATCATGCTTAGTATTCTTCCTATATTTTTTAGTTTTTAAGATCTATTGGAAAATAATTCTATGAAAATGAATTTGGTGATTTTTGAGAGAGTTACAGGTTTATAAATGATTGAGATACTCATAAAATTTTAATGTGCTAATTTTAAGAATTGTTTACATATTCTTAATGGAGAAAATTTGCTCGCATGTACGGAGAGTATAAATAGGTGATATGGACATCAAGGAGATGAAATATAGAGTCTTAATTTAGTCAATTTCAACATTATTTATAGGTTCCAAAAATCCATTTAGATGTAAGTTTTTTAATTGAATATTTACATCATTTATAATGGATCAGTTCATAATTATGAACCCAGAGATGTATCATAAATGGGTGAAATATGTTATAAAGTTTGGTGTTATCATTTCATTTTTAAGTTATTTTGTGTTTCCTTTTAATTTAGTTTTCAAAAAGGATTAATCAAACACTATAAGATAAAAAAAATTAACATGACACCTAATTAGGAGTATTAAATTAGGAAATGAATATTAAATTTTTTAGAATCACTTAGATTCATTATAAAAATTATACATTCCAATTTCTATTTTCACTTAAAAGGTAATTGAGAGTTATAGTATCCATTTTAAGAAAATTGTTTGTCTAATTTATAGATCAACTAAACCTTTATTACCATATATTTAATAGAACTATGCTTCATTTTTTAAATTCAGTAGAATCAAAATTAGTGTTATGAGAAGTTCATGAAGGAGTATGTGGAGCCCACACAATTGGGGCTATCTTAGCCAAAAATCTCCTACATTCTATATTTTATCAGAAAACTATGGATGTATATAAAATTATGTATGTCAAAAGGTGCAAAAAAATGTCAATAACATGCAAATATAATTTATGCCCCATCCAAAACACTAAAACCAATGCTCACTCCTTGTCTATTTGCTACATGGGGACTTGATCTCATTGGGAATATTATCCCAACCTCATCTGATGGTCATAAACACATCCTTACTACTAATAAATATTTCACTAAGTGGGTTGAATCTATACCCCTCAATTATGTGATTGGAAATAGATTTACAAGTTCATTTTTAATAATCTCATTTATCACTACGATATTTCATCCAACAATATATCTTATAATGGAAAATAATTTAAGAAAGAGGATGTCAAAATGATGTGTGTTGAGTACAACATTACTCAACATTTTTCTAACACATATTACCCACAAGGTAATGTTTAAGTAGAAGCATCCAACAAAACCATTTTCAACATGATTAAAATGATTGTCAATGACATTGGCCATGATTGACACCTCCAAATATTATTCACCCTTTTGTCATACCATACCCCAATAAGATCCACTCCATATCCCCTAGTTTAAGGCACTGAGGCCATTCTTCCCATTGAGGTCGTGTTACCTTCTCTACACATTTCATTAAATCATGTCCTATACAATGAATATTATCGAGTATATTTCCTATAAGATCTAGATTTACTTGATGAAAAATGCATGGCCACTATCAATAGCCTTCAAGCATACCAGAACAGAGACTATTGCCACTATAACCAATGAGTCAAACATAGATAATTCAAGCTTAGTGATCTTGTTCTCAAAGAAAAAAATATAATATCATGGCTAAGAATAAGCACATGGGTAAGTTCAAATCCAATTGGATAGGCCCCTATGTCATTGTTACAAACTATGGCTCTAGAACATATAAGCTCAATACACCAGACATAGATGAACTTGATAAGCCAATGAACATTATACACCTCAAGCATTATTTTGCTTAAGAGACCTAAAGTATTATCTATGAGGCTTGTTTCCATTGTAACATATTATATTATTCTTTGTACCATACCCTATACCATTCTACCATACCTTTCCTATTGATCAACATTGTTTTTAACATCCCTACCCAAACCCTTTGAACTTGGTTCCATTCTATTGGTTCTTTGGGTACTTTTAATGAGGAGATTTAGATCAAGGATATATAGTTGATTCAATATTATAGACAAAGGCCATATTTTGGACTATTATGATAATGGTTTGGTAGTTGCATCCTTCATTTCTTATTTTTTTTCATTTCAAGTGTTCCTGATTATAACTTCCTTTGTGCAAATCAGAGTCTCACCATCATGCTACTAATTATACTCATATGTGGGAAAATTAATATAATTTTCCTATTCTATTACCTCTAAATTATAATTATCTATGTATAAATTAGGAACAACACTTTTATTATGCCTTAAAGTCTCACCTTTCCATTCTTTTATCATATTGTGCCATTTTCCTACTTTGCTTATAATTTAAGAAATTGTTACTACCTCATCAAATTCCTCTACTGTAAGGTAGAACTATAATGACTTGAGGTCTTAATAGGACTATGTAGATAGTTCTTGATTCACACTTAGGTCAGATCAGTCACCCTTTGCCACACTCTCACCATTTTGTGATCATTTTAAGTTTAAAATGCTCTCACCATTTTTTGAGTTGGGAAATTTAGTATCAATGAAGTTGTGGTGTTTCAAAGATTTTAAAAACATTTGAGAACAATCTAAAAAATTGTAAACATTCACCAAAATTGACCACTTCTTTGCCTTAAGTATTTTGGGACCCCTAGTTATTTCATAAGAAACCTCTAGTCATTTAGTTTCCCCATCTTTATTGGCCTAACATCCCATGCTCTTGGCATTTTGAGAGTTCATTCTCATATTCCTATATAAAATCCATCATGTTTTTTTATCATCCATTTTATTCTATCCCACATCTTGGGAGAACTACACTTGGCCTAAATTTTATGTTTGACCTTGCATCCATAGAAATATATAGGTAACATCCACTTGCCTAATTCATCTAGAGTCAACAAAACTACCCAATTATTTTTCTTCTATCCCCCCATTTGGTTTGTTTATTTCCTTCTCTTATGGCCTAGTGTAAATGTCTATCTTCTTACTAGTGTTGTATTGTTTATGCTCATGTTGTGATTAACCATTATTTATGTTTCTTTGATTTTATTATGTTTGTTTTGATCTAATTTTTACTTCTTAGTGTCTTATATTTCTATTTGTGTGTTTGTTTGCCTATTTTTTTTCTTTCATTATTGTGCCTTGACTTATTATTTGTATTTATTAGGTGATTCCTTATGTATTATAATTAAGTCCATCCATATTAATTAATCAACATTATCATCATGTTTTTTTATCATTGGTGCATTATTTTCAAATGTTTATTGGATTACGTGTAATTATGTTCTATCACGCTGCATACTATCACATGATACAACAAAATAGCTCAAGAAAAATCAATGGAATTTCCATACTTCTCTTTGTCACCTAATTTTTTTTATCATTCCCCAAATGGAGTGATTAAATCATGAAATAATTTTAAAACCTTACTAATTAGGACATGCATTTCTATACTTGAATGTAGCCCAAATTCATCTTTCTCCTCTGCAATGGCTTACTTTGTGAGTAAAAATTCATTATGTAATCCCCATTTTCCAATTTTTTATATTACTTTTATCCTTTTGACAATGATTTTAACTACATTTGGGAAAATCACTGTGTATCATCGCACACACAGATCCAATGATTATAACTACATCTAGTCAAATCATTATGTTTCAATCTATCTAGAGGTTAATGATTATAACCACCTTTGGGAAAATTATTATCTTTCTTCTTCCCAATTGAGGCATGTTTTCATTTTGATAATGCTTGTAATCACCTTTGGGAAAACCATTATCTCTATCCGCTCAACCGAGACATGTTTTTATCCTTTCAATGATTCTAACCACCTATGGGCAAATCATTATTTTCTCTTTTAAATGATTATAATCTCATATGGGAAAATCATTCTCTTGTTACCCTTATCCTTTAGCTAATGAGTCTAACTACCTATGGGAAAATCATTAACTTGTTATGCTAATGATTATAACTACTTGTGGGCAAATCATTCTATTTATCTTCCCAAATGGGGGAGCTCACTATACCACTGATTATAACTACCCATGGGAAGATTAGTCTTTTCCACCCCATTTACCTTCTGGTCCCATGATTTCCTTCTTTAAAGGGATTGATCACCAACCCTTTTTTCCAATTTCTCCCTCAAGGGGGCATCTAGATCTCATCCATTGACATTGAAGTAGTAGGCATATAGAAACTTTTAATTCTTTGAGAAGATGATAATGTGCCTATAGCTTGTAATTCCTTCCCAAATATGGGTAAACTATAGACACCTAAAATTGACCATAACTTGCTTTCAATCAAATTTCAGACTAATTCCTACCAACCATTGCAAATTAATCCTAGGAATCACTCAACATCCTAAATTTGATTGTACATCATTCATAAAAGCTCATAATAATGTTAAGACATCATTAATTGGGTTATTATATCATATACAATAATAACCTCTCATAGATTCATCTTTAATCACCTTGCATCATCACAACTATCAATTTGGCCTATGGACCTATTAAGTGGGGCCTTTGAACAAATGTCAAATATTGAAAGAGATAAAATGCTAATCAAAATTAATTATATAGTCAAACAAGATTAAATGCCTAGTTGAATTATCCATTTTTATAAATGAATATCTAAAAATGGAAATTCTAATAATTAAAATATCTAAGCCTTTCAACATTGCCTTTATGAGTTGTCAAGCTCGCTAGAAATATCTAATTTGAGAGCCATGCCACATAATTGAAAATAATAATTACATGACCACTTTTAACTCAACTAGAGTTAATTTAAACTCAACTAGAGTTAATTTTAACTCACCTAGGTTTATTTTGAACCCATTCCAATCCTAAAATAAACCTTAACTCACCTTGGGTGAGAGTTAATTTTTAAATCTATAATATAAGGCCATACCCTTTCATTTATAAGCTTGGATATTGTAGAGTTATTATGTAGGATTTGATTCATAATACTTATGAAAGTAGTGTTACCATGCCCAAATCTGAAGCCAAGCAACATCAAATCCAAGGTGCCAAGGAGAGAAGGAGCCAAACATCATCCATTATCAAAGACTTGTTGATGCACAAGTTGAATAAGCCATTAAAAAAGCCTTTTGGATCTCCAAATAAGGTAAAAGAGTTGTTTATTTTATGTTTTATTATGATTTCATTTAGTTTTGTTATCTAAGCTCTCCTTAGTGACTAGGCTAAAGGCGTTAGGATTTTATTGTGTTATTTTGAGTTTTATTTCTTGAACTAACACAATACTAATGTCCCCTCTATGTATTTATTTTCCACATGTTTTCACACCTAGTGGGATTGAAACATCCCATATAAACAAGGATATGATATACTAATTTTAGTTTTTCTAATGGATGCTTAAAAATCTTCAAGTTTCAAGTTTTTAGTTCATTTTTTTACATCTTTTTTATTTTTAACAACTCACAAATGCAAGGATCAACACCATTTTATTTTTAAATTTACAAGGATCAATGCCAATTTTATAGATCAAATTCTATTACTAGAATTGACCATGATCCTTGTGCAAAAAATAGAGCATGATGGAGACATAACTAACTCAATTTTTTTTTATCTTTCTATCTTAATTATGTGTCTAAGAATTTGCATATTGTTTGTCTATCTCATTTATTATAATATCTAGTTAGATATTATGGTTTTTAACTCATTTTATTAACCATTATTATATCAAAACAAACCTATGTTTTTCTAATAAATGTTGATGATCTGCCAGATCGATGTCAATATTTTTAGATCGGCATTGATCCCTATGTGGATTGGTAATGATCTATCTCTGAGAAAAAAACCAAAGAATCTAAGAAATAATTTAAAAATTCTATTTTATCACTCAATTTTAAGATTTTAATAAGGTAAACCCTCTAATAAATTGTAGGTACTGAGGTGGAAAAAGCAAATTAAATCTTACATCATTTTTAATGCTTAAAATAAACTTAGTTTTTTCCATGCCTTAGTTGTTTTTGAAATTTTTACAAGTTTTTCAAACAACTCATGACAAGCGGCTCAAACTTCATAAAATATTTTTGTTTTGGTGATTTAAATAAAATATCACATTAGTTACATAATCTTAAGAGTTTTTTGTTTTTTGTTTGTTTGTTGAAGTGTTTTTTTTAAGCAAGATGAGTGGTGTGTGTATGTTCTCCCTCCATCCCCTTTAGGGAATTTAGGTGATAAAAAATGCTCATTATTTGACTTTGTCACTTTAGTTAAAAAAATGGAAATAAAGTCACTAAGGCCCTCCCCAAATTTGTATGATTTGGGTGACCCCAAAATCAACCTAAAGTGTTTTCACTTGTTTTTATTTTTTATGCATTTTAGATTATGGGTGGGAGTTCATCACCTCCTCATAAGTTCTGTAGGGAAATGTTGACCCAGTAATTCATCTCCAAACATCATTTTAATCCCATTCCATGGTGGGGTATATTTATTGAGGGTGACCCACTAGGACACTTATTTTGAGTGGTTAAAACAAGATTTATTAGGGGTACTCAACCTTAGAATATAGGGGCAAATCAGACATCATAATACAATTATCAAATGATGGATGTAGTGGTTGTAAACATGACAATAACTTTTCATATCAAGCTAGTTGACATAGATCTAAATGATGTGATCATATCTATAGTGTTTTCCACACTTAGGACCATCTAGAAATGAGCAAAAAATGATAGTTTAGAACAACCCCACTTATAATGAACATATTGTTGATGTAGGATTAGTAACCCAAAGTTTTATGTCATGGTAAAAACTATTGAGAGAGGAGGGGGAATAAAACCCTAATTTTCATGTGATTTTAATTTTTATATTAACAATTAAAATCCTCTCAAGAGCAAGTATATCAATGGAATTTTATAGTACTATGCAACCTTATCATTTTTAGGATCTAGGATGTTACACTTAGGTTTTCATGTTATTTTGTCTTTTTTTACTTGTTTGGTCTTCTATTTAACTATTTTTTTGTCATACCACTTTGAAATTGAGTCTTGTTTATACATCACAACTTTGTTTGAGGAGAGGTTACATCATCCATTTAATACCATACATTTGACTTAGTCTTTTGATAAAATTATTTATGTGTGTCACATGTTTAAAAAGGCTATCATTATGCCACTCAATTAATTTTGAGTCTTCTGACGTTAAGTCTTGAAGTCTTTGATAACCAAATCAACATCAATCCAAAAATTGGCCATGATCCATGGAGTAATTGTCAATGATTTATCTGTGTTTTTATTTTTTAGAAACTCAAGAGTTAAATTTTATGTTTTTAGTGAGATAACATGGAGTAACATCACTTTGGATTAAACATAAATTAATCCATTAACTTTTTTGCAATAAATTAAGCTAAGAAAGTAGAAGTTTGGGTGTTTTTAAATCAATTTTTCAATTTACAAATCCCAAACTTTAGAAAGGTTAAAATTCATTTAAATTTGATTAAGGTGTTTAAATTTCATTTAACAATTGATATTTTGGAATTTTTAAAGTTTTTAAAAGTGCAAACGTGGCCAAGGGTCCAAAAATTATCAAACACATTTCAATTTGGTGTTATTAAAAAGAAGCTACAATTTTAGTTAGAGCTCCTAAAGGCTTTTTTGATATTTATTTATTCTTTAGAGTAGTTTCAAATTACTTAGATTAGTTTCTTTAATTTTAGAATACATAAACTTTAACATGTCTGCTCTCCCCTCATCCCCTTTAGGGAACTCAGGTGACCAAAAGAACATAGTTTATTGCCATTATTTGTAAAAAGTGTTAAAAAAACACTTTAATGTGTATGTTCTCCCAAAGCTTTGAGCCACTTAGTGTTTCAAAAGTGACCTCTAAATTCTTTCCATTTTTCATGTATTTATTTTTATGCACTTATCTTATGGGTAGGAGTTCATAGCCTCCCCATGAGTTCTTTAGGGGTGAATTTACATAAGACTTCATATTCTAGCAGTGTATCAACCTACTCTATAGCATGGTATACAAATTCAGTAAATTATTGGATAGGATAGTGGTGAGCGGTTAGCCTAACCATATCAATGGGTACTTAGGTTATAAAATAGCTAGACATTAGAATTCACTAAGAAGTATACAAATGAATTTGGTATGCAAAGGACTAGACCATTACATAGTAAAATAGGTAGTTTGGATTCTATTGACATGATTGAGCCCTTATGTTAGATAGGACATTTAGATTTGATTGATATGATTGACTTGGGACCATCTAGTACGTGCAAAAATTATCTATTTTTTGTCAAACCCCAATAAACACAAAATTCCATGCCAAGTTTTGAACTCTCCTCACTTTAAGTTCATGCCATGTACCAATTTTTGAGAGACAAAGGGGGCCATTAAAAATTTACCTACACCTATACTTTAATTTTGGATTAACATGTAATTCCTCACAAGCATTGATATATTGGTGGAAAGTTTGGTTGAAACTATGCACACCCATGTTAGTTATAGAGATATGATGAGATATTTTTTCTACTTATATTTTCTTTCATCTACATGTATGTTTTGAGATTAGATACTATTTTATTTATTTTTTCAAAAAATGAGTCATAACATCACATGTTTTTGTACCACTTTTGACTAAAAGGTGTTATTCTGTTTGTTTAGTATCATACTTTGCCTTAGGGTTTTTTCTACAAAAAACATTTGTGTGTGTATGTGTATGTCACTTATTTAAATGGGGAATCCTTATGCTACCCATTTTATTCTAAAAATTTTGCCTTGAAGTTTTGAATAAAAAATCATTATCATACCTTTTGATCAAAGTAACATCATTACATTATTCATATTATTTCAAAAACATTGCCTTATTTCAAACCAAGTTCAAAACCATGTATGCCTTTGGTCTATAATTAGTGTCATTATGCCATCTATTTGGGTCAAGGATTTTATCCATTTGAATAATCCAAGTATTTTAACCAATTTTGAATTTGTCTTGTGAAGTTTAGATTCAAAATTTATTGGTTTATTCCTATGTCTTACTTAATTTTGGATTGGGTGTTTACCTATTAATTATGTAACTTGGACTAATTACTTGCTTGATTTGAAGACTTATTTGTCTAGATCTAAGAATTAGTATATTTTTCATATGCCTCAATTAAATTTATTGCATTAAACTAAGTGTAGACACCTAAAAAGTGTCTAACCATTTGTCTTCCTCTCTCCCCTTGGTCCCTTGCCACCCCTATCCTATCCCTAACCTACCTAAGTCTTATTAATTAAAAATAATCACCTATTTTTAATTAAATAAGACCCCTTTTCCTTCTCCTTGCCACCTCGCCTTCCTAGGATACCTTCCTTGGATCCCTTTTATTTCCCACATGGCCATTTAATGTCGTAGACTCCTATTCCAACCTCTCCTCTCGCCCATTTAACCCCCGTCGACCGTTTCATCCTGGCATTCATTCGACCCGGCCGTTGGGAAACGGATGAAAGGCTATTTTTAGCCTTTCTCCGGCCTTTCAGCCGCCGACGTCGGTCAGCCTTCGGCCGACGTCGGCGATATTGCCGGCGTCGGCACCCCTTCATAACGGTTTCTTCACCGTTTTCTCTGTCTGCTGGTTCCGCTTGGCTTTTCTCCACTCTCTGCGTCTCCCTTTCTCGCATCCCGACTCTTGAATCTTTGGCACCAAACCCTTGTATCAGCAATCTCTCTACCAATCAATCTGACTCTCTCTCCCTCAGGTACACATCAATCTTCTGCAGGTGAACTACAGGGATTCTTCATCAGCAACAGGTCTTCAACAAGCGGCAACAACAACACCTTCTTCAGCAGGGCACAGGTATGTTCTCTGTTTCTATTCTTTATGCTTTCTACTTATCATGTTTTAAGCTATATTCAGCTCTTCTACCCCCTCAGACCTGACTGTCACCCAGACCCGGATTCTTATCTCCCAGATTGGCTTCCTCTATCTCCCTGTCCCTCTCTATCCTCCTGACTAAAACCATCCTCAAACCAGGCCCAGAGTAGACTTAGACCTTCGTCCACAAACCCGTCCACTGACCATCTTTAAACAGAGCACAAATCAAGCCCCAGACCATCCACAGACCAGACCCTGCCCATTGCCCCGACCGACGCCGGTCATTACCCCGACCGACGTCGGCAGACTAACCGACATCGGCAGACCCGACAACCGACGCCGGCAGGATCACCGACGCCGGCGACTGAAACCAGGCCGACAGCTTCTTCCAGGTAAGCTTTTGCTTCCTTTTCTCTTTCAGTTTGCTATCATTTCAGTTTATTTTAGCATTCTGTCTTTTTATCAGTCACTTATCTTTTATCAAAACAGTGGGTTGACCTCCCTCAAGGAAGTTCTCATACTTCTGGGAACAAGCTCTTGCTTGGCAACCCACCGCCTATCTATCTAACATCCTTTTGTCCAAGTTTTCTTCTTTTACAGGTGTCATTCCTCCACAGCCAAAGAGGAGTGCTCACAAACGTCTGGATTTACAGTGCGCAATCTTTAGTCCAGGTACTTCCAAGCCTTGTCCATTACTTTCTTTTAGTTTCTTTCTCTTAGATCTAAAAGAGAAATTTGAGATAGAACATCTCTGGCACGCCCGGTGGGACCCTAGGTTCCTCCTGGGTTCCTTTTTCTTTTTCATTCATTTAGGTGCATTTAGGCTCCTTTCTTCTTGTCTCTTTCTTCTATTCCAAATGACACTATAAGCAAGGACTAAAACGAACCTTTCTTCTTTGCATTCTAGACTAGTCTAAATATCATACTCTCGTCCCTTTCTCCATCTTGTCTTCATAACAACATCACATTTCGACTTGGGCATTAAAACATATTGCACTTTCATTTCTGCTTGTGCTTGCATTAGTCCACATCTAGTAACTTAGGCGCATATTGAATAAATCTAGACACTTGATGTTACACTACCGAATCACATGCACTAAAACACACATATAACATACCTGAGACAAGGCCCGACTGGGATTTCATCACCCAGCGGATACCTTACCCGTCCCAGTGACCCTACTTGGATTTCATCACCAAGGGGGAAGCCCACTCCGTTCTCTGGCGGAGTCTAAACTCTAGGCGAGGTATATCTTGGCTAAGCGAGACCAGCTAACCACTGGAATCGTGAAGTGAGGGGAGCTTGCTCCTTAGCACCAGGCCACGTACCAGACCCTAACACAGATCTTTGAGCACCTAAAACAACACCTAAAACTATCTTTAGACTGCCTTCTTCTAGGACCCATTTTTCAGCCAATCTCCCCAAACATTCATCTAAGGCATAAGCCACAAATTTCTAAGGTTAATTCCTAGGATTTATCGCTTAGGCTTGTCTGTCTTTCTCTGTTTTCCTCTTCTCATCTGATTGTTTGAGTGTGTGAGGGCGCTTTCTTCTTTGTTTTTCCAAGAACCTTTTGGCTCTCTGGAAAACACAGTCACCGACATCGGTTCTGCCACCGACGTCGGCTTTCCCTGTCACCGGCATCGGTTATTCTACCGACGTCGGCTTCATATGTTACTGGCATCGATTATGTGACCGACGCCGGCCTTATTTCATACTGACATCGGATTTTCAACCGACGTCGGTCTCTGTCACTGTCCTTTGTCTTCAAAACCAGCAGCCTGAAACCTATCCCTTCTCTGTCAAAAATTCCAATCTGGTTTTTTGAGACTGCAAAAACACAGTTTCTGGAATCAGGACTCTCTTCTTAACCACTTTAGCCAACAGCCGCTTCCGTCTATCCTGCCTCTAACCAGTCCTATCATGGAGTTCCACTCAGAGACTGAAAGAACTCCTACAGGACCGACCCCGACCTTGACTCAAATTCCCATCATTCCTGAAGGGGACCAAGATTTTGAGAGATTCTTGGACCTCAATACCGCAGCCCTCCAAAACTATCTCGTGAGAAACCCAATGCGAGACCTTTCGGGTGACGTAGCGACAACATCCACACCATTCGCCACCCAACCCTTTTTGACTCAGCCTTTCGCCTCAACTATTAACCCAACCATGGCCAATACGCAAAGTTTGGCCTCCCCGTCTATTTTTAGACCGACCTCCACCGGGGTTTCATTACCCCCTCAACCACCTGCAATTCAACCAAGTTCTACCTCATATCAGAACTTGATTGTCTCGACCCCTTACACTCTTGCGCCCACAAATGTAGGAGTGTCAACCTATCCCTCTACCAGTGCCGCCATTCAACCACCTTTTGTGGTGCCCAGTCAACTTATACCTTCAACCTTCATAACGCAACCACCTCTAGCCTCCACTTCTGCCCCTGCAACTAGTCATCCGTACATTGTACAACCGACTATGTCGCACACCTCCTCTAGCCTCGTCCAAGCACCTTACAACTTAGGGGGCACTCAACCCGCCAATCCGTTAGCAGACATCATTAAAATGCTGATGGACAAAATGTCCAGTCTCGAGGCCTCCATTTTCAGTTCAAGCAATACTTTGTCATATGAGCAAATTTGCAATGAGCCTATTGATCCTTCCGTCCCTATTCGACCATATCCTAACCATTGGGAGCTTCCTAAATTCTCTCGCTTTCACAGCAAGGAAGACCCACAACAACATCTACGGGCATTTAGACATGCCTGTTATCTTATCGCCCACGACGATGCGTTACTTCTACGCATGTTCCCTATGTCTCTTTCTGGCCCTGCCCTTGACTGGTATAGTTCTCTTGCCAGACACTCTATCTTTTCATTCATCCAACTCGCTCAATTATTTCTCGACCATTTCTCAATCAACATCACTAAACAAGTCTCTATCACAGACCTCTACTCCATCAGACAATTTGACGATGAATCTGTGGTCGATTTTGTCGCTCGTTGGAGAGGCTCGATTAACCAGCTCTCCTTCTCCTTGCCTCAACCCGAGCTCATCGAGCTCTTTTCTCGAGCATGTGCCAACCACATCTCCTCTACCTTGCGGATTCAGACATTTCGCACTTTTGACGAAGCTTTCATCATGGCGCGAAAGCTCGAACTCCGTGCCCTTGAAGAAGACAAGGTCAAATTGCGTAATACCAACGCAAAATCTACTGACCATTCTTCTTTCAGACCTTCTTCTTCTGCCAACTCCAAATCCAAAGGAGTGGCCAACACTGTGGTCGTTAGATCACCATCCTCAACAACGATGAATTATTCCCAACCTTCGACATCTTCCAGCATTACCAAACAATTCCAACAACGGTATATCCAGCGTTCTTACACTCCACTTGGAGAACCATACGCTTCCATTTTGGAAAAACTTCTCAAGCAGGGGGTCCTCAATCTCCCTCCAATCCGACCACCTCAATTTGACCCCTCTAAAGCCCTCCCTACATGGTATAGAGAGGCTGACTTCTGCCACTTTCACCACATCCAAGGCCATGACATTGACAACTGCCGAACTTTCAAAAACATAATCCAGGACATGATCGACAAGGGGGATCTTATTTTAGATAACCCGAACGCCCCACCTAATCAACATATCGACATCTTCAAACACCCTTTTCCAAATCATCCACCTACTCAAAACAACGTCCAAACCATAACCCAAGATCCTCATGACCATGACATTCACACGATTAACACTATCTTACCTCTTATCTCTGATCAATCTCTTTCACAGGTAGAAGAGTTTTCTCCTATTCATCTATCACAAGATGAAGAACCCTCTTCTCCTGTTAGTCCTCCATCTATTTCTCCTACATTGGGGGACGCCTTGACCACACCTATACCATTAGCCGCACCTTCATCCAATGACCATACCTTGCCTACTCCTCAAGCACAAGCGGAAGGCATAATCATCCCTGCCTCTTGCCATCTGGAGGAGCCACCCTCTCCTATTTCTTCTCCACCAAGAGAAGAACCAGTCTCTTTACCCATTTCAACCGAGGAAGACCCAGTCACGGTTTCCTCTTGCCCTTTGCCTGAGATTGTTACATCTCACTCACCTTCGTCCACATCCAAACCCAAACCCACATCCAACCTTGCCTCACATAATAGTGGCCCTTGACCCAAACTAACGAAAGCTACTAGACCACATCAGAGAATTTCTCCCCCACCTTCATCATTGCCTTCAATCTTAGGCCCGCATCCATCCACTTTAATAGGAGTACTGCCTACTCCCATCCTTCACAGAGGCACGTCGCCTCCATTACTCCCTCAACCCATCAAACATATATCTCCCTCAAACCATCGACCAACACTTCTTATGCCTATTAAACCAACATCATCAACCTTCACTGCAATAAAACATCTAGACCCATTAGCAAGTTCTTATACCTTGCTTTTACGGCACCTATTGCAGTCATCTCGCCTCGACCTCCCACCTCTCAGACAATATCAATCTCTCAGACCTAAACCACCTTGGTTCGATGACACTCGCATTTGTGTGTATCATCGCACGCTCGGGCACGACACGGAGCATTGTCATGCCCTCAAGGTTGCCATTCGCCAATGTCTGGCGAATGACACCTCTCTTCTCGACCACGTCATCAACAAACCTTCAACACCGCCCCATTCATCAACTCTCGGATCAAGGCCATCTTGGTTCGACAACTCTAAATTTTGCAACTATCATCATACTCTGGGACATGACACTGAGCATTGTTGTGCTCTCAAAGCTGTCATTCGTCAACAATAGAGAAATCCTTTCCTTCTCACTAAGGACCCTCTTAACCACCTCTTCGACAAAACATCAACCCCGACCCGTGCCTCTCCAACCTCATCGCCTAAATCGAGATCTCCACGGCAGACTATGGTCTCTTTACCGCCTTTGACCCCATTATTTGACATTAACACAGTCCATTTAATCACCAAGCCTCAGTCAATCTTGACTAATCTATCCAACATTCTCCCTAAGCGACTGGGGGGATCCAAACCTTCAACAAACTTTGACCAAACATTTTACCACACTTCAACCAATCCTCGACCAATCAACAACCAAATATCATTCAACCAATCTTCAACCAAGTCTCGACCAATCAACAACCATATCAGTCAACTTCTCATCCACCATCAACATCTAACCAATTTGGAAAGAGCCAAATGGGGCAAGTCCACTCCTAATTGACTCAGACCTTAACTCACTAGCATGGCCCAGGGACTTATCAGACCTTGAGCCCCCCTTTCTGTCTTGCATCTTCGACCTTTCTTCTGCTAGTCGAGTACTCGTCTACTTGACACGTAACTTGAGCTCGTCCCTTGAGCAATCTTCGTCCCCTTAATCCTCATCCCTTTCAACCCTATTCCCCTTTAACAAGTCCTCTACAACCCTTTTAAGATGCAGTGATGCTTTGTCCTAATAAAAAGGGGCGTCCTTGAGCTTCTACAGTCTTGTCCGTGACTCTCATTCCTATCAATAAATCCAAATCAAGATGTCAAAACATATCCATGGTCATCAAGTCAAGTCAAATCAAAAAGACAGACTGATCCCTCGAAGGACAGCTATACTATCATTACTGTATTACTAGACTGATCCCTCGAAGGACAGCTAGGCCAACTTTTCAAACATTATTAAGCAAAAATATAGACCACTCCCTCGAAGGATGGCTATGACTACTCTGGCAATAAACAACACTTTTCTTAGAAGCTTCCCGCATCGATCAGCTTCGCAACATGACCATTACATCAAGTGACATCTCTATGCAGGCTTCCCGCATCGATCAGCCTGACACAAAAAAAAAAAAAAAAAAAAAAAAAAAAAACGAGTCACGGACATTGACTTGTAGTTGTCTCAGGGTCTCCTACAAAAGGGGGGCAAGGTTATTCCTGCTCTTAAACTGGGTTACCCTATCCCCCTTCTATCACCGGCTCAAGGGACTTCGAGCTCACTTTAATGTCAAAGTGATTCGATTACCGTTCTAACTCAACACTGGTCATTGACGCAATGCACGAACGGGGCTTTTATTCTAATAACCCCTATCTATGCTTCCTTTCTGGTCCTTGTCAATGAAAGAGCAATTTGCCTTTCACCTTTTCTCTACACTGTGGTCACGCTTTGGCCACGTCAATTATCGACTCATCCTTAAACCCAGCCAACTTCAACATTTTTTCAAACCAGCCTCGACATTTCCAGCATGACATCAGGCATCATCCTTGTCCTTTTCGCATAGTTTCTATGGACACCAATACCCATGGAAACTACCGACCAGACCCAATTTATATTAAGCATAAACCAATACTTGCTGAAGCATAAATAGACCTTCTATTCATTTCTAGCATACATCCATCACGACTATGGAAACTTGCTAGGGATGAAAGACTCTCGACCACTTCTACAGAAGACACCATCTGTAGCATCCTTTTATCCTCATCTTTTTATCCTCATCATTTCGACGCTTGACCACATCCAATCATCGACCATTTTGACCCTCGCAGTCCGAACTACATTGGTCTGAGGCCCTACGACCAGGGCTATGTAGGCAGCACTCAGATAACACATCTTCTGAGGTTAGCTCGACCACCCCCGTTTGTTCGTCTCTTTGATGGACAAACCTTCTCTTTTGCGACCTTGACCTTGACCACGACCAGTCTATCGACAACTTTGACCACATCCAATCTCATCACCGACCAATCTTTTCAATTTGTCCGAACTACATTGGTCTGAGGCCCTACGACCTGGGCTATGTAGGCAGCACTCAGATAACACATCTTCTGAGGTTAGCTCGACCACCCCCGTTTGTTCGTCTCTTTGATGGACAAACCTTCTCTTTTGCGACCTTGACCTTGACCACGACCAGTCTATCGACAACTTTGACCACATCCAATCTCATCATCGACCAATCTTTTCAATTTGTCCGAACTACATTGGTCTGAGGCCCTATGACCAGGGCTATGTAGGCAGCACTCAGATAACACATCTTCTGAGGTTAGCTCGACCACCCCCATTTGTTCATCTCTGTGATGGACAAACCTTCTCTTCTTTGACTCTTATCACACCCAAATTCATAGACCTTTGACCAAGACCAATCATTTCCTTTGACCAAGACCAATCATAGACCTTTGACCAAGACCAATCATCGACTTTGACCAAGACCTATCAATCCCTCCGACCCCCCTCCCTTTTAGGGAGAACTACATCGGCCTGAGGCCCTGTCACCAGGGCTATGTAGGCAGCACTCAGATAACATGTCTTCTGGGGTTAGCTCGGCCGCATCCTTTCGTCTATCCATCCTCTTGACCAATGACCATTGGCGATCATGCCTATCTCCTTCGACCTCGACCACTTCCAAGACAATGTTGCCTTGGTTGTTTTTGCGTGTATGCTATTCCACGGTTGTTAGCAGAATTGTCCGCAGACTTTTTTTTGACCCTTCACAAGTATAGGATCGCGAGCCAGTTGATCCCCACTACTTGTGACTTTTTCGTGTTTCTGGGAGCACTTCCTGAGCCCTGGATACCTGGAACACGAGGACCATTTGGAGCTTCAGCTTAGATTGAGTGACCCGATCAGCAGACGTCTAAATGCTGGGGCCCGGTTACTTCAATTTTGGCACTCCTTGACCCTTGACCATGCGACAATTTGACCCGACCATCCCGTGACGTGGTATACGCGCAATCACGACTTTTGCAGCATTTTCACTCACCTCTCTCTTTCTCATTCACCTTTTGTCAAATCAGCACCCGACATTAGGTTCCTTCCCTCGACTCCTACTTTGAGGGGGAATACCTCATCCATACTTCGGGGCAATCCACATCATCCCTTACCTGGGGCAACCACTCCCTGTTTTTGTCTTGCAGTTCGTCTAGAACAACCAACAAGACAAAAAGGGGCAAATGTAGACACCTAAAAAGTGTCTAACCATTTGTCTTCCTCTCTCCCCTTGGTCCCTTGCCACCCCTATCCTATCCCTAACCTACCTAAGTCTTATTAATTAAAAATAATCACCTATTTTTAATTAAATAAGACCCCTTTTCCTTCTCCTTGCCACCTCGCCTTCCTAGGATACCTTCCTTGGATCCCTTTTATTCCCCACATGGCCATTTAATGTCGTAGACTCCTATTCCAACCTCTCCTCTCGCCCATTTAACCCCCGTCGACTGTTTCATCCTGGCATTCATTCGACCCGACCGTTGGGAAACGGATGAAAGGCTATTTTTAGCCTTTCTCCGGCCTTTCAGCCGCCGACGTCGGTCAGCCTTCAGCCGACGTCGGCGATATTGCCGACGTCGGCACCCCTTCATAACGGTTTCTTCACCGTTTTCTCTGTCTGCTGGTTCCGCTTGGCTTTTCTCCACTCTCTGCGTCTCCCTTTCTCGCATCCCGAATCTTGAATCTTTGGCACCAAACCCTTGTATCAGCAATCTCTCTACCAATCAATCTGACTCTCTCTCCCTCAGGTACACAGCAATCTTCTGCAGGTGAACTACAGGGATTCTTCATCAGCAACAGGTCTTCAACAAGCGGCAACAACAACACCTTCTTCAGCAGGGCACAGGTATGTTCTCTGTTTCTATTCTTTATGCTTTCTACTTATCATGTTTTAAGCTATATTCAGCTCTTCTACCCCCTCAGACCTGACTGTCACCCAGACCCGGATTCTTATCTCCCAGATTGGCTTCCTCTATCTCCCTGTCCCTCTCTATCCTCCTGACTAAAACCATCCTCAAACCAGGCCCAGAGTAGACTTAGACCTTCGTCCACAAACCCGTCCACTGACCATCTTTAAACAGAGCACAAATCAAGCCCCGGACCATCCACAGACCAGACCCTGCCCATTGCCCCGACCGACGCCGGTCATTACCCCGACCGACGTCGGCATACTAACCGACATCGGCAGACCCGACAACCGACGCCGGCAGGACCACCGACGCCGGCGACTGAAACCAGGCCGACAGCTTCTTCCAGGTAAGCTTTTGCTTCCTTTTCTCTTTCAGTTTGCTATCATTTCAGTTTATTTTAGCATTCTGTCTTTTTATCAGTCACTTATCTTTTATCAAAACAGTGGGTTGACCTCCCTCAAGGAAGTTCTCATACTTCTGGGAACAAGCTCTTGCTTGGCAACCCACTGCCTATCTATCTAACATCCTTTTGTCCAAGTTTTCTTCTTTTGCAGGTGTCATTCCTCCACAGCCAAAGAGGAGTGCTCACAAATGTCTGGATTTACGGTGCGCAATCTTTAGTCCAGGTACTTCCAAGCCTTGTCCATTACTTTCTTTTAGTTTCTTTCTCTTAGATCTAAAAGCGAAATTTGAGATAGAAACACTAAGGTCAAAAATCTTTTTTCAAGTATAGAATTAATCATGGTTAGTTTGCATTAGATCCTTGCTTATCACTTGGGCTTGAATTCTTTATTCATTTCTCTTATTTTTATTACTTGAGGTTGACTTTCCTAATTAGTTTTAGGCATTGGTATAGAGTGAATATCTTAGCCAAGGTCAAATTTATTTTATAATCCATGTGCCTAAATTTAGATAAAGTATTTCAAATTGTTTGCCTTGGATATTAGATTAATTCAAAGTTTTTACCTAGATTTAGTTTATTTTTAAGTCTAAATTTATGCCTTATTACAAAATACCTAGCATTTTCCTTTAAATTTTTAGATCTAGTTTGTTTTAAAGTCTAGCTTTGTCCCTTATTACCAAAGACCTATCATTTGCCTCAATTTTTAGACCTATTTCATGCCTTTTGAGTCTAGTTTTGTGCCTTATTTAAAAATACCTATCACCATTCTCATTTTAAACCTAGATTAGATTTGTTCAAAATACTTTACAAAAACCAGGATTCAAATTTACCTTTCACTTGAACATTTGCATGCAATACCTTAGATATTTGAGATGAAGTTTACCATTGATGATTTTGGAGAAGATCTCCACTCTAGGCTATGTTTAAAATATTTACAATAATAGACCTATTTTGACATTTAAACCAAGTTTATAGACATACCAATCATTGACCAATTCTTTTAGACCATGTTTCAAGAGTTTTTAAAACTCTAGAATGCTTTTCATAAGATGTTAGTTATAGATTAAGATATGCCTTATTACACATATAGTGGGACCATGTACAATATGGATTATGAAACCATAGTCATAAATGATGCCTTTATTCAAGACCCATATGATGATGACATAGTTTATGAGATGGATCCATTTCCCCCTTACATGACTTAAAATGTAGAATAAGGCCAAGATCCATTAACACAGTACCTGGTTAATACACCTCCTTATCCAGGTTAAAAACAAGAATAAACATCTCGGTACCTTGCTAATGTTCCAACTAGTAAACAAGTCCAATAGAAACCTTAATACATTACCATGCCATCAACCTATGACCCATACTTGTTATATTATCACTTTCTTGAAAATAAGGATGAGTTTTTGGTTCAAGATTTAGAGATGGGGGCCAAGTTTATATAATTATTTCCCCATGAAAACCTACCTAGTACAGTAAGAGTGCCTCATAATGTAAATTATACCCAAACTATGGAACATACCTCTACTAGTTACCCTTAGACACTCATGTTGATGTCACACCAAGATATAGATATTCTTAAAAAGGGAAAGGTCCCCATAGAGGACTAATTTGTGAAAATACAACAAGCATATTAGACTTACAATAGTATAGTGAAAAAATTCAATGTTATGGCCATATCTAATGCTCCACTTATAGAAGTAACTACTTTAATGGGAGTTCTAATTAATTCATTAGGTCATGATAATATTTGTGTGGACCTATTTTCCAAAAGTAATTTGGTAGGTTACATGTTTAATTTCCCATTCATTGAGGAAGTGATTGTGTATTCTACTCAGGACCATGTGCCAAATGCAGTGGATAACAAACAAGTATATTCCAATGCAGGCCAAGGTAGGGTAAATGTAACACCAAATAACCCCAAATAATAAGTACCTCTTGTTAGTACCATAATTGGTTCAATATAGTGAGTGTAAGAAATACCTATTTCCAACCATAATAGGTTACTCCCTCAATTCAAATAGCTACTCCTTTAAGCATGTAATAATAGGGGATAAGTAATCAGGTGTCAAAAAATATTTGACATCATAAAGTGACTAATGTTATTCCACCTAAATAGGAGATAAATAATATTATGTGGATATTGGCATAGACCAATTCACCACCTTAGTAAATTCATAACACTATGCCATATCAATAGGTGATAACAAATGTTCCACTTCAAAATTTAGTTAAAAATGTACCTTAATAGTCACAAACCAATGTATCACATCTAATCAACAATGTATTATTATTGGTCAACAACAAATACTAAACACCTAAAAAGCATCCATTTTATAATAGGTGTTTATTCAATAAAGAGGTGTCATTGTCTAATAAGTATCTTTATGTCACCATTGTCTTTTACCTAGCATGTGCCACATATTCAAACATAGGGCCTTGGTCAACAACAAGTACCATTTATACAACCAAGTTCAAATTGTTGGCAACAAATCCATACTCAAACTCAGTAGGCCTAGTACCTTCCATAAAGCCACATAAATCCATCACAACCTCAATTCCCTCAGACCCAATTCCATATTCCAAATCCAAACAAGAATATTTACCAATAATGCATGTAATATCAACATCCTACTCCTAATGCATGGATGCATATTCATGGTTGATTGGTCCATTAAACAAACATTCCATAATACCCCATTCCCCCATCACACCCTAATCAAGGTGATCTACTTTTGACTACCCAACCACAACCATAACCAAATTTTCCATCAAGTTACATAACCCAAGAAATACAATAGATGAAGGGTGTAGTCTCAACCATTTAAATAGGAAAGTAGACCAAGAAGTTCAAATTGGATGATGTGTGTTCATACTCATTTAATATGGAGTATTTACATATACCATTTCCTCAAGGTTATGAGCTACCAAAATTTAATAAGTAAAAGGGTAAAGGAGAACCTAGAGAGCATCTAAAATATTTTATTATTATTTTCTATCCAATGCCCTATAGTGACATATACCTACTTCTTCTCTTTCCTCAAATTCTAGATAGATAGGCTCTGGAATGGCTTCTTAAATTGCCAAAGAACTCAGTATCTAACTTTGATGATTTATCATATAAGTTTGTGCAACATTTATACTATAATATCAAGAATGATATTTCAATAGTAGATTTGAGTTAGGCAAAGCAAAAATTTGGTGAGAGATTTGAGATCTACTTATAGAGATGGCTAGTGATTGCTAGTCACTTCACCCCTAATATACTAGATAAATAATTAGCAACTGTGTTTACCAAAAATTTTCACAATAAAATATCTTATCACTTGGATCTTTAGTGTGCTCACACATTTAAGGAGATCATTTATAAAAATAATATAGATCAAAAAATACCTTATCAACAAAGGTATTATCAAGTTATCTTATTCAAACCAAAATCATAGCCAAAACCAAAATTCAATCCTAAGCTATAACACTAGCCCAATATAAGTACAATCATTCACACTTCCTTGAGATAATAATTATGAAAAACTAAATCCATATAACCAAAATAATAATGTTATAGGTAATGAATTCACTGAGTTACATCATGTTTAAATAGTGAAAACACCATCTGCTCATCATATGCCTCAAATGTATTTTATTTCACAAATACATTATATCTAACAAGTATAATCTATGCCTCAAGCTAGGATAGCTCCTTAAAATCTACAACCACTACCTTTTAAAACCCCTCCTCTAATAATAAGACCCACTCTTAGAGTCTTTGGTGACTTTGATGAGCCTATTTAAGTAATCTTTCAAAAAATAGCCATAACTAATATGATTAGTTGGTCAATTCCAAAACACTTTCTTGAAGGAATACCTTATCCAGATTTGTACAAAAAGCATGAGTTATTTGAATACCATCATGTTCATAAACATTATATACACCATTATGTGTATTTGAATCACCTTATTAAAAATATTTTAGAAAATGGAGAGATCTAATTGGATAATAGAGAATCTACTTCCAAGAATTGGAAATGCAATCACCTAAGCTATGCTAAGAAAGAGGAGAAAACTGTAATAATTGGAAATGTAAAATCAAATATAACTAATCAAATCAATTGTAAAATTATGAAAAACATGTTTAGTACAAGACTATGTATATGCTAAGAAATACACAAGTGCTAAATACTAGTGAAATGTCGATATAGTAATCTATGTAATCTAGAAAAGAATGTACATCAACATGATAAATTAGAGTGTGTAGTGTATGAATGACATAATTTGGATGGTATATTCATGTATAATATGCCCTTAGAGGGTAGGTATATCAATGTTTCTCTTAAATGTAAAAATAGGAATGCCCTCTCAATGGGTAGAGTGAAGCAATCAAAGAGATGGATATCACTACACACAATCAAAGAAGATCAAGTGAAGAATGGTAATGTAGATAAATCAACATACAATAGCATGAAATAAATAATTTAAGTCCTAACATAGTAGTAGCAATGTAATTCATGGATGATGCATACAATTTAAATGTTTTTGATGTTTTGACATTTTTGAATGTTTTTGTGTATTTTGAGTTTTTTTGTATTGTTTTTATATTTTGATATAAGTTATGTATAGGTAAAACTAGGAAGAAATGATACTAATCAACGAGTCTTAGATGAGACTCCTATCATGGTGTCTTGTATCAAAAAAATAAATCATGCGTGATCATGAGGCATGATTGAATATCTGAGATTATGAAGCTAAAATTTGTGTACATTGTAATTGCTCTAAAATCTCTAAAGTGGAAACTAAATGTAGGGTCCCCCTATAACTCTAATTAGTGGATGAAACTATAGGGATCTTAGGGACCCATTTGGATGTAGAATAAGTTATTTTGAACATGTGCTCTTTATGTAGCTACATGAGACCTTAATATTACTACTATGGGTGTGAACACTATACCTGGGAGCTATCTAGAATCCTAAAACTATCAAGGTGTGTGAACCTCTACATTAGAGATGGATTATAAACCTATAGATGGATCTAAAGTGGAAGCAAAACTAAAACTAGAGGAGGAACTAAAATAGGTGGAAAAACTAGAGCTGGTGTTTATAAGCTAATAGATGGCTCTGAAGTGGGGAGTGGTGACCCATAAGGAACTCCATCGATTGTAATAAATTTATTAGTATGGGTGAATTTGACGTATTTGTGAATTGTAAAGGTTACTTCCTTGAGTTTTTGAATATATGGTTAACCAATTAATATGTCAAAAACTCTTGCATTGGGAACTATAGTGATGATGTTGCCAAATATGTAGGACCAACTTGTAGTGAAAGTAATATCTCACCCAATGAAATTTGTATATGCCCACTAAAACCATTTATAACCATGTTTTTTAGGGTGATATCCTGCTCAAAATAATCCAAATGTTGTAGAAGTGTCAAGGTGCACATGTTAAGGTTGTAATCATTATCAATAAGCACATTCCAAATAGGCTAACTATAAATATGTTCTTTGATAAAAAGTGCATTATAACCCATATTATCCTCCATAATCCCCTGATCTAAAAAATATATCAAAGGTCTAGCTGAAACTTTGGACTCATACACACCTATCATACCTCTCAAAGGATGTTCCTCAACTGAAGGTGCCTGGTATGTAGATGGTGGAGGATGTGCATGGTATGTATGGTAAACACTTAAGGTGTCCTATTTATCCTATTTAGAATGATATGGAAATGGATCTGAGAAAATTTTCAAATATTTGTCTTCTATTGGTTTTGCCTTTGGATGCTCAACTAAAGTACCCAGATCAAGTAGATTGTCATTTATCAAGTCTTGTATCTTATGTCTCAAACTGATGCATCTATTTTTTATGTGGCTTAGTGCCCTATGGAAATTTTAAAATACATTCTAATCATATCCTCATGGAAGAGGATTCAAAGGGCCAACTTCTCATTTAAGAGGGAGAGTGATGATGTTACATTCCAATAACTACTATAAAACCTTGAGTGGAGAAATTGGTAGATTGGTAAATGTATGATGAGGATGTGCTAATAAAACCACATGTTGATGGGGCTCTGAAGCCACATTGACTATTGGTTGAATCTAATTCTTATTGTCATTGATTTTGACCTTGTATAAGACTATATTATTACTCTTGTTTGTTGTGTCTGAGATACTTGAGTGCTTAATTTTTCCCATTGAAATTAGCTTGACTTCTATTTCCTTGAGGGTATGACATAATTCAGTGAAGGAAAAGAATCTTTTAAACATAATATATTCATAAAATGCTAGTAGAAGGCTCTATTTAAAGATGTCTTGTAACTCTTGATCAACCTAGGGCTACTTAACTTAAGTCAAAATAGTCTTATAGCTAAGAACATAATCAATGAGGGGCTCATTTGACCTTTGTTTTTTCAAGAAATTTGTGCATAATAAACCTTATCACCAATGTTGATACTGAATTGTGATAAGAACATGTCTGCTAAAGGATTGAATGTTGTGATTGACTAATTTGGTAGATTATAAAACCATTGTAAAGTATAGTCCTTTAGACTTCATAGAAATAACTTGGTAAGTAGCTAGTCATTGGGTACATAATCCAAACATGTTACGTGAAAATTTCTCAAATGTGTCTTTGGATCACCCTAGCCATCATATAGAGTGAGCTTAGGTTAAACAAAACCTGATGGCAAGGGTTTAGAAGAAATATGATGTGCCAATAGTGTATGTATTAAATCAAAACAAATCAATGCCTATGTAGGTCTAGTGGTACCTTGATCAAGATGTTGCACCTTGGATTGAAGATATTTTATCTCTTGCATAAGGGTTGCCACATTAGGAGAGAGAGATGGACTAGCTATAATTGGTGGCATAGAGGTAGGTTGGGTTGATATAAGGGGTTGTTGAGACATAGTTTCCTCCATAGTGTCAATTTCAACTAGATGTTTTATGGGGATGGAAGAATCAACTTACTTAGCCTTTTTAATTTCCATGATAGATTGAAAAATTAGTGTATGATATTTATGTTGTTCTTTAAGTCTCTCTCTAAAATTTTGTAAAATCAAATATTTGTTGAGTACAACTTCATTATCAACAATGGGCAGAAGTGGATCAACAGTCCAATGTGGTGGAGCATGAGCATCAGTGTGTACATCATCATTGTTATTTTCATATTGCTCTTTTTCAAAAAAAATCTCATTGAAATTGGTGTAATCTGGATGTGTAGAATCTATGACTAGACCCTGAGTTGGTTGTTTATCCATGGTATAGGTTGAGTTGTAGGAATCTGGGTGAATTTAAGAGGATTGACACTAAGTCTTGCACTTCATCTTGAAGGAAAAGATGCAAGGAACTTAAGTGACATAATAAAAAAAACTTGGATAATAGTATAAATTATTAAGTTGATATAATATAAACAAAGAATTGGAATATGCATAGAAAGGATATAGAACTCCCAAACATGTAAGGTGATACCTCAAGAAGAAAATAGGTGCTAGTATATGCAACTAAGGATTTCTTAAAAATATTTATGCAAAATACTATGAATTTTTTAATTTAAAATTGATTTTATGAATTTTATTATCTACTAAAAATATAGAAAATGATTGGAAAAGTAGTGGAAAATAATTGGGAACTAGTTGATGCAACTAGGTTTTTTTTGAATGAATTTTTAAAATTAATGTAATAATTTTAAAAATTTAGATACAATTTTTAGAATTTTTATTGAAAATTATAATAAAAAATCAAAAATATTTCTAAAATTATAAATGTATTTTTCCTAGTGTTTGGAATGTGTTTATATGCAATGAGGACCTAGTATGTGCAAACTAGGGTTTTAAAAAAATATGTGATATTTTTGCAATTAATTTGTAGATTTATGATTTTTAAATTTAGGAAAAATTATGAAATTATGGGAAAAAATTAGAAATAATTATCCCTAGGGTTTTTAGGGTTTTTGTGCAAAATTTGAAGTTAGGTTCACCAAATGTTTTATTATTTTCAGAATAATGGAATTTTATTCCTAGTT
Source organism: Torreya grandis (assembly GCA_037957365.1). Lineage (NCBI taxonomy): Eukaryota > Viridiplantae > Streptophyta > Pinopsida > Cupressales > Taxaceae > Torreya > Torreya grandis. The sequence goes on along the minus strand of JARHVA010001115.1, from coordinate 3,581,525 downwards.
AAATAAATAGGTCTGAGTAAAGTAAATTAGTAAATAATATGCAAGAATTAATCTACTCATTTGTGTAAATAAATTTTTATTTTGTCCTTTTCTAAATATAGTAATAAATAAGAGATATCTAACTTAGCTTATTCTGAATGGTCCAGACTAAGAAAGGGTATGATACTAGAGGAGCAGGACTAGGAAACTATCAAAAACTAGATCTTGAGGTTCATTTCTAGATTAGATAGGAGCATCTAAATTAAGACACCCTACTATCTAGTGTTGTATTTATTTTCTAGCATTGTTGTCTAGGTGGTTTGAGCTTTCTAGGTTCTATTCAGTAGGCCTATTTTACCCTTTTGTGAATTATCAAAGCCTAGAAGCCTAAAAAGGTCATTGTGCATCTATTTTTAATCTTTAAATCCCTAGGATCTCTTCATGCTTGAAATTGAATGGAAACTTGGAAGAGATAGAGAATGGGTTAGTGTGTAAAGGATACACTAGATGCACTTCACACCCCATGTGTGGGCACACTACCTATATACCAATACTTTGAGGAGGGATAATGCTAATGTAGTTGTCCCATTAAAGTGCTTGATGTAATTGTGTATGATAAATGTAACTAGATTCAAAACTAGATGTACTTTGGATGGATAGGGACTAGTGCAAAGGTTTGAATAAGCTTTAAATAATTTTTGAAGGCTATATGTAGAGAATAGGGAAGAGTGCTTGAGTGTACTTTCTTGTATTCTTGATTATTACCTATAAATGAGTGTCAACCCTTCTAAATTGACTTTGAATGGCATTTTATAGAGGATTAAATGAACATGGGTTAAATGAGTTCACATTAGTTTGACAAGGAAAAGGATAAGGATAACAAAGAATATGACCATTAGGACCACAAATGAACTTGGACAACAATACCAAAAATAAGACACCTTAGGTTCCAATGCTTCTATCTAAATTGGGTTCTATTGTATAAGGGAATGAGACCTATGGGATGCATCCATGCCTAAAAGAGCTACTTGGATCTATAAGGTTTAGTTTTGGAAGGTTTTGGATGACTAGGAATCAATGAAGGAATAGCCTAGAAGGGTTTTGTAAGTAAGTAGGAAGACCTATGTATTGGGTGTCATTTGTCATGCTTAAGTCATCTAATATTACATTTTATATGACTAAATGCACATTATGAAAAATATAGCAAATAAACTCATTTATAACTCTTAACTAATGATTCCTTTCATAATCCCATGCATATTAATTTTTAGAGGGTCTTCCATACTCTCTTGCTCTATGATCAAACTTATTACATGCAAAATAGTAACCATTGAATAAAATAGCATACCTCATACCATTAGGCTATTTTATTGGTCTTTTCATGTTGAAATTATTGTCTTCATTATCCTTCACCTTGATTTGAGCTACCTCCTTTTGGTATTCTTTGAAACCAAGACTTGCCTTATCACTTGCAAACTTTTGACTATTCAAAATGTTATTTAGAGCATCAGTACTCTTTTCAAAATTCATAACGATATTCAAATTTTTATATGCTTGATTTAATTATGACTCTAAGTAGTTTATTTTTTATCCATACTTAGTGCATTATTCTTCCTTAGCCTTTAGGCTAGTAGTGACTATCTCCATCTGAGTTTTAAATTGATCGATGATCTCATCATCCTCTTTGGATGTGCTACTCAGTCTCTCTTCAAACAAACCAATTTACTCTTCATAGTCCTTAACTAATGATCTTAGTTTGTGATTATTCCTTCTTTGGAACTTCAAATCCTCTGGATAACTCACCACTTCTACCTCAAGGTTGATTTCAACCTCTTCTTCATCTGATTCTTCATCATCCATAAGATCTTTCCCTTTTAAGCAACCCTAATTGTCTATTTTTATAGCCATGAATAAGGTTTCATTATTTTCATGTTCATGTTCATTACTATCATCATCACTATCATATGTACTTATGTCACTCACATCAAATGAGTTATTATCTTCTTTGGTATATAAAATTCTCTTATTCTTGAATGAACCGTTCTTACCTTCATACTTCCTAAAATATTTTTTATTTTTGTTAGGCTTATATACCTTCTTATCATCACCATGATGTTCATCATGTTTTTCATCATGCTCAATATTATCCTTGTTAGGAAACTTAGATGCAAAGTAACCAATCTTACCACTTTTGAAACATTTGAAAGGTTACTTACCCTTGTACTTACTAGATCCAAACCTTAATTTCCTAGCAAACATGGATATCAGTTTATCATCATCAATATCTGAGCATAGCTCATCCTTAAACTTTTTGTATTTTGACTTATTTTTAGCTTTAAATGATACTTCTTTTTTGGGAGGTCTTCCTTCATTTTTTCTCATCTCATAAGTATTCAAGATTTCATGAAGTGCATCCATCTCTAGCTTTTCCAAATCTTTCATCTCTTCTACTATAGACACCTTAGAATAAAACATAGGAGTTAGTGATCTCAATACATTTTCAACAACTATAGTCTCTTTCACTTATCCTAATCCTCTAATGACATTTACCACTTCATCAACCCTTAACATGTAAGATGCAATGCTCTCATCTTCCTTCATATTCAAACTCTCAAACTACATTTTTTGAGTCTTTAATTTAGCCATATTCACCTTGGTGTCTCTTTCATAGATAGTCTTCAACTTGTCCCATATCACCTTGGATGACTCATAATACATCACCTTCATAAATTATATCTGTAATAGGCCACATAGAATGACATTAATTACCTTATAATTTCTCCCACTTTCCTTCTTACCCACTGCATCAGTTGGTGGTGTAGGAGGTGGAGTGTATCCATCCATAATTGACTACCATATGTCATGGTCCACTAACATTAGATATGTACTCATTATAATGCTCCAAAAAGAATAATTAGTCCCATTTAAGAATTCATCCTTACTAGTAGAGAATCCTCATTAAACTTGACTACTATCCATCCTTGCCTCTAGGATATCCTTTAGGATGTTAGGCTAGCTTTAAAGGACTAGGCTTTGATAATAATTTTTAGAAGCATAATCACTAAGAGGGGGTGTGTGGGTGAATAAATGTCTTAAAAACATTAATTTAATTTCACTTAAGCATACATGAACCATTCATACAAATATAAACATTTAAAAAATCATATGCAACCATAAAAGATCATGAAATAAGATAACACAATACGTATGTGGGCAAACCTTAAGGGGAAGTGTTGTAACACATAATTTCACACTTGTGAGATGGTTATTCAAGATATATCACTCCTAGCTATAAAATGGGATCAACCCTAGGGTGTAGGTATCTTGTGATGGGGTTAAACCTCTAAAGAAGGCTAGTTACTCTTGGTAAATCACCTAAACTACTAGTTTTGATTGGGAAAAGGGATAAAAAGGGCTACAAGGGATAACTAAAAACATATAAAGGGTGATCACCAAAATTAAATACAATTAAAATTAAATGAAACTAACACTAAGGCAGCTCAAAGATAACCCTTACTCACACAATCTCTTAAACTGGTCATTTTACATCAATATTTCAAAAACTAGGCCCATTAGACAAGAGATAAAGCATGGATAATTATCAAACTCACACTATGCCTTTATCAATGAACAAAAAAATCTTAATTTCAGACCTAAAAAAATGGTGGAATACCTAAAAAAAGCAATAAAGAAAGATAATTACCATGGAAGAACACCTCTCCATAAAGAAATCATGCATAAATTGACTAGAGCACTAGATGTAAGCAAGAGATAGGCAAAATAAGTTGTCTTATTACTTAAAAAGGCTATTTTTACAAATTTTGATAGGGTTTTGCCTTATCAAATGAGATCCTACATTTCTTTACAAATGAATAAAAAAAGGGCTATATAGGAGAAAAGTGAAGGGAAAAGAGAAGAAATATTTCAAAAATCAATAAATGTGAATCAACCACCCTCTATGGAACTCCATAAAAAGAAGAGGAAGAGGTAAATAAGTCTTAACAAATTTTAAATAATTTAGGCACTATAAGAAAGAATAAATTAACCCTCCAAAATCAATCCTTAAATACTCCATTAATGCTTTTCAAATATCTAGAAGCCTCCTTAAATGCTCCATCAATGCTCCTCAACTCCCAAATATCTATAATCCCCCTTAAATTCTCCATTAGTGCTCCTCAACTCCCCAAATATTTACTCCACTTGACTTATACACCCTATCTCCACTTGGCTTGTGTTGTAAACTTGGAAACATGGTTAGTCATTATGACATTTGATGTTTGCACTAACTTTTGAGGGCTAAATTTTGAGTGTTTTATTTTTTTCCCAAATCATATTTGCTCCTCAAACCTAAAAAAGACACAATAGAACCTATAAATCCTTTAGAATCCATTAATGGAGCTCTTCAAGATTAATCCATCTTCAACTAGATATCTTGAAACTTGATTTCAAGGCCATTTTTCACCATGAGAACTACTTTTGGGCCTATAGAAGGCTTTCAAGCATCCATATCATTATTATTAGGAATAAAAATGAAGTTTCAAGCCAGCTTCAAAAACCTACAATAATGGTGGAAAACTCCATTAAATCTGTAATAATTCACAAACCATTAAGAAACTTGGGTTTTTGGTATTTTAGCTCAAAAAATCACCCTATAAACCCTTGGTAAGGGTTCCTAGTGCCATAAAATGATGATTTAGGTCCCATTAGGCTTCCTTTGTACATTTATACATTTTTATCCTTTGAAGATCTATAAAATGGGCATTTAAGCCATTATTGGCCTCCTAAGCACCCACACATGCCAATTTATTATTCAAAATAGGTCAAAAATGAGATTGAGAGATTCCCCTGTATGATCCAGGTAGTTTCTAACTAATTCCAGGTCGTTTTATGGGCTTATGAGCTTAAAAACTCAAAACTAATCAAAACAAGCTCTTTGGTAACGTATAATAGTTTTAGGGCTCTCGATGGTGCTTGGGAATTGAATGAGATTATTTTATACTAAGGAATTTTTTTTGGTGACTATCCTTCCTTTGAAACCATTCTCAACCTTTTATTCACTTGTAAACTCTTTAAATTATTTTGGGAAAGTCTGCCACCTTCTAGGCTTAGGTATGTCTTTGGGGGTCTCTTTGATAATTTGAGACAATTGGAGTCTTTTTTTCCATTTCCAAATCATTAGAAAAATTATGGTATATCTTATAAAAAATCCTAAACACTTTTCCATACATAAATCATCCTTTTGACCTCTGTTAAAGGCTCTTTTAGACCTGGTTTTGAACACGAACTCCTTTAATAGAGATATGAAAACTTGGTTTTTATATTAAAGTAAAGTATGGGAATGTGACCAATTTTAAAATTCCAAGGACACCAAAAAATATATTTATGTCAAATTTAAGGTAATTTCATTGAGTAGAACTAAAAAAATGCATCTTTTGGGGTTGCCTCAACTTGCCTTGTCAAATTTTTGAGTGTGTGTAGGTTTGAGTATTGTTATTTTCTCAAGTTTTATGAGGTCCAAATACTTTATTATTTTTAAATTATGACTAAGAGGGACTATTAAAGCTATTAAAATATATATTTTTACATTATTAACCATTAAAACCAACTGAAATCACATATTTAAACCCACTACATACTCAAAAAATAAGAACCAAAAAACCTAGGAAGAGAAAAAAGGCATATCTTGAGATTTATAAGATATTAAGACACAAGTATTTTTAAATTATAACATGTAATATCTTTAAAAAATTATCCAATAATTATATTTAATTATCCAACCTTTTAAACCTCTTAAAAATGCATTTTCTAACTCTCTCCACTTGCATGTCAAAATCTTGAATCTTGTAAATTTCCACTTATCCACATTTAGCATTGATATTATAAATATTATAAATATCACTAGGTGTTTTAATAATAAAAATACATTTACATTACCTTAAAAAATCTCACATGAGGTTCAAACCATTTGTCATACCTTATAGCCCTCCAAGAAGCTTACCTAGCTCCATGTTGACAGTCAACAGATAAGCATAGGACTATGAAAAAATAGTGGATTATTACACTATTATATTAAAAAAAATAAGTTCATATGAAATTATAAACACTAATTAAAATCAATTTTATCAATTTTTATATTTTTATCATGTCTATAGAGTGCTCAAGATGCATTTTTCTCAAAACTAGCTAGTGGGTTGCTTATGTAAATGACTGTTCATGATTGTAAGAGGTTTTTAACAAAAAACATATGATTAAAATATTTATGTGACATAAATAATATAATTTTTATTCATAAAACTCATTAACACCACCTCTACCAAGTTTCATAGTTTGATCTTACCTGTAGAGGCCTCACAACTCATTTTTCCTAAAAATAGGTATTTGGCTACCTGAGTGAAAGACTATTTATGACTTTAGGAGGTATAAGACAAAAAATAAATGATTTTATTGTTATATTTTCCAATTATATGTGATTAAAACCTAACCTATTCATAATGACCCTCTATGCCAAATTTGGAGGTTAGAAAATCTCTCTAGCATCTTCAACTCTTCAAATCTTCTCTAAATTAACCCTCAAACTTATGACTGTGTGTACGATCTAAAACCATTTTCTCAACATTTGACATGATTTATTTCTATATTAGTTTTTTTTTTAGTTTTATGAGATAACTATTGAGATTGGATTCAACATATTCATCTAGTTATACAACCCTACAACCTTTATAAGGAGATCTCCATATGATGCTTATGAGAGCACACTAGGTCAATGAACTTCTAAACACTACTTTGTGTATGACCTATTAAGACATATTAATGCACTTGGAAAACCTTTTTTATATTAAAAAAACTTTCAAATGAGTCTTGTTTTATTTCATATTACCTTCACTATCACTATCATGTAAACTAAGTTCACCCATCACTTCACTTACTAGTTTAAGCCAAGATGCAGCTATAGGTGGTCATTTTCTTTACATAATTGAAGACACTTTTTATCAATGTAAAACCAATTACATATTGGTTTTTAATAATTATCATACTTTATCCTTGATAATATCTTATGACTTTCTTTACCTTCCTTTATTTTCTAACAAAAACACTATTGATGTTCTTCTTTTGCCTATAGGTGGAGATTTGGGGTATTAGATGTAGGTGAAATTGGTAAATTCTTATCCCCATAGCTTCCAAGATTTAAACACTTATCATTGTAACTTCTCCCCATCATCATCACTTTCATGGTTCCCAAGGTCTTTCCTCATGATCTAATGTCTCTCACCCTTGGTTCTCAAGGCACTTGAATTGGCTATAGGTGATGTTTTTGAGACATGAGAGCCAAAACACTAATTTTTTGCCTAAAGAGTATATTATCATCAAAACATAAATTTATAGGACTAAAAGAGGATGGGGAAGGAAATCAATAAGGTTGATAACACTGAGTATGGTCATGAATCTGGTCTTCTTTTTCCACCATTAGATAATCCACTACACTAGGACTACCTCTTCTTCAGAGCATCTTTAAAACATCTTCAGAGCTGCCTGGAGAATCTTTAGAGCTTGAAGGCAAAAGTTCATTGAATTGTGTAGGAGTGTGGGCTGATCCATATATGCAAAATTTTCTTATGTAGGCCAATTTTTGCCAACATTTTTGGTAACTTCTTAGGATTACATGTCTATCTATACAAAAGAATAGTTACCTTAGTCTATCCATTGGGCTTACAGAGTCACAAAATTCTTTCTCAAATTGGTTTTTAAATTATTCAAAGGCCGAAAATATTCTAATTATAACTATAAAAATATCAAGGACAACCTAAAATAAAACAATAATGTGCTGAAAACACTCAGGGAATGTAAACACATAATAAAAAGGGAAAATGTGCAAAAGGTACTTGGAAGAAAATAAAAAAAATTACTCTTATATTTACAAGGCTTCAACTTTCATTTAGTATCAAAGAATTATATGAATCCAAATTACTAGGATGGGTAATACCTCTCTATTCATCTTGGTAAGCTAAAAGGTTCTATGTTGTTTACATCCATTGATCATGTAAGATACACTCTATAAGCTTTCAAACTTAGTATGGTTGCCTGGCTTGGCCTTATTTGAGTCCCATTTGAGGAGTAGATCACCATAATTTAAGTCTATTTATATGGATATCTTATCAAAGTCATTATTTACTTGAATTTGATGTGATTATATTATCTTCATTACAAGATCCCTTATTTCTTAAAGCTCCATGAGCTCTACCATCCTCACACTCATAGGTTCACTCTCCATCAACTCAAGTTGATGGGCTAGCTCAAAGGTAGATAACTTAAGAGATATGGGAAACTTGGATTCTCTCCTATATACTAGAAAAAATGGTGAATCTCCAATGACAACCTTAGGGGTCATTCTATCAGCCCATAAGGCTATCCTTAACTTTGAATGCCACACTATATGGTTCTCCTCCATAGTCCTCTTGATTATTCTAATCAAGTTCTTATTTATTAAATATAGAAGTCCTATGCCTGAGGGGTAGTAATTTGAGGATGTGATAAGGTAGATGCCAAACCAAAGTGCCCATTCACTCATCTTCATGATAATAAATGCTAAGACATTATCTAAAATGATGGTTACTAGTACACCAAACCTTATCACTATACTATCATATAAGTCCATTACTACTATTTCATTGGCTTATTTTAGATTAATTACCTCTACCCACCTAGTGAAGTAATTAGTGGCAGTGAGTACCCATTTGTTTCCTCTATTGGAAGGTGGATTGATCATTCCTATAAAGTCTAGGGCCCACTGTATGAAGGGATGCTCTACCTAAATGGGATTAAGAGGAAAGGCTACCAACCTTTGCTTGCCTATAAAGAGAACACATTTTTGCACTTCATTACCCATACAAATGCATATTTGAAGAGACCATGATAATAATAACTATCCCTCATTAATTTTATAGTTGTATCTCTTGGGGGAAAATGACCTCTTGTAGGTCCATCATGAAATTTATCCAAGAGTCTAGTCACTTGATCATCATCTATGCATCTTAGTAGTACCTTATTGAGGTCTTTTCTAAAGAAAACCCAATCAATCAAAGTATAAGGTATGGACTGAAGTCTGAAGTATATTCTCTTTTTCCTATCCATACCTTAAGGAAACTCACCTATTAACAAAAACTTTTTCATGTCTTGGACCTAGCTCATGTGAGGTGGAGCTAAAATTGTCTGTAGGTTATCTTGTGTCACCAAAACAACCTCATTCTCTTCATGAAGGTCAGCAACCATGTATTCACATAAGCCTTTACCTTTTACTATATTAGTGACTTTTATTTTTACATCATATTTCATGACTCTTGTAATCCAATTAGCTCTCTTATCATTTAGGTCCTTATTGAGAAGGAAGTCTCTCACTCCAAGATGAGATAGCATAAGGTATATTTTTCTATTGGATATGATAGGCCTAAACTTTTTTGAACTTATTATAGTTGTAAGGACTTATTTCTCTATAAAAGTGTACCTTTATACATAACCTTAAAGCCTTTGTCTAAAAAGTGTAATTGGTTTTTCAAGTCCTTATAAATTATTTTGCATCAACATAACTAATATGTTATCAATGTTGGAAAAGGCATACAAGATGAAATATCTTGAGAAGCTAGGATTTATAAGTGTAGGTGCTTGAGTAATGGTCTATTTGATAGCTTCAAATGCTGCTTTGCCTTCTCTTGTCTAAGTGAACACTCAATTCTTCTTCAAAATAGTAGTGGTAGGTTTAACCAATCTTGAAAAACTAGGTGTAAAAATTCTTTAAAATTTTATCTTTTGAAATCCCTTCTTATGCTTGGGAAAAGATAAGGCCAAGATTGCACTTATTCTATCAAGATCAATGGCTCAATGGCTAGTCCCTATTTTGAGATAATATACCCCAAGAGTATTCCCTCATAGATAAAAAATTACACACTTTTTAGGATTAAATGAGATCCCATACTCTCTACACCTTTCAAATATCATCTTTAAGTGGTCCAAGTTTTCACTAGCCTTCTTAGAGAAGACCATTATATCATCTAGGTACATAAGCACCATCTGATTGAGTAAACCTTGGAAATCCATATCCATGACTCTTTTAAAAGTATCTCTAACATTTGAGAGTCCAAAAGGCATCTTTGTTAAGTTGTGGAGCTAAAAGCTTCACTGATGCAGACATGGAGGAGGGTGCAGAAGGGTTGCTGAGTGTCACAGACACCGGCATCAGTTAGGCCAACCGACATCGGTAGAATAAGGCAGGAGAGCAACCGGCATCGATCAGAGATCGGCCAGCATCGGTGACCCCTAGGCAAATAGGGACTGGCGTCAGTCTCTTGTGTGGTTTGACTGCGAGTATATTACAGGCAGTTGGTTGACGAACTAAGTGTTTGCATGCTTAGTGCTAATTATAGACTAAGAGCTACGAATCTAAATATTGTACTAAGTGTCTAATTATTGTTTGGATGAGATTTATATAATAGACTCATGGTTGTATTTTAAACTTGTAGCTAGAGAGTAAGAGAGCATTATTATAAGCTCCTTCTGTGTGTGAGGTAGAGCAATGGTGTGTTCTTCCTAGTGCCACAGTACCAAGGTGGGTGCTAGATTGGAGAATCAGCAGGGTTCCTCAAGAGTGTATGATCTTGGTCATCAGGTGAGCATGGCTACGATAGGAGATCTACATGGTAAGTAAGATCATTGATATGCAGGTGTGTGTGTGTGTAAGGTCAAGGTTCATAGGTGTGCAGAACCAGATTGATCTGTAGGTTGAAGATCAGATATGACATCAACACAATAGGGAGTAGTATCAGGAGAGATCTACTTGGAGTACAGGTGTGTACTCAGAGCATAGAGGAAGGCAAGGGAGTTCCTTCCATAAGTAAGGTCTATTAAGGTGCAGGTTGTTGCAGGTTTAGGGGAGATCTACTTGAAGTACGTTTGAGTACTTGTGGAGTGCATGGAGCACTTGAGGAGTGCATGGAGCACAGGTATAAGGTGAACACCAACTCAGTGTGTGAGTTGGGTGTTGGGACCTAAGAGAGAACTTTGAGGAGAGAAGTAATATTCACTTGAGGTGTGGGAAGCCTCTGAAGAGGTGGTGGAGAAGAAGTGGCATCTTCTTTATTGTATTCTTTTCTGTATGAGTATTAATACAAGTTGTGTATTGTCTCTCATATCTTATGTTATTTCTAGATTCTAGTTACTTGTTGATTCTGGTTATTTTTGCATATTAAGTTGCTTGGTATTTGGTAATCAATTATGTGCTTACGGTGTTTCGTATCTCCAACAAGTGGTATCAGAGCTAAGGTTGTAGGAAGCGGTTTTGTGTTTGGTTACAGGTCACTCTCAGGGGTTTCTGATTGAGTGGGAGTAGAGCAATGGTAGATCAAAGTAAGCTAAGGATGGAGGAGTTGAAAAGCACAGATGGTCACTTATGGTCTGATGGAAAGAAAGAGCAAGTAAAAGAAGATTGCTGGTTTTTGGAAGATCAGCAAGAAGGAACTGAAGAAGCAGATGGTGCAGGGGATGTGGCACAAGATGCTTTGAGAGGTTTCTTGGATAAAGTTGAATCTTGTCTTACATATTTGGTTGCCTCTTTCCATGTAACCCCAGATAGAGGAGCTGGTGAGCCTTGCCAAAAATAGGCAAAGGGGAAGTGAAGCTGAAACTGCAAGCGGCCAACACATGGGTGTTGAAGGAGGTCATGCAAGTCCCAGGTTTGGAGATGTGGCTAATTTATTTAGAAGAGTTGGGTGATGGGAGATGTATGAGAACTCTCATAGCGGATGCACTTGAATTAGCTGGTGGTAAGAAAATAGGTACTCTTTATCTACTTGTTTATATTACTGATTCTTCTTTTGTTGTAGAGACGTGGCTTCGTAGGCTTGGTCACATGAGCAGGAAGGAGATGCATGTTCTTAAGTGGAAGATAGATATATTTGACAGCTTAAGAACTAGAAATCCTTGGTGTTCTTGGAGGAGATGGTAGACAGAGACCAGTGGATGGGGCTGGATACTTTTGAGCAGGGCATTTTGTACATGGGGATTGATTCAAAGGAGCTCGTGGGTAAAAAGTCATCACTTATAGGAAAACATAGGTACCAGTGTCAGAAAAAAAACTGACGTTGGCAGTAAGTAAGACCGATGTCAGTCACAAGGACTGACATTGGCAATAGGACACCGATGACGGTAGGTTGGTAGTCAAGACAGGCGCAAGAACCGACGTCAGTCTGATGCAGACTGTGGGGTGGCTGAGGTCAGTCACTGTAAAGGATTTTGGGTGGACAACAAGCTATCAAGGAGTCTCAAACACCCACATAGAGGACTGAAGATGTAAGTAGGCCTCAAATTTGTTGTTCCTCTTCTTTATACTAGTTGCTAACTACAGAGCAGGAAGGATCCAGGAAACAGTGGGAGCGTGGCATGGAGAGATTGTAGAACCAGACGAGAGATTTGGTAGGGTTACCAGCTGGTATGTTAGCACTGTAAGATGAATGGATTCCTTAGCTGAAGAATAGAGAGAATGGATATGTGAGACAGAAGGCCAGGCATATGGTCTTGAGGAGCTGCAGGACAGTGGTACAAGGTCTAACAGGTGGAGGATGAAGCATGGCTTCAATCAATGTTAGGTAACTACTGTGGTTTGCCTTACCAGGTGGATGATGAGTCACGACATCATTCTATTGCTGTATGTGGATGGTATGTTTGCTAGCAGGATTGTACATACATGGTGTTGCTGAGCTAAGGGGTAAGATTAGTTCAGTGGTTTGCTATGAAGAATTTGGAGCAACAAAATTCTTCGACATGGGGGACATGGGAGATCACAGGGTGATTTTGTCTCCAGTGGGAGCTGATGTGAATAAGGTGTTGGTGAGATGCAGGATGCAGAATCGGAGCACACCAAGGGCTGGACAGTTCAGTGTCCGAAATCACATGAGGTCTAGTATAGACCTGAGTTTTTCCCAAGCAATGGGAGCTGTCAGAGAGTTAGGAGCCAATTCAGAGAAGTGGATTCTTAGGTATTTGAGAGAGACCAGCAGCAGGGATTCATGCTATTTAGGGTTAGGACTTCATTACATGGGATTGTAGGATCGGATATGGCAGGGTACTCAGATGACAGGAGGTACATCACAAGTTGTGTGGTGGGTGGTCTTCAGGATTGAGCTTGAAGAAGAATACAAACTAGGAAATAGATTAGATGGGGTATAGGTATAGTGCAGCTATTTATCTCCAAGTGGCAGATTATTAAGTTGTGGAGCTAAAAGCTTCACTGATGCAGACATGGAGGAGGGTGCAGAAGGGTTGCTGAGTGTCACAGACACCGGCATCGGTCAGGCCAATTGACATCGATAGAATAAGGCAGGAGAGCAACCTACGTTGGTCAGAGATCGGTCGGTGTAGGTGACCCCCAGGTGGATAGGGACCAGCGTCGGTCTCTTGTGTGGTTTGACTATGAGTATATTACGGGTAGTTAGTTGACAAACCAAGTGTTTGCATGCTTAGTGCTAATTATAGACTGAGAGCTGCGGATCTAATTATTGTACTAGGTGTCTAATTATTGTTTGGATGAGATTTATATAATAGACTCATGGTTGTATTGTAAACTTGTAGCTAGAGAGTAAGAGAGAATTATTATAAGCTCCTTTTATGTGTGAGGTAGAGCAATGGTGTGTTCCTCCTAGTGCCACAGTACCAAGGTGGGTGCTGGATTGGAGAATCAGCAGGGTTCTTCATGAGTGTATGATCTTGGTCATCAGGTGAGCATGGCTACGATAGGAGATCTACATGGTAAGTAAGATCATTGATATGCAGGTGTGTGTGTGTGCAAGGTCAAGGTTCACAGGTGTGCAAAACCAGATTGATCTGTAAATTGAAGATCAGATATGATAGCAACACAACAGGGAGTAGTATCAGGAGAGATCTACTTGGAGTACAGGGGTGTACTTAGAGCATAGAGGAAGGTAAGGGAGTTCCTTCCATAAGGTCTATTGAGGTGCAGGTTGTTGCAGGTTTAGGGGAGATCTACTTGAAGTATGTTTGAGTACTTGTGGAGTGTGTGGAGCACTTGAGGAGTGCATGGACCACAGGTATAAGGTGAACACCAACTCAGTGTCTGAGTTGGGTGTTGGGACCTAAGAGAGAGAGCTTTGAGGAGAAAATTATTGTACACTTGAGGTGTGGGAAGCCTCTGAAGAGGTGGTGGAGAAGAAGTGGCATCTTCTTTATTGTATTCTTTTCTGTATGAGTATTAATACAAGTTGTGTATTGTCTCTCATATCTTGTGTTATTTCTGGATTCTAATTGTTGATTCTGGTTATTTCCGCATATTATGTTGCTTGGTATTTGGTAATCAATTGTGTGCTTTCGGTGTTTCGTATCCCCAAAAATATTATTATATTCATAGGTGCCCCAATTTATGGTGAAGGCAGTCTTGTATTAGTCTTCATCCCTGACTAACACTTAGTTATACCCTAATTATCCATCTAAAAGAGAGAAATGTTATGAACCAACAACCATTTTATTTATTTTCTCAATGGATGGAAATGGGTAAGGGTCTTTCAAATAGACCTTGTTCAAGTCTTTGAAGTCCACACATAATCAGATCTCACCCTTCTTATTTCTCATAGGCACAAGGTTAGCTATCCATGAGGAGTGCTTGATAGCAAAAATGATATTGAACTCAATCAACTTAGTTAACTCTTTTCTCATCAGATTTTTAATCTTTAGGTTGATTGACCTTTTATTTTTCCTAATAGGCTTGGCATTAACCTCCAATTTTATGGTGTGTTAGGCTAGCTTGGTGTCAAAACCTCTTAGATCATTTTACTCCCAAGCAATGATATTTGAGTATTCCCTATAAAGCTCAATAAATGTATGTTTTTATACCTCATCAATCACCTTTCCAAGCTTGAGAACTTATCCTTGAAGATGAGTATTCTCTCATAGTTTTCTTCATCAATAGACATAACTACCTTGTATTTCCTCATGTGATCTCATTAATGGAAAAGACCCTCAAGGGTTACTATCCCTTTAGGAAGTTTATTTGACTTTAGTTGAAAATTTTGGTCCTCATACTATTGCTAAAGTCTTCTTTGGTTTGTTAAGGAAAATTTTGCCTCTTGTTATAGAAAGCAATTAATCTATTTGTCAATATCAAAGACTTGCTAGTGGGCTTCATTATTTGGAATTTATGGTCTTACTATCACCTTGACATGTGTATGTATTTTAAACCTCTTCAAATAATTTGGGATGTCAAATTGAGTCCCTACTACTGCCAACCTATCAACATGTTGAATTTTCTCTCTTAGTATTGCTTGGATATTGAAGAATTCAAATTATTCAAGTATGTACCATAATATATTTTTATAGGACTTCATTAAGAGGTTATTGTATACGTTTTTACCTCCCACCTGATGTATTATCAACTTAGTGTCCCTATACACCTATAACTACTTTTTTCCCCTCTTACTAGCCCACTAAAGACCATGGATGAGGTCTTCATACTCAGTTTTATTGAAAGAATAACTAAATTAGAACTTTTATGATTAAAATTATTTGTAATTAGAGGGAGATATCAACATTACACTTGAACCTACTCTATGCTTGTTCCTTGATCCATCAAAGAACATATTCTATAATCCACTAGTATCCTCCTGTGGCCTAGTGAAGGATAACATGAACTCATTCTCTTTATGTAGGTGATAAAATCCCATGTATGTTCCTTAAACACCTCCCAAAATATCAATTATTTGATTCACACTCCATAACTTGTCTAATAATACCTCAAGTATCCCCTTAGGATGAGTGTTTAGTTCTTTACCAACAAGGTGGTCTTCTTCATCTAGAATAGTATAATTGATATTTGACTACTTGGATCATAAGGGTTAATGTTAAATTGGGTAATAGGTTCAGCTTTGATAGACACCTTAGTCCCATACCTTGTCCTAAAATCCATGTAGGACCAATCTACTACTAGATAACCCCCAATTTTAATCGTGGAGTTTCTAGATAAGCATAGAGAAAAGTGAGAAGGCACCTCTAGAACCACTACATCCTAAGCCACTAAAACACTAGGAAAAGCATGGAGGGTTATGTTTATAATTTTTATAATACCACATTGTTTGGTAGAAGATTCATCAAGCTAAAACACCCTCTTATTTTGGGGTTCATACTTCAAACCAAGCTAATTTGTTGTTGATTTTGGTATCACTGAAGTACTTGTTTCACTATTTACCATGTAGTTATGTACCAAGGAGTTTCCAATGATTAAAAAAAGGTATAAGGGAGGAGGGTTGAATAATTTTTTTGACTATCCTTCATTTCCTTTAGTTTCATTAGTGAGAAGTACACTCTCCTTGCTTGGTGGCTTCTTTGAAACACTAATCTTCAGCAAGCCCTCTTGAAGGATTTCCACTTGACCAGGCATATAAAGCATGTCCCACATTAGAATACTCAAATTGGGATTTTTCATTTGATCAAGAATGTTGATGTGTAAACTAGAAACCTTTTCTTTTGCTTTGGGAATCACAATTGTACTTTAAACTTGTGAGTTTTGGGGTGCAAAGGAGTTTCCTTTGTTTTTTTTTTTTTTTTTGAGTTATTAGAAAAATTTTGGGTAGTAATAGGCTCATTTGGTTTTTATAGTAATGTATTAATATTAGGATACTCTCTAATTACTTCTTTTTTTCCCTCCATGTTCCTTATCTTGAACTTTGTGTTGGCTGCCATAGGGATGTTTGCGTGGATAAAACTAGCCTACTAATTGAAAGCATGTCACTCTTCTTATTCATAGTTAATAATTATATCACCCAATTGGTTTGGTAATTCATCTATCCCTTGGACTTGTTGAGGCTATTCTAGTTTGTTCATCATAGGCACTTCTATATTTTGAGCCATGAGAGCTTGGTTAAACCCATAACTAGTACTGTGCTACCATTGATCATTGAAAGCTTGATTAAACTTTGTGTTTGGGATAATGGATTTATTGAATGACTAATACCAAAGTATAAAACCCTTACCTTATTTTGAAATGTTGTTTTGAATAGGGACTAATTTATTGGAAGTAATTTTAGCATTATGATTGTAATTATTTTGCTTAGCATAGTTGGGCTATCCTTGTCTTTGTAAATTTGCATTGAAGGGTGGCCTATTGGTTTAGTAATATTATTAAGGTTGATATGGGGGATGATAAGGTATATTATACTATCCTTGATAACTCTTTAAGTTTACCAATTCATTACTGAGTCTTTAAAACATATTCTTGAGTTCTTGAAAGTCACTAGATTGACTAGTTGAAGTTTTATCTTGTTTTGGTACAGGTCTAGAAACAAGTCTTGGTAGAGGAGGAATGGAAGAAATGGGAGGAATGAAAACATGAGGTGGTTGAATCTTTGGAAAAATGGCCTAGTTGTCCTAGGTGTGATCTTTCCAACCTATACTAAGCTATTCTCTACTCTAATTGCCACTTAATAAGCATATAGTAGTGTGTTTGCCCCCATAGACTATATCATCACTACAATGTCACTATTGAGAGATTTTAGATACTAGAGGAAATCATAGTTAGGATTAGGATTGATAGAGATTAGACTCTTATCCCATGCCTTTTGAAACATATTATTTAAATCCTATATAAACTCTTGACGATCCCTCTTTATTGTAATTAGATATTCTGCCAGTGACAAGTGGTCACTCTTATCTTCAAAACTCTTACATAAAGCATCAACTAATTGGTCCCATGTTTTGATGTAGTTAGGAGTAAGGTTTCTATAAAAATATAATACCTTGAACTTGAAAGAGATGGAAAATAACTTGATAGCCAAATTTTCTTCATTGATGTCATGGATATTACAAAAGTTGGCTATATCTCTGATGTATTCAAAAGGAGTTTTAGATTTGTTTCCTATGTAGTAAGCCACAATCTTAAGGGTAGTCACTAGGATATGATCATACTGATTAAGGTACAAATGACTTTGACCATTAAAGGTTACAAAATTCAAAGCTATAGGGGAAACCATGGTAGTGAAAGGGGATAACAATGATCTTGTTATAGACATAGACTTGGAAACTAGTTTAGGAGTAAAGTTTTCCAAGTAGGGATGAGTATTACTAAACCTCAATATTTTTACTAATTTAAAAGGTAATTCAATAAATTAAAAAGGAATAGCTCTAAAAGCTGATCTCGTATTCAATTTTGACATGAAAAATAATTACTATTATACCAATAGAAGGTTGAGTGTTCATTTGAGTTACCATATGTTGAGAGTGTGGATGCAATAGTTATTGGAAATAAATCAAGACCAACATCAATCTAAATCAAGCTTCTCCAAATGTTGTCCCATTGAGCATGCTAGAAACTATTGTAGCATAGAATTTCACCCTTGTGAGAGGATTCTTCAACCTCTCTCACTCATGTATACAAAATGGGATCAACCCTAGGTTGTGGTATCTTGTGATGGGGTTGAAATTTTAGAGAAGGCTGGTTCCTCTTGGTAGATCACCTAAACTACTAATTTTGACTAGGGAAAGGGGTGAAAAGGGATACAAGGGATAACTAAAAGCATACAAAGGGTGATGCACCAAATTTAAAGACACTCCAAATTACATGAAACTAACCTAAGGCAACTCAAAGATAACCCTCACTCACACAATCTCCTAAACTAGTCATTTTACATCAATATTTCTAAAACTAGTCCCATTAGACAAGAGATGAAGCATGGAGGAGTATCAAACTCACACTATACCTTCATCAATTCTAAAAAAACTAAAAATTTCAAACCTGTAACAATGGTGGAATACCTATAAAAAGGCAAAAAAGAAGGACAATTACCATGGAAGAACACCTCTCCATAAAGCAATCATGCACAAACTGACTAGAGCATTAGATGTAAGCAAGAGATAGGAAAAATAAGTTATCTCAGTAATTCAAAAGGAAATTTTTTAAATTTTTGATAGGGTTTTACCTTGTCAAATGAGAGTCTATATCTCTTTATAAATGAATAAGAAAATGGATATATAGGAGAAAAGGGAAGGGAGAGGAGAAGAAGTCGTTAAGAAATCAATACATGCAAATCAACCACCCTCCATCAAACTCCATGAAAAGAAGAGGAAGAGGTAGATAAGTCTCAAAAAAATTTAAATAATTTATGAACTATAGGACAAAATAAATTAATCCTCTAAAGTCAATCCTTAAATGCTCTATTAATGCTCCACAAATATCTAGAATCCTCCGTAAATGCTCCATTAATGCTCCTTAACTCTCCAAATATTTAGAATTATCCTTATATTCTCATTTAATGCTCCTTAACTCCCCAAATATCTATAATCCTCCTTAAATTCTCCATTAATTCTCATCAACTCCCCAAATATTTAATTCACTTAACTTCTACTCCCTATCTCCACTTGGCTTGTATTGGAAACTTGGCAACATGGTTAGTCATTTTGACATTTGATGATTGCACTAACTTTTTAGGGATAACTTTTGAGTGTTTTATTTTTCTCCCAACTCATATTTTATCCTCCAACCTAAAAAAGGCACCATGAAACCTAAAAATTCTTTGGAATCCATTAATGAAGGTCTTCAATCTCAAGCCATCTTCAACTAGATATCCTTAAACTTACATTCAAGGTCATTTTTCACCATGAGATCCACTTTTGGACATGTATAAGGATTTAAAGCATCCATATAATTCTTATGAGGAATAAAAATGAAGCTTTATGCCACCTTCAAAAACCTAAAATAATGGTAGAAAACTCTATTAAACCTACAACAATTCAAAAACCATTAAAAAACTTGGGGTTTTGGCCATTTAGATGAAAAAATCACCCTATATAATTATGATTCAAGTCCCATTAGGCTTCTTCCATGCAATTTTACATTTTCATCATTTGAAGGCCTATAAAAACAGATATTTTTAGGCCATTTTAGGCATTATAAGAACCTACACATGCCAATTTATTATTTAAAATATGTATAACATGATATTGAGAGATTTATATATATTATACAAGTGCTTTCGAATTTATTCCAAGTCATTTAATGGGATTATGAGCTCAAAATCTCAAAACTGGTCAAAATAGGATCTTTGGTAGCTTGCAACATTTTTAGGCCTCTCCATGGTGCTTGGGAACTTGAATGATATTATTTTATACTAATTAATATTTTAGTGGGTCATAACCTTTATTTGAGACCATTTTCATCCTTTTATTAACTTGTAAACTCTTTAAATTAGTTTGGGAAGGTTTGCCACCTTCTAGGTTTAGGTAGGCTTTGGTGGTATCTTTACTAATTTGAGCCACTTAGAGTATTTTTTTAATTTTAAAAATCAATAAAACATTTTTTTGGATATTATAAAAATAATTTATCACTTTTACATACATAAATCCTCCTTTTAACCTCTATTATAGGCTCTTTTTGACCTAGTTTTGAACATGGACTCCATTAATGGAGATATGAAAACTTGTTTTTTATCTTGAAGTATATTATGGACATGAGAAAAATTTTAAAAATTAAAATACACCAAAAAAACCTACATATAAAATTTTATGTCATTTCATTGAGTATAACTCAAAAAATGCATCTTTTGGGGTTATCTCAACTTGCCTTGTCAAATTTCTGAGTGTGTGTAGGTCTAAGTTTTATCATTTTATCAAGTTTTATGAGGTCCTAAGACTTAATTATTTTTTAATTATAACATTTAGGTACTAAAAAAACTATTAAAATAATTATTTTTCTATTATTAACCATGAAAACCATTTGGAATCACATATTTAGACCCATTACACACTCAAAAAAAGAGAACTAAGAAACCTAAGAAGAGAGAAAAAAAAATATATTGATATTTATAATGTCTTAAAACCTAATTATTTTTTATTTTAACCTATAATATCTCCCATAAATTAATTATATTTTATAATCCAACCCTTTAAACCTTTTTAAAACATTTTTTTACTATCTCCATTTGCATGCTAAAATCCTAAATCTTGCAAATTTGCACTTATCCACAAATTTTGAATGTTATCACTATAAAAAAGTTAATAAAGAATTAAAATCAAAATAAATTACCTTAAAATATCTCACATGAGGTTGAAACCATCTGTCATACCTTATATCCCTTCAAGAAGCTTGCCTAGCTCCATGTTGATTATCAACAGATAAGCATAAGATTATGACAAAAAAATAGATGATTAAAATATTTATATGACATAAATAAATTCATGTAAAATTATTAAAACTTATTAAAATAACTTTTATCAATTTTAATATCTTTATCATGCCTTTACAGGCCTCAAGATGCAATTTTCTCAAATCTAGTTAGTGGGTTGCCTGTGTGAGTGACTATTCATGACTACAAGAGGTATGTAACAAAATAAAGGATGATTACACTACTTATGTGACATAATAAATACCATTTATATTTATAAACACTCATTAACACCACCTGTACCAAGTTTTATAGTTATATGTTACATGTAGAGGTCTCAAAACTCATTTTTCCTAAAACTTGCTATCTCACTGCCTGAGTGAAAGATTGTTTATGACTATAGGAGGTATGAGAAAAAAAATGGATGATTAACTTATTATATATTAAAAATATATGCAATTAAAACAAAAACTAGGTCATAATGACCCTCTATACCAAAATTTGACGTTAGATCACCTCTATATCATCTTCAACTCTTTTAATCTTCTCTGAATTAGCCCTTAAGCTTATGACTGTGTGTATGGTCTAAAACAATTTACTCAACATTGGACATGATTTATTGAAATATTACTTTTTTGTGGAGTGTGATTAGATCACTATTGAGAGTGGCTTCAAAATGGTCATCTAGTTATACAACCCTATAACCTTCATAAGGAGATCTCTATATGATGCTTGTGAGAGCACACTAGGTCTATGAACTTCTTAACACTATTTTGTGTATGACATATTCAAGATATCTTCATGCATTTGGAAAACATTTTTTATCTTAAAAAAATCCTCAAATGAGTCTTATTGTATTTCATCCTACCTTCACTATAACTATCATGGAAACTAATCACCCATCACTTCACTTGTTAGTTCAAGCCAAGATGCAGATGTAGGTGGTCATTTTTATTTACTACTTGAAGACAATTTTTATCAATGTAAAACCAATTCCATATTGGTTTTACATAAGTGTAATACTTTATCCTTGATAATATATTATGAATGACATTAAATTCTTTTATTTTCTCAATAAAACATTGTTGATGTTATTCCTTTGGTTGTAGGTAGAGATTTGGCGTATTGGCTATAGGTGAAATTGGTAAATGCTTCTCCCCATAGCTTCCAAGATTTCAGCACTTCTCATTGTACCTTCACCCCATCATCATAAATTTAATGGTGCCCAAATAATTGCCTTATGATCTAATGTCTCTCACACTTGGCTCTCAAGGTACTTGAGTTGGTTGTAGGTGATGTTTTTGAGCTAGGAGAGATAAAACACTAATTTTTTTCTTGGAGAGGATATTCTCATAAAACCTTGATTATAGAGGCCTAAAAGAGGATGGGGAAGGCACTCAAGAAGGCTAAGAATACTGAGTGGGGTCATGAATCTAGTCGTCTCTTCCCACCATTATATCATCCACTACACTAGGACTACCTCTTCTTCAAAGTATCTTCATAGCATATTTGGAGCTACTTGGAACATCTTCAGAGCTTGAATGTAAAAGGTCATTGAATGGTTTATAAGAGTGGCCTAATATATCTAGGAATTTTTTTTGTATGTATGACAATTTTGGCTAACATGAATAAAATCCACTGATCTCTATAAATGGACTACAATCTTATAAGACAAAAATAAATCTTTAGTGAAGCACCAACTCCACATGGAGTACCAACCCCAATGATTCAAGCACCCACTCAACTAGGATTTAGCAAACACCAACCTACAAGGAGGCACCAACCCCCTAGAAGATGCAACACCAATTCATCCACCTATTTTATTTTATCACATTTAGAACATTATCTTTCTCACATAATATATGATGATCACCTTCTTTATCTCTTCATAATCTTATCCCTCTCAAACTGCCTACTTTGCTTTTTCACTCAACTAGGTATATTCAAAATTGATTAGGTCATATGACCTTGATTTTAATATGTAGACAAACTATCAAATATTCATTACAGATCTTATACACTCTTTTTATGGTCTAAAATACCAACTTATATTCAACAATGTGATATTTTATTTGCTTACACTTAACTTGCTCAAATAGGCCTAAAACTACCTTGTATATATACAAACCTCTTAGTCATACACCTCTTGGTTATAAAAACAAAATTTATTAATTATATTTTCCAAAACTAATCCTTAAAAATGTTATAATTAATAATAAACCATTATATTAGGTTGGACATAACTCAAATAGACCAAATCCTTCTTTTAGGCCTTAAAAAGACCTAATTAGGCCTTCATTAGTACACGTTACCCTTTGATCTCATTGGAACACGTTAAAACTAAAAAAAATTAAAATAATACTTAATATACCACTCAAATATTTCTCAATAATGTCTTATAGGCTCAAAAATACATTTTACAACAAATAAATACTCAAAACCCCTCATTAGTACTCAGTCTTATTAGGCCTATGTACACTAAAAATTTAATTTTCAATACTAAAGATAAAATTCAATTAATACACTAAAAAATGATCAAAAAAATCCATATAAAAAGTTTTTATTACCTCAAGGTCATCACCATATGCTTGAAACACTTCAACGTAGGGAAAAAAAGGCTTAAATTCATTTCTTTAGTATGCTTACTCAGAATTGCCAGGACTGTCAAAAGCCAGTCATGAAACTACTTGACATAAAACACATGAAAGAAAACTTTAAATTATTATAAATAAATTAAAATTATTTAATAACATATTTATAAAATAATTAATCATAAAAACCATAAACTTTAATATCAAACATTGGTCTTGCAAACCAATCTCCTGACCTTGTCTCAAACAATCTTTCTTGAACTAGACAAACCATATTGGATTCAACTTTTCAAATTACTACGCTAAATTAAAAGATTTTAAAAAAATTAATGAGAATTTAAATTCAAAAAAATGTCACTATGTGCATTATATACTTCAACTCAGGGCATAGAGCCTCAAACTCATCATTATAACTTGCTTACTCAAAACTACCAATTTTCTTTAAAGACTAGTCATGGTGACCTTGAACTCCAAAACCTATGTAGACACATTAAAATAATCCTAATGCATTAAAAATATTATATGAAATATCCATACCATATTAAAACATAAACATCATATGGTCTAGTGGTAAATATTGGTTGTATAGACTAATTTATTGACCTCACTATACACCGACCTTACTAAGTCAGATAAGTCATTTTGGATTCATATTTTTTACCACTATACCTAGCTTAAAAGCTCTCAACCAAGCATGAAAAAGACATTAAAATATCAAAATAAATCTCCATGCACTTTTTTTCATCTTTCTATCATGAAAACAAATTCCATTTCATCTTCTCACTACCTCCTAGGTTTTCCACTATTTACACCATTAGGCCTTTTAGCGACTGGCTAACTTAGATGACTAGTTTAGCATAATTGAGAACTAAACCATGTCTAGAAACTTGTTTTATCCAACATTCCCATTCATTCTTTAGGAATAAATGGGGATCAATTTTTTTTGTGACTTATCTTTGTTTGTTGAGCCCTTCCTCTATATAGCTATGAAATTTCTATTGAAATGCTCCTTAATCTTTGCACTTGGAAATACAAACAATGGCATTGTACATTTTTGGACTAACTTACTAATGCCTTTTGGGAGTTTTTATACCATGTAGGTTTTTGGACTTAGTTTTATTTGGAGAAATTATTTAGGACTTGGTATGTGGACATTTTATTTGGAGTTTATTCATCAGTATTTGGTCTTTGATTTTTTTGTGATTGGTGATTATGTTTGGAAGATTTTTTCAATGATTATGTTCAAAAGATATGTTTGGGACTTTATTAAGGTTTTCATATTGGAATTTTTATTTAGAGTTTTTGCATTGGATATTTTGTTTGAACAAATGCTTCAAAGGACTTATTTTTTGGGGACTCCTTATTCCAACATTTCATATCAAGATTTTTGTTTGGGAATTTTCATCAAATAATTTTTATAGAATAGTCATCATCATCTCTATGTGATTTGGAGATTTTTCTTGGAGATTTTATTCAAACATTTTATTTAAGCATTTGTTTCAAGGGATTTGGGATTCTTTTTGGGCTTTTATTTGGGATTTATGTTTGAAAGATCTATTCAGACATTTTTTAAACTTAGTTCTAACATAAAACCTGACTCCCAATTCTTGACTACTGAAATCCCATTAGACTTAGCCAATAAAGCAAAATTACTTCTTGACACTTGCCAAAAATTCATACCAACTAAAATAAAAAGATTTGAACTATGTAGGTAAAAAAATATGAATGTTGGAAATTAATAATGCATGAAATAGAATTGAATTCCAAGGCTATATACATGACATGCAACTACCAACTTATTCATTTCTCACAAATGAATTCAAACTCAATTTCTATCTTGTGAATGAAATCCATAACTACCTACAAATCTATTACAAGTAAAGTGACCAATATAAAGGAGTGTTTCATGATACACATAAACATATTTTGAGTTCACTAAACAATTTTAATGGTATCATCATCCAAGAGATTCAAGGGAGCACTTATACCATCCCGATTCTCTATCAAGGATTCAATGGAATTCACAAACATAGTATATGATGCGATAATTTTTGATAATAGGTATGGTAACTACTTATAATTATGGAATGTCATGGATGTTGTTGATGCTTTTTTACATGAAGAAAATCTATCCTCCATAGAGTGATAATTGTTTACAAACTTGTTGGCTCTTAAGAGATAAAGACTACATTATATGTTAGCCAAGCTCAAGGTGATGCCCTGCATTAGCCTACTATAAGATTTGTTCTTTAATTAGAAGATTATACAAGACACATTTTTACACCATATGGATCACTAGACATTTATGTCCTACATTACTGGGGATGAATTTCAAGGCATCTATCTCTACGAGTTCCAAATGCAATTTTTGATAAACATAGGCTATTTTCATGGAACAAACAAAATTCAATTAATAAAGTGATGAGCTCATGGATTCTTCTAGGGGAAACAATGGTCTTGAAAGGAAAGTCTCCCACCCCCATTAACAAATTTAGGATGGGTGTACGTATTGGGATGGACTTATTAAATAAAATGTATGGCATGCCCAACATCCACTTTCTTAGTTTGTATTGGGTCCTGTTACTGCATATGATAATAACCAATGATGTGAATTTTTCCCTAGGAGAGATCATCAAATTCTAGCTAAGAGAATAATTTCTACATAAGAGTAAGTGGCCCAATCTAGTAGGCCACTTTTACAAGATGTCATACTTATTAGATGAAATAATGGGCATAATTTATAAAGACTTTGGTGAGCTTTGGACCTCGACCATAGATTGTATTAAAAAAATATATTTAATATTACTACCAGCTCATGAATATTTATGAATACAAAAAGTACATGGTCCAAATTATTGAAGACATTTATCCTCAAGTATGGTAAGTAATTCATGGGGCTCCACTTCCTAAAATTAGAAAAATCATAGTAGATACACTAGCTTTCAGGGGTGACTAATGGTTATATCCTAATTATATGGTAATCATGGTTTCCAGTAATAAATTTCATCCCCTATGTCTCGCCATATATTTACTAAAAAATCTAGAAAAATAATAAATTACATGCCATTTTTGGAGGAGTGTGGAGGAGAACTTGATAAAACACAATAAAAACACATTCTATGGATCACATATGACCATTGGTAAAATGTGTTATATGCTGAGGAAGCATTTTAGAGACATCAACAACAAGAGAAAGAGATAACACTTACTCACTATGCCATACATGGACTAGGATCCCCAAGATCATATACAAAAGCATATTCAAGTCTATGATATTCCCTACCAACATGTCCCCTATGACCATGATTTTTTATTTTTGAATGCAAAATATGACACTTAGATTATAAAAAGTACAAAACATGCAGGATTAAAAGATAATCATCTAAGGATAATTTAGTAAGAGCTATCAATTTTAGTACAAGAAATGTAGACTAAGCTACCACCTACTAATGAATGGACAATTTCAAATTTTTGGAATAATTATTCCAAAAACCCCCATGAAAAATAGAGGTACAAGGTTAGCCTTCCTAATAACTTCCCTTTCTATTAAATTTTATTAAGAAATAGACTAGGTTAAGAGAGTCTGATCCTAAGGGAGCTCCAAGGGATTTAATTGATCTAGATTCTTCTGATGAAGAATAAAAAGATCACCTAGATGCCTTTCCATTGTAATTACCTACCTGTGCACCCAAATTGTAGGAGTCTACACTACCAAGGGTAGCTATAAAATAATCTACTTACTCAATCTAAAAAGGCTCCTCATTAGACATAAAAATACTATTTATTATAGGAAGAAACCAAGGGTTTCCCTCATAGATAATCTAATAGTAGATCAACCATAGGGCTTGCATTCAATTCATCAATAATAAGTAGAGGTAGAGAAATAATTATATGAAGAAGAAGAGATATAAAGAAGAAAGGCATTAAGATTTATGAATAATAAAGGGAAGACACAAAGCATAGATGACACAAGGTAAGAAGGCTCAGCCTTCAAACCTTCTTCCCTAGTTTCTTCATATGTTCTTATTTTTGGTTCAGTTCTAATTAGTTATATGCTGAGAAATCCCAAAGTAGAGGATGTCACATCCATCCCTAATATTTCATTTTCCTCTTCTTTTGTATTTTACATACCTTTGCTCACTCCCAAGGTAGAAAAGGATTATACCACCACCATTACTTCATCTTCCACCATAGTGCCACCCACATCCATTATTTCCACTACTAGTATTCCTTTTGGGACTACCATAGTCAGGAACATGAATAATAAAAGGGCCACAAATAAGTTGAAACAACCCTAGCCACTCCCCAACTCCATGTTTCTTCTACACATATTAGTTTTCTAATGCCTTCCACAAGTCCCTCTTAAGAAACCACTATCATGACCTTATAAAGAGGTAAACAGGGAAATCAAGTCATTTCAATCCATCCATATCCCCAATATGGAAGTGTGGATTGGTATAATATCATTTGGCCCTCCCTTCCTAACATAGTCCTCAAAGGAACCAAAGATAAATAGTCAATAAAAAATCTTGAGGTGGAGGCTACATCTAAATATACACAACAAATAGACTCTACCCAGATGATGATTCCCCCATGGAAAATTGATCTAAGAATTAAGGCTACCCAAATACCCAATTTTAAAATTACAAATCTCCCATCAATAACAACCCTATTTGATAATCCCTCTAGGAGCATTAAAATGGTTAGAAAGAGGAAGTTGGAGGATGAATTTGGTAGGAAGGTCATTATGGAGGAAAGGCAAGAGGTGTATGCTTTGTCAAAAGGTAGAAGAAATAGTTGGGGAAGTCCCCCTAAATTGAATATTTTAAGTACCTAATACAAGCCCAAAAAGATGCTATGGTATCATTAAATGAAGGGGAAGAAATGATAAGACAAGAGCTAGAACAAGAACTAGAAAAAATCAAGTAAAACAACAAACATTTCATATTATAGCAAAGATTAAAGCTAAAGTACAAGAATATACTTCAAAAATTTATAATAATATGGAAGCATTGGAAGCAATGAAGGATAAATTATCCCCTTATATTTCTCAAATACACCCATTGTTTAATTATTTAAAATTAGATGAAAATAAATCAAAGTTATTGAATTTATACATAACTAATAACACATACAACTGTATCAACCTAATAACACCACTAGAGGCATCTAATGCCCTTAATTTGGTAGTCAATAGAACACAAGTGGCTATAAATTTGGTGATAGTGGCTAGGGCATTAATTCCCAAATACCAAGAGCATGAGGCACTCATTTTATATATTTTTAATGCTTTGAAATTATCCAAAGAAAGGGATGATATAGGTAAGCTCATAAGCAGAATGAATTTTGATTAGCTCATTCAAGAAGAGTCTGATAATTTCAAGAATAGTATAAAAGTGTTGGAACAAGAGGATATTTAATCTAAGCTAAGTTTTATGAGGAATAAGGTGATTGAAGTTGAGATTTTCAAGATCAACTTCCAGAATACAAAGGTAGAACATGCAAAATTATTAGAGCAAGTTAATAGAGTACATATACCATGACTATTAAACTTAGATATAATAAGGAAAGAACATGATGTAAGTCATGAATATTATCTTGAGTTAGAGGTGAATAATAAGAAAAATAAATTTTCTACATATAATTCAATGCCTACACAAACAATGATGATTCCCACTAAGGTATATGCATCCATGTAGATTTCTACTTAGCCTTAAGGGCTAGTTTTATGCATGCCAAATCAATATAGTGGCATAAATTTTAGACTAATAGTTTTCTTATGTTTTATACTTAATGTAAAAGTTTCCTAATTTATTTTGTAAACATACACACATTACATGATTTTGTAAAGGCTGACTTTAATTGTTGGTAGATATAAGTTAAATCTATGTATGCATTACATACAAGTTTAACACTACCATTAGAATTAAGGTTATAAATACACCATGTAACAAATTTTTTCATGTACTTGGAGGATGAGGCAACCCATCCCTGAGTATATTTAAACATATGTAACCTACATTTTTAAAGGGTCAGAGAATGTTAATACAAAAGCAAAATCAATTTTAATTGGTAGTGAATGTGTTTGTGTATTTTCTTTTCAAGCTCTATGTAATTAGGCTTATCTTATTTTGGTTGTTTGACTCAATAATTATTAGTGTGAAATAACTATGAGGAATTTTTCTTCTCATGATTAATATGCTAGTTTTAGATGTGTAATAGCTATTGAGTGATTAGCAAATTATATTGATCATTGTAAAGTAAGTTAATTATTTCATTATTCTAAGTGTGTAGAGGTGTTTTCATTGATATAGTTTTCTATGTATGTAAAATAATTATCTTAGATACCTCCTTGGTATAGGTCATAATCTCTTGAGTAAGGGTGTGCAATAGCTGATTTGAAAGGAACAACCTTTGACTGAGGCCTTTGAGTTTCCTATATCAAAATTATGCTAGAATTCTTCACCGTGTCTATTTGTGTGTGTGCAATAGATTATAATAATATAAATTGGTTCTAAAATCACTTATCCACTTATACACTATCATTTTAGGTGATACCTAAAGCCATATAATCCTTCTTGCATGCCTTACCCTTCCTTTTTGAGTTTATTTTTGAGATCTATCCACTTTAGATTAGTAACCATCCAAGCGCCAACTTAATTAGATTTTAAATTTATTTTAGAGACCATTCCTCTATAGATAATACCTTTTAATAACCTACATGCCCTACCTATTATTCCATCACTTGGTTGTTAATAATGCATACTTGTAACTCATCCCTTGGAGTGGATCTCAATTGCATTAATATCCTAAAATATTAGAGGCTAATTCATAATGATCTAATATGCATAAAAACCATATCAACACTCTTTTTGGAACTAGAAAGAGGGCCCTGATATCCTCCAATAAAATAGGTTAGTTTCTCCATAGAGTTTCACTAGAGTTACCCAAGAGAGTGACCAGATCTAAATCTTAGTCTAGTCTAGTCTCACCCTTGTCAAATCATAAAAGACCTAGATTTGTACCAACTACCTCTATTCATAAAATATCTAGAACACCTTATCTAGTAATGAACACTCCCCCTATTAATTATCTAATGGCTCAACCACTTTGGTTAGTTGGATCTACTATTTCCATCCCAAGGGATATGCATGACCTACCTATTGAAAAGTTTCTACCATCCTTCTCTCCTTCACAAGGAAGAACAATAAAAGAACACATCAAGTCATTCAAAATTGTGCTAAGATTTATGAATTTTATTAATGAAGATGTTTCATGAAGGATTTTCCATTTTACGCTAATGGATGTTGCTTATGATTGGTATCTTAACCTGATAGAGAATTCAATCACTTCTTAGAATGCATGTCAAACTACTTTTATTGTATAATTAAAATAGGTCACTAGCCCAAGTTTAAAATACTATCACTTTACTAGCATGAATAGGGAGCTTAACTAGCCAATCTGAGCCTTCAATACAAGATTTTATAAGATGTATACCTATTTAAGTTTGCCATACAAAATAGGAGAAGGTTTGGCATTAGAAATGTGCAAAAATGCTCTAGATCCAATTACTACTATTTTTTTGAGAAGGGATGTTACTATCACCACCTTGGTATTGGATTATGAAGAGGCCATCAACATTAATAAGTAGCTTAAACCCCAGGTGCCTACACACCTAACATCAATAATGGCCTCCCAATGTTGAATCTAGTTTCACATGTGAAGCATAATGTCTCTATATTTAATCAGAGTCAAATATACATGTTAACTCCTCTAACACATACAACACATCCAAATTACAATTTTTAAATAACCATGCACAAGGTAATGGTTACAAATAGAATAAACATCTAGCTGCATCCTTTGCTACTGTTATTCAAGGCACTAATTCTATAAAAGTAGAAATAGATTCTATACAAAAGATGGTTTACAAGTTAAGTAATAACATCTTAGGTATGCAAATAAAGATAGTTAATACTAATGGCCCAAGTGGTAATCAGAATTTTGGATTTCATAGGTATAATAGATCATTCAATAGGCCTATAAATAATATAGAGTAGTTTAACAAGCCTTCAAAAATCAACATGATAGAGACAACTCTACCTCATTGGTGTAGAATCCATAATACTTCTCAGCATGGTAAACTCGACTGTGTTGAATTTTATGCAGCATTTGAGATCTTTCAAAGAGAGGTGGTAAGGTAAGATCAGATGCATAATCTGTCAAAATATCATTAGGACCCTAACGCTTCAAGCATTGCCATGTTCTTTGAGACTCATGAGTTTCCTTTCCCAAGTGATATGATAACATACCAGAGGATAAAACTGATGACATTCACACTTTCCAATAATTCTAGAAAGGTGGTTATAATCTAAGGAATAGGTACCCCTTCACAACTTATATTCCTCCAAATAACACAACCATTCCTCCCGATCTAATAGATGATAATAATCCACCATCATCCTTATGATAAGGAGGAATAAAGCAAAGAAAGATACAAAATCATTAAGGACATGAAGAGAATCAAATAAAATATCACCCTTCATGAATT
Source organism: Torreya grandis (assembly GCA_037957365.1). Classification (NCBI taxonomy): domain Eukaryota; kingdom Viridiplantae; phylum Streptophyta; class Pinopsida; order Cupressales; family Taxaceae; genus Torreya; species Torreya grandis. The sequence goes on along the minus strand of JARHVA010001115.1, from coordinate 3,549,261 downwards.
AGCTCAGATCACTGAACAAAAGGAGATACTATGGAAATCTATCACAGAAAAGGCCCCTATGGAAAAGACAAAAGCTCCTACAGAGAAAGCAAAGGCATCTAACACTAATGTCATATACAAAATTAAGTTATTGGTTCTACCCTTTTTGTTGACTATTAGGGCATTTGGTAAGAATATTTATAATGGTTTAGTTGATTTTAGAGCTTCAACAACTATGATGCCTACTTATATATGTCAAAATGTTTGCCTAACTCCAAGCTCTTCAAAGAAAATAGTTTCATAGTTGGATAAAATAGTGGTACCAATAATTGGAGAGGTCAATAATGTATGTATTCAAGTAGCATCTGAGCCATGAGTCTAGATGAATATCAACATCTTTATGATAGACATACATGAAGGATATGGATTATTGCTAAGTAGGGAATGGTCTAAGACACTCAATTGATTTTCCTCACATTTGGATACCATGAAGAGGCATTATAAATCAAATCTAAATTAATACATAACTAAGGATGAAGTATCTTATCACATAGTATGATGTTAAGAATAAAGAGGTAAATTATGAATCCCCTAGCCTTGGTATTTATACTTTCACTACACAAAATCAAATATAAGAGCCAAGATCTAAAGGCCCCAACTAGATATGGACTCTCCATTTTGATGGTTCCAGATCCAAAAAGGGATCATTGAACTAATTGATCCATAGGGGAAGAAGTTCCTAGTAACATACATATTACTGCTCCCTTGTACCAATAATAGGGCTTTATATGAAGAATTAATTTTAGGATTGCATTTTTCACTCAAGAATAATGTCAAATAGTTGTTATTATTCAAGTATTTGGATCTAATAGTCAACCATGTTAGAAACAAATACCAATGAAAGTTATCTTATATAAAAATATATAAACATAGAGAATGGGATTTGATTGAGAGATTTGAGGCTTTCAACATAGTAGCAGTTCCTATAAAGAAAAAGAAAGCTATAGATTCACTAGATACTTCTACTACAAATTTAGAGCCTCTCCAATAATCCAAGGTAAAGATATTAACCATTGTTAGTACCTTATCCTTCTATTCCTGACAATGTATAAATTTTTTAAGTCTTCTATGATCACCAATAGATCATTTGGTTTATAACCAACTTAGGGTAGTTTGAGTCCCAAATCATTGATTATAAGGAAGTTAGTAATATCTACCAAGAGGAGTTAGATGAGGAAGGTATCCTCCAACTCAAAGAGAATAGTCTCCCAGCTAGTTTGGTCTCCTTAGAAAGACTATTTGATATAGATCCCCAAACTCAATAGCTAAGGCAACCCAAAGTTAATGAGTTTGACTTCAAAAGGGAGAATTTGAGTGATGAACATAACCCATACTATTCTAACATTGGCCTCAATTTCACTCCAAAATAAAGACATCAGGTGAAGGATTTTCTCACCCAATATTAGATATGAGATTGCATAGATATATAAATACTTGAAGGTTTATAAACCAAAGGTCATGACTCATAAAATTCTACTAAAATAAAACCAAAAGACATTTAGATAGAGAAAAATACTATTAAATCCTATACTAAAACTCCTCATTCAAAGAGAAGTGAAAAATCTGTTAAGTGAAAGAATAGTCTTCCTAATCAGACATTCTACCTAGGTAGCCAATTTGGTCCCAATCAAAAAGAAAAGTGGAGAGATCAGGTTATGTGTTGATTTCATAAACTTGAATAAATATTTTGATAATGATAACTATCCATTTACCTCCCTAGATGAGGTTATTTAAGTAGTTAGTATCTTTGAATGATGTTTGTAGATGGTTTTTAGGCTATAACTAGGTGCTAGTACAATCAAAGGATAGAGTGAAGACTGAATTTACTATGAAGTGTGGTACTTATAAATATAAGAGGATGCCTTTTGGAAAAATAAATGAAAGAAAAACATTTCAACAAGTCATGGATCATGCATTTAAAGGATTATTAGGTAAATGTATAATAATCTATATGGATGATCATACTATGTTATCCAAAAATAAGAACAATTATGTAGCTAATTTTCAATCAATCCTTAAAAGATGTAGAAGGTTTGGCATCTCAATGAACCCAAAAAAGAGAATATTTAGAGTTGTTGAAGGCAAAATCTTGGGACACATCATTACCAAATAAGGAATCATTAACGATCAAGATAGAATCTAGGGGATTTCAAAGATTTCACCACCAAATAAAATGGAGCTCAAGTCATTCTTTGGGAAGATTAATTTCATAAGGAAGTTTATTTTTAGATTTTCAAAAATTATGAGACCACTATGTTAGCTATCAAGATAATATCCAATAGAGGTTAGATTTCTCAAGTCTGACTCATACCTAGACTAACATGGGAATGATCTAAGGTTTTTTGATACCTACATCTAGATTAGACCTTTAGGGTTTTCAATGAGGCTAGGTCCTCAGATATGATAGTTTGGACCTTTATTTATAAGACCTAAACAAGTTGGGGTGAAAAGAGTTTAAGAGATTACATAAAATAAAACCTATTCTAACATATTGTGATGCACCAAATTTTCAAATATCCACTCTCAAGATTGAACTCATTACCACACTAATGGGCTATAAAAAGGAGTAATACAATGTTTACAATGGTTTCCAAGAAACAATAATTTACCTAGAGGTCAATTTGATGGACTTGGGATAGAGGGAAATGAGGGTAAGGCCTAATTGAAATCTCTTACATTCAATAATCCACTCTATACTTGAGACATCAACATTAAAACATTCTAGATGACTTGAAAATAAAGTCTATTATTACTTAGGTTGAACATGGACCTACAAAGTGAAGATGAAAACCAATTTTGCATATAAAAAAAATACAAACACTAAGCACAGATTAGCAAACAAATATTAAATATTTTATTCATTACTCTAAGAGGTGTAAAATATAATTTATGATAGAGTCTTGTCATACCAGCCTGAGGGATGTTCAATAATAGCTCAAAGGCCATATTTATAGATAGAAGAAAATTAAGAGAGAGATTTTGTTGCTAAAAAAAGAATCAATTATCACAACTCCATTTAAACTATAGTTGCGTCTACCTCTGCATTTATGCTTATTTAAGCTTACTAATTGATCTAGGTCACTTCAATCTACTACATAGTTACATTATTCCTTCATTGATGCTTATTTATGGTTGCAATGGTAAGATCAAGTTTTTTGAGCTAAGTTTTAGCATCAATGTAGTTATAACAATAAAATCAATCTATTAGAGTTTTATCATTGTGTTAATTTCTCTTTACTAGTTTATCATGGTATGCAAGAGTGGAGAAAAAGCTCATTTTCATGTAGCTAGCTTTGGTGATGAATCTATTGAACTATATGTGTCTACTTTGGTGGTGTCCTTCAAAAAGTTAGCTCTAATTTAACTTGGATCCATCCCAAATCGCATTTGATCTTGGTTCCTTTGTATTTACCTTGACCAAGTCAAAGAATGCCCTATCAACTTTTGTCAAAATATTTTAGGCTCGATATTTTACTTATTAGTTTTTGATAAATGATCTTAAGCTAGCATGAACATGCTTATGCCACTTGTTAACCATGCATCCATTCTCAAGATTCATAAACTCTTTGACTTATTCATGTGAATTTGATCTTGATTGCATGATCACATACCAACCATTAGATTTAGTGGGACCCATTATTTTAAATCAAATAACTACTTCACAAACTCAAATTTGACATCTGCACTCACAATATTTGAGATCTACATGACTGTATTTGATGTTTACATGACCATCAAATTTAAACCATAATGTATTTTTTCTATCTTAAGTTTGATGTCCATGTGACCATCAAATACATATGTGATACCATCATTAATGTTCATGTACCTATCAAAATTTGAAAAACATAGATTTCATTGATGAGGTTTATTTTTGTGTTCATGTGAATGTCAAATATGTCCACATGACTATTCAATGATGTTTGTGTGACCACCACTTTCTAGACTCAAAAGGTTTTTTTTCTATGACCTGATACATGCCTATTATTTTTTGGTATATCACAAATTTCCTAGGCTATTTCCTTCAAACCTTTTGTCTTCGACACTTTCTCCAAAATAATTATGTTTATGGGCCTTTTGTATTAGATAAAATGTCTAAAACAAAATAAACTTAGCTTTTGTTGTAGATAATTTTCTCAAAAGAATTAAGTTTTTGGGGAAATTGTCAAGGAACATTTTTCTCAAAATAAATCCAAAACTTAGCCAAATTTTGGAAATAATTTCCCTGAAAGAAAATTTAGTGCTTTAGCAAAATACTTGAAATAATTCCCAAGTATTAACTAAGCCTTTTTAATCCCGTAGGCTCCTTTAAACTTATGTGAGAAATCGTTACTTGATGATCAAGGTTTGAATGAACTTTTGAGGCTTGTGTTATGATGTGTCCTAACTTTGAACTACTCAAACACCATGAAACCTATTCAAGAACCCTCCATTTGCCATTCTAGACCTATCTCTAAGCCATTTGATCTTTCTTTAATTAGGACCATGCTAGGCTTCTCTCTTGGTCTAGGTGAAGCTTCGTATGTGGGCCAAGATAGCCAACAGACTAAATGCATTGCTTAAATAAGATGCTAAAATAAAATAGCTAAGGCCTAAAATTCTTTTAAAGACATCAAAAATTCTATATCTTAGGCCCTAGTGTTGATTAGTCTAAATTTTACAAAGGATTTTTACTTGTACTCATTTTCTTCAGAACATATAATTACTACTATCATAATGTAGAAGAAAGATTAGACTGAGAATCTAATCATGTTCATGAACATGAATATTAAGGATGCATAACTTAGGTACTCTATAATTGATAAACATATCTTCACTCTTGTCAAAGCAACGAAGAAATTTTGACACTACATTTTGAGGAATAAAACTATCACTATTGTGCTTGATCCTATTGTCAAGCTTACCTTATCACAAAATGAATTGGGAGAATGTAGAGACAAATAGATGGAAAAGTTGTAGGAGTTTGATATAGAAATCAAAATTGATAAGATCATTTGGGGTCTAGGCATCATCCAACTCATGATTGAGCCTGATCCACATATTATTGTTAAAGAGGTATGTGAAGCCAAGTTATCTAGATGGGATGGTATACTAACATAATCTAATATTTGATTATAGGTACATTCCCCATAGAACTCAGTAGAGAATGAATGAAAAATTTGATGCTCAAAGTTGCTTACTACATAATCAAGAAATGTATTTTTTATAGGAGAAATTATGAAGGCATTTATATTAGATGTGTATCTATAGAAGAAGCTAAAGAGATACTAGAAATCTTACACCAAAAGATAGGTGGTGGTCATCCATCTAGAAATACTACATCTCACAAGATCCTAAGAATAGGCTATTACTAGGTAATAGTTTTCAAAGATGCTCATGATCATGTAAAGACATGCCATGAATGCCAAGATTTAGCAAAAAGGGAAGTACATACAATAATGCCCTTATAACTTCTTGTTGAAAGAAGGCCATTTTCCTAGTGGGGTTTAGAATTCATTAGTGTCATTAACCTAAAATCCTTGATAAGTCATAAATTTTTACGTACTACCACATACTACTACACTCAATGGACTAAGGTAGTGGCCACTAAGAATTCTAGAGTACAAGATGTGATTCATTTTTTAGAGGAACACATCAAAACTAGATTTGGTAGTCCCATTTCTCTATTTTGTGACAATAGGCTAGCATTCTTATCAGTTAAATTCACTGAATGGGTTTGTGACAACCAAATCATCATTAGGTCATCTCCTAACCATTACCCTTAGGGAAATGGATTAGCTAAATCAAAAAATAAGAACCTGATAGATAAAATTAAAAAATCAATTATGGATAAGCCTAGGGACTTGAATAATCTACTAAAGTAAGCCCTTTGGGTAAACCAAGTAAGATATAAGCATGACCTCAAGGCCTTACCCTATCTATTAGTATATAGATGTAGGCCAATATTCCTAATCATGCTAAAACTATCAACTTATCAATTCATGCAGGAATACATGGAACCAAATGACAAATTAGAATCTTGACTATTGGACATAATAAAAATGGAATATTCAAGGATTGAGGCCCTACAAAATTTTAGCAAACACCAAGACATAGTCAAGAGATGGTTTGACAAAAGAGAAAAAGTCAAATCATTTAGGATATCTGATCTAGTGCTTCTATGGGATAAATCCCATGAAAATAAAGCTTAGCATGACAAATTTTCCCCACTATGGATTGGATCTTATCATATTTCTAAGATCTTGGGTAATAATGCATTCCATCTAAGGGACCTGTAAGGCAATGAACTCATATATCTAGTTAATAGAATTTTTTTGAAGCATTAATTCATGGATATACCATCTAAAGATGCCCCCAATCGATAAATAAACATAGTAGATATAGGATTAGGTTAAATTTTTTTGATTTATAGTGTAGTTTACTACTTTCTTAGTTTAGTTTTTCAGATTTTTAGGTTAAATTTTTTGCTTTTTTAGTTTAGTTTTCTAGCTTTCTAGGTTAAGTTTCTTGATTTATTAGTTTTGTTTTATATCTTTATAGATTAGGCATTTTATTATTTCCTATGATATTTTGAATTATTTTATTCTAACATGACCAAACTAACACCCAACTAGCTGGGCCCTTATTTTATGCTTTGATAGACATATAAGAAAAAAGAAAAATTACAAAAGGGATTCACAACTTGGGATGTGTTCATAAACTGGGAATACTTTTGTGTTAGAGTCTTCAATATTTAGGTATCTAATCACAATAATTATAGGTTGTGCCACAATTGAATATTTCTACTAGGAATGTGAAAGTTGCTATTGAATACTTCATATTAATTTAGAATTTTTTTTCACTCTATTAGACCAATCACCCTTATCCTATTAATACTTGTTTGAAGGTGATAATCATTGGTGTAGATGTAGCTAGAAAGGAAGTTTTGGTTATGGTTTATTTTATAACTACACCAGCTCATAGGTGTTTCCACTCTCCACTTTCCATTCAAAAAATAAAAAAGGGAAAGAAAAAAAGAGTAGAACCAATGAGTTCAAAAGAAAGATTAGTAAAACCCAAAATAAATCCAAATAATATCAAAATCTCACATGATAAAATAAGTTCATTTTACCATGCATCATGAAAAATAAGGAAGAGGAGAGAAGGAACCCAATGTATCTCTATTGAGGCTATGGATGCTAGGTTGGCAATAGAGTAGTACCTGAACTCCCTTGATTTAATAAGATTTTACAAAAAAACTAGAATGAAACCTAAAGCTACTCCAAACCTTTGAAAATATCCTTAGAATAAGGATTTAGTGAACATTACTTTAGCACACATAGATCTATGGATGAAAAGGTAAGTACATTATGTGATGTACTTGGGAGTATCTTTGATATCTCTGATTCTAATATTTTTTCTATGGCACAATTCATGTCTAATTTGAAATTACTAACCAAATTTATATAACCAAAGTTCTAGGTTCTCAAATACTCAAAAGCATTCCCCTTTTAAGTCCCCATTTGTTATACCCAACATTCCCCTTCCTTCTTCAAGAAGAAATGGTGACCCACTTTTTTTGTGATTTGGCTTTGTTTGTTGAGCCCTTACTCTATATACCTATGCAAGTTATATTGAAATGCTCTTTAATATTTACACTTGGAAATACAAATAATGGAATTGAAAATTTTTGGACTAACTTACTAATACCTTTTAAAAGTTTTTATACTATGCAGGTTTTGGGACTTAGTTTTATTCAAAGAAATTATTTAGGACTTAGTCTACAGACATTTTATTTAAGAGATTTGTTTTGAGTTTATTCATCAGTATTTGGTCTTTGAGTTTTTTGTGTTTAGTGATTATATTCAAAATATTTATTCAGTGATTATGTTTGGGACTTTATTTATCAAGGTTTTTATATCAGAGTTTTTGTGTTAGACATTTTGTTCAAACAAATGCTTTAAAGGACTTAGTTTTTTGGGACTCCTTATTCGAACATTTCATATCAAGATTTTTGTTTAGGCCTTTTCATTAGAACATTTGTTCTAGACTTTTCATTAGATAATTTGTCTAGAATAATCATCTTCAACTCTATGAAATTCAAATATTTTACTTATATCTTTTATTTGGACATTTTGTTCAAACATTTATTTCAAGGGATTCAAGATTTTGTTTAGGTTTTATGTTCAGAATATTTATTCAGACATTTTATTGGCTTAGTTTCATCATAGAACCTAACTCCCAATTACCTACTACCAAAAGCCCATTAGACTTAGTCAACAAAGCAAAACTATTTCTCAATACTTTCTAAGGATACCCACCAACTAAACTAATGAGATTTGAACTATGTAGGTAAAACAAACATATGAATGTTGGACATTAATAACATAAAAACCTAGAATTTAATGCCAAGGATATATATATGAGATGAATTTACCAACATACTCATTACTCATAAATAAATTTGAACTTAATTGCTATCCTACGAAATAAAGCCTTAACTACCTATGAATCTATTACAAGCAAAGTGACTAGTAGAAAGGAGTTTTTCATTATCAACATAAAAATACTATGAGCACACCAAATAATTACAATGGAATTATCATCCAAAAAATTCAAGGGAACACTTCCACCATCCTTGTTCTCTATCTTGGATTCAATGGAATTCATAGACATAATATATGATGCGATAATTTTTGATAATAGGTATGGTAACTACTCAAAATTATGGGATATAGTGGTTTTTATTAACACTTTTTCACATGAAGAAAATATATCTTCCATAGAGCGATAATTTTTATAGACTTATTAGCTTTTAAGAGATAAATACTACATTATATGATGGCTAAGCTTGTGGTGATGCCCTGCATTGACCTACTATGATATTTGTTCTTTACTAAGAAGATTACACAAGATGCATTTTTAAACCACATGGATCACAAGACATTTGTGGCCTATATCACTGGGGATGAATTTCAAAGGTATCTATCTCTGCTAGTTCCAAATGCAATTTTTGATAAATATAGGCTAGTTTCATGGAATAAACAAAATTCAATTGACAAAGTGTTGAGGTCATGGCTCCTTTTAGGGGAAAAAGTGGTCCTAAAAGGAAATTATCCCATCCCCGTTAAAAAAATTAGGATGGGGGTATGTATCAATATGGCCTTATTAAATAAAATGTATGGCATGCCCAACATCCACTTTCTTAATTTAGATTGGGTCCCATTACTGCATATGATAATGACCAGTGATGTGACTTTTACCCTAGGAGAGATCATCATCTTCTAGCTAAGAGAAAAATTTATGCATAAGAGTAAGTATCCCAATCCAATAAGCCACTTTTACATGATGTCATACTTATTATATGCATTAATAGGCATAGTTTATAGAGACCTGGTGAGCTTTAGAGCTCAACCACATATTATATTAAGAATCATATTTGTGATTACTACCATTTCATGTATATTTATGCATACACAAAGCACATGGTCATAATCTTTGAGGATGTTTATCCTCAAGTATGGTAGGAAATTCATGGGGCTCCACTGCTCATAATTAGAAAAAACATATCAAATATACTATCTTACAGGGGTGACTATTGGTTGTATCCTAATTATATGGTAATCATGGTTGCTAGTCATAAATTATATCCCCTACATATCCCCATGTATGTACAACTAACAAAGCAAGAAATTGCATACCAACTTTGGTGGAGTGTAGAGGACTTGATAAAACACAAGAAAATCACATTATATGGATCACATATGATCATTGGTAGAATGTGTTACACATAAAAGAAACATTTTATAGATGTCAACAATAAGAGAAAAATCTATCACTTGACCACTGTGATACACAAAGATTGGGATCCCCATGGTCATATACAAAAGTATATTCAGGGCTTTGGTATCCCTTACCAACATGTCCCCTATGATCATGATTTTATATTTTTGAATGTAAAAGATGATGCTCAAGTCCTAAAAAGGATAAAACTTTTAGGCTTATAAGAGGATCATCTGAAGATAAATTTCAAAATTACAAAGCTCCCATCAATAACAACCTTGTTTGATAAGCCCTCTAGGACATTCAAAGGGTTTAAAAGAGGAATTTGGAAGATTAAGCTAGTAGAGAGGTTATTATGGAGGAAAGGCAAAAGGTCTATGCCTTATCTAAAAGGTAAAAAATATAGTTGGGGTAGTCCCCCTACATTGAAGATTTTAGGTCCCTAGTAGAAGCCCACAAAGGTGCTATGGTAGCATTACATGAATGGGAATAAATGGCATGATAAGAGTTGGAATAAGAACTTAAAAAAATCAAGGAATAATAGTAGATAGTTCATTTTATAGTATGGATTGAATCTAAAGTAAAATAAGCTACTTCAAAATGTTATAATGTTCTAAAAGCATTAGAAGTAATGAAGGCTGAATTAGCCCCTCATATTTCTCAAAAAAACCAATTGTTTAATTCTTTAAAATTAGATGAGAATAAACTAAAGTTATTGATTTTATACACAAATAATAATACATACAACCATATCAACCTAATGACACCACTAGAGGCATATAATTATCTCAATTTGGTAGTTATTAGAACATAAAAGGCTAGAGGGTGGGTGATAGTAATTGGGGAGTTGATGCCCAAATACCAAGAGCATGAGGCGTTCATCTTAAAGATTTTAAATGATTTGAAATTATCCCAAGCAAGGGATTATTTACGTAAGCTCATAAATAAAATGAATTTTGATCAACTCATTCAAGAAGCTTTTGATAATTTTAAGAATAGCCTATAAGGGTTAACACTAGAGGATATTGATGTTGAGCTAAGTTTTGTGAGGAAGAAGGTAACTAAGGTTGATATTTTCAAGATTAACTTATAGAATACAAAGATAGAACATGCAAAACTATAAGATTAAGTTAATAGGGTACATAGACCCTCGGTATTAAAATTAGACATAATAATGAAACAACATGATGCAAGTCATAAATATTATCTTGATTTAGAGGTGTAGAAGAAGAATATTGAACTTGCTACATCAAGTACAACACCTACACAAATAGTGATAACTCACACTAAGGTTAATGCATCCATGTGAACATATACTTAGCAATAAGAGCCAATTTTGTGCATGCTAAATAAATATAGTGATGCCAATTTTGTACTGATAGTATTCTTATGGTTCAAACTCAATGTAAAATTTGCCTAGTTTATTTTATAAACATGCACACATTGCATGAATCTATAAAGGTTGAATTTAACTACTGTTAAATATAATTTAATTCTATGTATGCATTACATATGGTTTTGAAACTACATTTAGAACCAAGGTTCTAACTATGCCATATAACCAAATTTTTCATGTACTTGGAGGATGAGCGACCCTTAGCCAAGTCTATTTAAACATATATAACCCATATTTGTAAAGGGTCAAAGAATTTTAATACAGAAGCAAAATTAGTTTTGATTTTCAACAATTGTGTTTGTGTATTGTATTTCCAAGCTATATGTAATTAGGCTTATCTTCTTTTTCTTATTTGATTCAATAATTTTTAGTGTGAAAAAACTACAAGGAATTCTTTCTTCTCATGATTAATATGTTAGTTTTAGATGTGCAATAACTATTGAGTGATTATCAAATTATATTGATCATTGGAAAGTAAGTTTATTATTTCATTATTCTAAGTCTGTAGAGGTATTTTCATTGATATAGTTTTATATGTATGTGTAATAATTGTCTTAGATACCTCCTTGGTCTGGGTCATAATCTCCTGAATAAGGGTATGCAATAGCTTTTATGAAAGGAACAACCTTTGAATAAGGTTTTTGAGTTTCCTATATCAAAATTATCTTAGACTAATTCACCATGTCTATTTGTGTGTGTGCAATAGATGTTAGAAATAGACATTGGTTCTAAAATCATGTTTCCACTTAGAAACTAGGCTAAGAGGTGATCATTGAAGCCACAAAATCCTTCTTTCTTGCCTACCCTTCCCTCTTTTTAGAGTTTATTTTTTAGATCTACCAAATTTAGATTAGTAACCATCTAGCCAAAAAATAACTTAGATTTTAAATTTATTTTATAGATAATTCCTCTATTCATAATCCTTTTTAATAACCTACATGCCCTACCTACTATTCTATGACCTAGTTATTAATACCACATACTTGAAACTCGTGCCCTAAAGTGGAGTTCATCTCCATTGAGATATTGAAAGGTTATAGGGTACCTCATTATGAGTTGGTGTGAATTAAGAAAAACATCAAAAAAACCTTCATGGACATAAAACATAAGTCTCTACCTTCTTCCTCCAATTTTCTTACTATGTCTAATGCAACTTTTTACTTCTACAATAACTTCTTCAGAAAAAATCTTGTAATTCTACATTTTATTTCTCCTCTCTCTAACCAATATCAACTAGAGGTACCTCAGAGAGTCCACTACAAGTTTCAATAGATTACCTAAGCATACCAATCCATTTTGAGCATTTTTAAGAAACATCTTCAACATCAGGTCTTTATTAGGGTTCTAAGAGGGTTTAAACCTGTTCCACTCTTAATGATCATTCATAAATCATAGTTCTTAAATCCAAAATCTAATTCCTAGATTTTTAATCTAGGAACCTTCCCCATCTACCATAAATGGCTTAGGTTCTCATGTAAAGGTTTGAAAAACTAATGAGGACAATAAAAACCTTCTTGGGTTGAGAAACCTTCATTATAAGCACTTGAGAGACCTCAAAACAACTTTTCATGCCTTTTCCTTCTAACTATGACATAAAAATTAATGAAAAAAATTGAAACAACATACCTCATCTCTAAAAATTATTATATGAGCTCAGACACCTTGAAATATGATCATGACATTTCATTAGGCCACACACTCTCTCTCTCTCTCTCTCTCTTTTCTCACTTAGACCTTGACCTATAAACCACATTAAACCTTAAAAATGACTTTATTCATCTTTCCATGCACTCTTATCCACTCTCACATACTAAATCAACCTCATACAACCTCTCATGCCTTAGTGCATCCATGTTACCAAGTCACCATATTCATACCTTCTCACAAGGACTTTACATGTCATGACTAGTGCCATGCCTAGGCTTCTCAAGACACCTTGTACTCAAACATGCTTACCTACATGATATCAAATAAAAAAAAATTCAAATAACACTCTAACACCACTACAATAATCTCTTTCTGATCAGCATTCTATCATGAGCTCATGTAGACCTAGAGCCTCATAACCATGCTTAAATGCTCACTTGACCATTATACCTCTTTGTGACAACACTATAAACTTCAAGCTGACCTGAATCTTGACATCAACCAACATAAGAGGCATTAGTTAACTTCAAATTCTCTCTTGCCTTAAAATTTTATTTTTCCTTCAAATGCATCTGGTCAAATCAAGCACACAAGCTCATACCTAAAAACAATTCTCAATAGACTTTTGACTTGTCCAATTAGATAATAACTCTATTTAACTAGATTGGACTTAATCTAAACTTCTCAAAAATACCTACAAGCATGATGTTAGCAGATGCCCTAGAATCAAGTAAATAATTATGCACATTCTTCCCAAATATTCTAATAATTAATATAAATAGAGGGAACTCAACTTTAATTTTATATATTACCATATTTGTATTTGTAGATTTGGCTTTATGTTTGTCTAATTGCTTAGTTAATGATTTCAACAAAAAATCTCATTGCTCACTGATTTGAGCAAGCTTGTGCAAGTTAATGTTGGATTTATTCTTATTCATATCTTCTATAATGTTGTATCCTTGGGGGGAGGAGGATCATCATTAGTCCTATGATCTAGGGGTGTGCCAACTTTATTGGGTGGTTTGGAAGTTTTTTTAGGTTCCTTTTGGGATCTATTCCTCAAGACATAATTACTCTTTTAGTATTGTTGAAAAGCATGGATCTCATCAGTGTTGCTTTCAAGCTCATTCTCTTCTTGGTTAGGAAACTCATAAGTTTTGACCATGAGGGACATTTTAGTAGTATTATACTCACTTTTAGGTGCTCTTGTATTTATGGAATTGATAGTATTGTCTTGATTGTCTAAAAATGTATCATAACTTTCCAACTCACCTCAGAACATTTCAAAAGCATTACAAAATTCTATGCATTCTAACTCTCCATGTTGGGCTATGTTATGGACCTTACACCAAGTGGGTAAGGCCAATTCATAGATATTTATGTCAGACATCTTATTATCTAGGAGCTCATTATTTTATTATTATTTTTAGACCATTTGAAAGGTTTGTTGTACTTTTGAAATGTGTAATTTCTATTAAAACCTTACATTGTGTTTCTAATTTACCTTTGAAAATTCAAAAAGTCACTACCTAATTTCTAGACCATCATTTAAATTAAATATAGATCTCCCTTTAAGGATTCAAATTTAGTGTTTTGGACTAGGCTCTGGGAAAAAATTTTGGTATGATAGTTGTTAACAGGGACCAAAACTTGACTATTGTTTTGGGGATGAGCCTCAACATTAGACTAACTAAATAATACTATTTGTTGACTAGGAACCACATGACTCAGTGGTAATTTATTAATGAAGAGTATTTGATTTAATGTAGGTGTATTTTGATTTGCATTTGGAACTAGATTCAAAGTAGGAAAAATTGGTTTGATGTTTGGGATAGTAAAGGCAGGATGTCCTTATAGGTGAATCTACTCATCAATTTGTATGGCCTTTACATATGCAAGTGGTAATGTATTGACATTAATATCTCTATATATAAATACAATAGTCATTGGGTCTAGGGAATTTTTATAGATTTCTAGTGCTAGGTCATCTACAAGCCAACACAGGGTTGTGGTGAGGCTATACATATTCTAGAATTTGGCATTAAAGTTTCTTATGGGTTCACTCAAGTATCACTTCAAGATGGTAAACTATTGCTAAATAATCCTAAGACTAATGACTCTTCCAAATTATGAAACAAAGGTATCATTGAACTAGTTCCACCATGTGATAGAATCCTCTGGTGAATTAAAGAACTAGTCATGGGTTACTTACCTAAAGGTAAATGGGAAGAGTTTATAGGCTGCATATTCTAGCATGACATTCAAAATCCCGCGAGTTGCATTGAATGAATTGATATATTATTTGATAGTTATACCACCAGATGGATTTCAAAGGGGGAGATACTATTTAGCATTCTTGGGCAAATCATGCATAGGGCTGGGCACATTTATGAAAGATCCTCCTAACCATGCCATGACTAATTGGATGTAAAATAGAGGAGGTGGATACTAGTTTACTAGAGAGGTAGGGTGGTATTTGGATCTCCTATGTCTCCCTTTATTAGCTCTAGCTTTGTAATGGGTTTATAAATATCCAAGGGGAACTCTAGTTTTAGAGTGTGATCTAGTTTGGATCCTAGGTAACTCTCGGATGATATGTAAAGGATCTATGTTAGAAATTCACAATACTACGAAGGTTCATAAAATATTTATAAAAAATTCAAATATTAGACAAATTATCATAAAGAAACCCCACAAAAAGGTCCATAATCAACTCGAGTGGTCTTATTTTACCTCTATTGGTCTAGATCCTTCAAAGTTTTGAAACCTATACAAACTTTTATTAGAAACTTGGTCTAACCTATAAAGATAAATCATTAGATAAGATATTTCAAGTCAATTTTGGTGTATTAAGTGTATCAAATTGATTTAGAGAAAAATATTGAAAATAATATATTAATTCTACATGAATGTACTTGATTTATACCTCTAAAACCTTAGCTTAGGGATCTTTCATGAATAAATCAGATAGAAACTGATATTTACACTTATTTGCTATAGATTTGAAGTTTTTAGTTCAAATCATGTAGACCTTTGCAAATATAAATGAAACAAAGTCTGATCTACTCAAAGATTTTGATGACATGCCTTTCCTTAATGCATTTAGATGAAATTTAAATGGCTCAGAGGGATAATTCCAGAATATCTTTGGACTTGAGCCAATATTCCATGAATCTTTTGGAATAAACACATTTTCATAGATATCTTTCAAAGGTTTCAAAGATCTTATGAAAGATGAAATGAAAACATAGTGTTTATCCTAATATTTATGTATTTTAAAAAAAATATGCTATAATTCAACTGAAATACACTAAAATTTTACTCAAAACTAATAACACCCTCTTTCTAGTGCTAACTTCCTCTCTTGTTGATGTATATTTGTGTCAAGGACATAATGTGAATAATAGAGTAATGCTTTATTAGTTTATAGTGTATGTAATGGAAGACCTTAAGTATTAATTTATTTTTGCTAGAGTGATTATGTGGACACTAGCTTTAGTTTGTAAGTAGACCCTACTATAGGGATAATAGGATCTCAATAGTGACACAATCTATCTAATTTTTTTGTGTTATTATGATGTAAAATTGCTTTGTATTATGCCAAATTTGCCCAAAATTTAAACAAATAGGTGAATATTTATAGTGTGCATCAAACTAAAGTGACTCATGTTTGAAAAAAGTTCAAAAGGGAAGAAAGGATAGAGCATAAAATAAGGTTTGAGTTACAATAATAAAGACTTAAATATTTATTTTATTTCTTCTTGATAATATTGAAAATACAACTAACATTCATGATATCCTAGTACTGGACTTAGAATACCATAAATGTAGTGGGGATTCTAGGGTAAATATAATTCATATATCTAAAAAGTATGCTTTGAAATATTTATTCATAATAAATTATCTTAAGCACATTCATTTTTAGAATAGAAGGAAATGATAGAATACATAATAAATTTTGTTAGAATAGCTAAAAGCACAAACTAGCAAGATGCTTCAAAACACTACTATCAAATTTAACTATTGAAAATTAAAATCATGTATCATTAACAAAGCTTGAGAAACAAGAAAATATGAAAATAATGAAATAATTAATAAATTTCAAGAATTCTTCTCTCTCTTTGCATTAATTTCACAAAAATTCTATTTTAAATTATAATTGAGGGGGAGGGCCCCTATATATAGGCATTTTCATGCCTAAGATGATTACATTGGTTATAAGAAAACCAAATACATGACATATATCAATGGATAAAGTCCCTCATGGCTAAATAATATTCCCTGTCCAAATAGGAGAATATTTTATAATACTTTGAGGGGAATTAAAACATGACAATCATTAAAATAAATCTTGACAAGTGGTTGACTCACTCTTGAGGTGCTAGGATGGGATCCTACTGATGTGGATGATGATGAAGATCCTAGTGTAAAAGAATATGAAATTGAAACCATAGAAACTAAAGGAGTGATTCCTAGTGGTTTTAAAAAAGATACTCCAAGAGCGGCCAAGGAAGAAGAAGCTCCTATAGTGACCATTTTTGTCCCACTACTTGCTTATTTTTTAGAGAATCTATTATAGTCCCTATAAATCCACTTCAAATCAATAATAGGTTATTTTATCAATTTGATGCTAATAAATTCCATTGCATCATGCTTGCTAAAAATAGGTGCTACAGCCTCATTGATAGCCACTGCCTTTTCTATTTTTTGATTAGTAGACATTGCCAAGTCTACCATTTCCTACCCAAAGATCAATCTTCTGGCCATGGCCTATTTTTTAAAATTGACAATAAAATTTAACAAATGGGATCTAAAATCATCCTTGATGACAATAGAACCATCCTTGTTATCAAGTTAAATGATCTCAACCTCTTTAAGTAAAGTTATGACTCTGTCACCCTATTAGGTGAGAGATTGGACCAAGGATCTCATTTCATCAATCCATTGGTTTAAAGTTTTCCTTCTTTTAATTATATAAGATTGATTAATGGTCAATTCCTCTAATGGGATCAATTTCAAGTCTTCAAACCTTTTCATTATAATCAACTTTACCAAGTTGATTATCTTTCTATCATACATCCCATATACAAATTTTTCCTTTAGAATTATATTGTATACCTCATCCCATTTTAATTTGTACTAGGCCAAAGTATTTAATGTGTTAAACATTACCTCCATAACCTATTCTACCTTGGTGATGGTCTCCTCTAGAAACATGGATTTATGCTACTATTCCAGATTAGTTGCTCCCTACTACATTCCTTTTAACAACTCCATAGCTACATCACCATATGCATTTAGAGGTGAGAGGGGGTCCTTTTCATACTATTTCTATTGGCTAGGCCTAGATTTTTTCTTCTTGGTCAATTCAAATAGGGTCTCTTTTGACTCATACACAGTTATTTGGTTTGGATGGGTGAATTTCCTCTTGGTTAATCTCTTCATTACCCGAAAATTCTTGTCAAACTCTAGTGAGACCTATAGAGGGTCCACTATGACCAAATCTTGGTTCTACATTATAGTCAACTGTATTTGTTTTATCCAAGATTTATATGAAGAACCACTCTAAGGCTGAGTAGATGATGATAATTAATGAGTTGGTGTCAATTCATGGATGGTATATGCTTGGGAATTAATTATGGAGGTGACTAGGCCAAATTCAATATTGGGAGATGAAGTTGGAAGTGTCATTCCTAAAGATGAGGAAGAACTAGTGCTAGTTTAAGCACTAGTTGGGAATAAAGGAACTTGGGGGATGAAAATAGTAGGCTTTTCCTTTGTTAGTTGGGTACCTAACCTAGGAATAGGCCCAATAAAAACTGGAGTTAAATTTACCATCACATAGAACTTATAAGTGGATGAAACAATGAAAGGTTAATAGTGGGTAATGGCATAATCATGGGCCTAATCACACATCTAGTGAGGGGCATATAGGGCAAGAGGTTCATATATTTGGTGTTGGGGGGTCAAAAAATATTATAAAAGGTTTGTTATATAAGAATGAAGGAGGAAAATTGACACATTCTTGGTTAGAAGTACCTTGTTCCTCCTTGAAATGAAGTAGGGGAGGAAATCCTAGTCCTAAAATTATTGTCGTTGTAGTAAGTGGTGTTATTGTTTCCACCAAAAGTTTTTATTACACTGAGGTAAAAATTTATACCTAAGATGGGATGATAAATTTTTTTCCTAAAATATAAGCTTGATTATTATGCTTTTCATTCTCAGTTCCCCCTTTCTCCAAAGTAGGATATAATTCTTGCAATATCCTCTAACTAAGATGAGGGTCAATCAGTCTTTCTTCTTCAGTACTAGAAATATGGATTGTATATGTAGATGTTTTTGTTCAAGAATATATAGGTTAAAAAACATCATAAATACCTACATCTTTCAACCTACCCTTAACCTATAGGATATTGTTGGATTTCAACCCCTACTTTACCTTTGTGTCATTAGTTGCATTGATATAAAACCTATCTTCATCTTCAAGCTCATGATGGTAGTTTATGCTTAGGTATACCCTATGTTTGATGTAGTTTTTGAATGATATATTTTCAAGATCCCATTCCATATTGGTATCTCTTTACAATTCAAAATTGGACCTTTGCTTGGAAACAATAATGATTGAGTTCTAATTTTCAATTCTAAACCAGCCAATGTTGAATAACTAAGGATGAACCAATCCTCTCTCCTTATTCTTGCATAGTCCATCTACCCTTATGAGTAATTAAAAGGAAATCTATTTTTCAACCATATTTTTTGGAATTATTATGGGTAACCTAAGGGGAGCTATATTAATTTCAACTATCCTTATCATTGTGTAGTCTAGGTAATCCCATTAGGATCCCAAGGTGCTCAATATTTCTCTAATTTCCTCTGATAGTCTGGGCATGGGCCTCTCATTGATGGTAATATATACTATTGGATATAAGTGGTCAAATATGTACCTTGTTTCTTATTTGTATTTATATACTCTTACCTTTGAAAAGGTGTGAGGCATATTCCACTTCAGTTCTGGATCATAATTAGTGAATTAGGGGAACTTCTAGATAATGCAGATGGAATACACTAGGTAAGACATCATATAAAAATGATCCCCTTGGTTGGACATGACCTTTTAAATCTATGATATCAAGTTTTAAGATGTGATTTATCCTAAAGGGGGAGTCTTTGCATCATCTATTATCATCGATAGAAGTGGTACCCACTTTTTATCTATGTGGCCTATGTCCTTGGCCCCATACATCCAATTAATCATAGCCATTCCCATTTACACTCCCTTTCTAAATTAGGTGATGAATATTTGGTTGATTTTATATTTTCATACAAATTTTCCCTTTTTGTCATCCCATTCTCTCAAAACTTATCTGAAGTCATGGTTTCAGAGCTATTGGGTCATAACCTCCTGGTTGTAAACAATCTCTAGTTTGGGTAGATCATAATAAGCTAAAAGGTTATCACAACAATATAAGTAATGTATTGTCCAAAAATAAAAGACTCAATCATATTTTTGACACACTTATATTCAAGAAACATTTGTTAGACTAAGTCTACATAGGGGAAAACCTCTAAGTTGGATGTAGCCTTTTGTAACCCTATATATTTGAGTGCTAGAATGTCCAACCTATCTTCTACATGACTGGATCCTTCCTCATCATCATTTTCTATATCTATAGTTCTTATATAATGGTAAAATAAATAATTTTAATATTTGTCTTTAGTGTCCAATTCAACTGAGTTGAAATTGGTTTCTTAGAAGGTGATGTTTATTCCATAGGAGTAGAGGAATGGAAATTATTCTATCTTGGTGGCTCTAGATGTTCTAGCTTTAGCCATAGTTTCAATTTTATAATTAATAAGGTCATGGATTAATTTAATGGATAATAAATGTATATAAGTCCTTAATAACAACCATAGAATATTTTAGAGTTATTAGTAAATAACAATTAAAAGTGAATGTAATGCCTTGAAATAACAAGCTTTAAACTTTTAATTTTAGAATTTGAAATGAAAGATATGAGTCATAAATGGAAAGTATATCTAGCTTGCTCTGATTTAAATCCCAAGTGGCTCTTCAATTTTGTTCTAACAGCTTCAAAAATTCACTTTGAGGAATCAACCAATCATTGTGCTCACCTTGTCCACATGGCTTATTATCATAGGCTTGAATTTTTTATTGAAGTGACCTAGCTCTACAATCACTGAAATGAACCCCATTAAAATTTAATTTTCACCCACATCTAGCACTTTATGGACAACTATGTGCTTCCTAGGTGTCATACTTGACACTGCTCAACACTTGGTTCTATTTCATGCACTTCAATCTTCTACTTTAAATTATTAGGCTATCAAGTGGATTGTGAAATATATTTCCAAGTGTCATATTTTGATTGGATCACTCTTCTTTGATGTTTTTGTATTTTCCCTTTTATTCTTGGGCTGACATGACTTTAAGACCTCTATTATTTTTCCAAGTGGAAATATCTCATTAGCTCTCATTTTCACATAACTTTGTTATATGAAACTTTTAATGGACTCAAACACTACGACATTTTTACACATGTCATATTTCGATTGGATCACTCTTTTTTGGGTTTCATGATTTCTTTTGATCACATTATTTATATGATATAAGGGGTCCACATGTCCTCAACCAATTATTTCTAGCTATCAGGTGGCTTCCATATAACATCTAACTATCCATGATTTCATGACTAACTATCAAGTGTCATATTATTATACAATCACAATATGGTTAGAATTGAACATTATACTTTAGTCATGGGAGGAACAAAGGGAGTGATTGAGTTCCAAGTGGCATGATGTCATTGGATCACTTTGTCATGGGAATTTATAAAGTAATCAGGGTCTCAAAAGGCTATGACTAGGCACCATCTGACATGCTCTGATTGGGTTATAAATCCCTTGTGAACTAGAATGTTGTTATTGAGTGATAAGTGACATGTTGCAATTGGGTCACTAGGTCATGAGACTTTAAAAAAATTAAAATATGTGTGACAAATATTATAAATTCATGTGGCTAAATGATCAATGCATGTGACACTATCATATCTTGATTGAGGCTAAGGTAAAATAAAAGGGACAGGTCCAAATGCATAAACATTGAGTACATAATCTGATTTGGACCCTAATCAAAAACTTAAAATCAAGGTACATCATAGTATTAAATATGAATTTTGACATAGCTAAAGTAATACCATGATTTGGAAACATGGATTAAGTAACCTTGATCATGATCATAACTTGAATATTTGAATTATAACCCCTTGTAAGAGCACTTTTAAACAAATTAGATCATTATAAAACTTAATGATCTAGACAATAATGAAATATTTTAAAATGCACTCATAAAAATTTGTCATGGACTAACATGACTTTTAAACCTTCAAGTCATAAAAAGGGGTTTTATTCATGTGGATCTAATGGTAAGGTATATCCTAGGGTGAATGACACAAAATTTTTATAGGGTCCCCATTTTAGGGAAATGAGGCATGTTGATCGCAACACTTACTCTTTTATATATTAGTGTCACCCTAATATTTTGGATACATAATTACAATTTCTAAACTATAAATATAGCCTACTATCTTACCTCTAAATATATGGTGAGATTAACTTCCCTGGGTGATATGCTCCTCTCATGTGTACCATAAATCAAATGGCTAAAAGAAGTTTCCTATGGTATAAACTAGGGAATCTAGGTGTTTCAAATGTACCATGAGGTATGAGGAAACTAAAATTCATGTTTAGTGCGGTATAATGGGTTAAATATTGAGGTGATATCCCTTTCACCATGGTGTCTATAAAATAGATCACCACTTAGTCCATAATGATAGTCACTAAGTAGTTCTAAAACTTCTAGGACATAGTTTCTAAAAACAAGTAGTAAGAAAATAAAAAACAAAGAGAAAATAAAAATCAATTTTTTTTGTGTATAGAGATCAAAAAATTTCAACCCTCGGTTGAAATAAAATACTTCAGTGTCATATTTATCCAAAGTAACAAGATAATTTATTTAGTGTTAGATTTAATCCAAAGTCAAATAAGATCGACTCAAGGTGTTAGATTTATATCCAAGGTTGAAGGTTATTTTATTTCAGTGTCAGGTATTCACATAAATCTATGTGAAATCTTAGGATATAAATCAAGTAAATAAAAAGAAATTTTATAAATAAAATACATGTTCACCAAAATATTTAATGTTATTTTTGATTTAATAATTAAATGTTAGATTAAATAAATTATTGAAAACTGATTTAGATCTAGAAAATATACATAATTTCAAATGAGCTATAAATATTAAATTGACAAATGTATATGAAAATCTAGATCAAACTAAATTTATGTTGATTGTGTAGGATGAATGTTGATGGAAACTAACTATAATGACCCTTGGAATATGTCATAGCCAAAAATAGAAATTCAAACTATGTTGGGATGAGGTCACACTAAGAAGATAGGTCTACATTTCAATCTTATTTATTGATTATGATTGCATCCAGATGAAATGTGTGATTGATTTTTATACATGAGTATATATGACTATCTAAAAAGGTTTTTTAATTAATTGTGTGTTATGATTTACCATGTGAAATACTTTTAAAAATAACACCCTAGTTCCTACACAATAAACCAAATGGGGTTGAAATACAAAAAGGGGAATTGGGCAAGGGGAACACCCTAACTATCCTAAAAACCCCTACATAATCTAAATATTAATTACATATCAAAAAAGGGCCTCAAACCAATGTAGTTATCCATCCTAGAGTGAATGTTTAAATCTTGATATATGCTATATGAATGCAACTAGATAGATTAACTTGAATTATAATAAAAAACTTCAATCTTGGCCTATGACTGTTAAAATGAATGAAAATTGAAACTAGAAATATTAGTGCTCGTTTATTTAATTTGTAATAGAATTTCCATGTGATTGATAAATATGTTTTAAATGAACCATATGTGCTTATATAAAGGAATATATTGAATATTTCAGTTAACCAACCTTATGAAAAGTGTGGGAGGGGTAATATACAAAAGTCTTAAATTTAAAAAGTCACCATTGGAGTATCAGGAATAAGGGTGTGCTAATGGACAAGGCTGAGTTACATCCCTATTTGCCTAGAGTGGTCTTATCCCAAAAAGATAGACTACTAAAATTTGGTTAACAAGAGTTTATAAGTAAAAAAGAGATGTTTGAATGATATTTTTATGTTTTTAAGATAATGAATAGAATAAGGAAGGTTATCATAGAGATTGCAAGTTAATGGAATGGAAAATAGACCAAGGGTAAGGATGTCAAAATTAAACATTATCAAGCACTTAATGATTAAATTTGAGTGTCTAAAAATAGTAACTATGACATTTTAAGTAGAAGTGGAAGCTTGAATTGATTTCTTTTGTTCATATTTTGCAATGTATAAGAATGTGCCAATTTTATGTGGGTTGGAATTAAGATATTCAATGAATTCTTTGTCATTAACTTCATCCACTTATTATGTATTAGATTTATCAGTTTTGATAGTCATGATAAGTCCATAAATGGGGTGTGTAATATGCCCTATGACATTTTGAATGTAAAATTGTTATTATTCCCAAGTCATGCTAGATTTTACAAAGATTATCTTTAATGGGATTTGTATTCTAGGAACATTATTTGCACAATGTGAGTTGAGTAAGGATTGAGCTTATACATTATTCATTTTATGAAATTTGGGTTTGATTAATGCACGTATATAATAAATACGAATAATAGTTTAAAAAATACTACAAAAATTAATGTTGAATTTCAAAATATGTAAGAAAAAAACATTCATTATTACCATGATTTGAATTTGAGATTTGAAATAAGGATTAGAGGTGAAAGTAGTCAGGGAGTGTTTGATTTGTAAGTTTTTAGATATATTTATCCTAATTATACAATAGTGAACATGACCTAAAAGGTGCTAACTATGGAGGATTCCACCATCTTATAATCACACTATCCTATCTCTAGGGTACATTGAGAGTAACATACTAGGGTTAACTACTTATCGATGCACTACTTCATATGGATGAAAAACAAAACCATATGCATTTTTCTATATACTATGAGGTATATGGAAGCTAAAATTAGCATATAGTGATGTTTAATGCCTTGAGTATTGGAGTAATGTTTTATTAAATTTTGGAAAGTAAGTGAATTAATTTCTTAGATAAGATAAACTAGTGTATAAAATTAGAATGCTATATGTATATAATAAATGATACAAATTGATTTGGAATTTTTTTCTATTTAGAAATATGCTAAAAGGATAAAGTAAAACTTAACTATAAAATTAAAATATAAGACTATTTATAATGTTGCAAATCATTGTGAAAATGTGTTGACTGACTGTGGATCTAACATAGAGTTTTATAAGATATTTAGAGAAGAGTGTTGTATCTAGATAGGGGTTCATTAGGGGCACATGGCACTATTATCCTTAGGGAGTGATAGTGTCCTTTAGATGATAGTGTAAACACTTAGTTTTGGCCATTTTCATGGCTAAACTAGGATTTAATTCAATTTATAGAAAATGACATAATCTTAAGCCTAGAAATCACCTGACATGCCCAATTTTATCCATAAAAAGGATTTAAATGCCCATAAACGTGATGAGGATATCTTATTTAGTGTATTAAAATGTATGCATCACTTACCAAGTTCAGTTCTAACCCTAGTTAAATTATGACCTAGTAATTTGACACTTTTGGCCTATCAAGTTATTAATTGAAAACATTTAAAATAATTTCCAAAAGCCAAAAAGTACTAAAAAAGAGTAATTACATTACAAATCATAATTAACTTGCCTAAAAATAAATTTCAAATCAGATTAATGAATTTTATTTACCAAAAAATGAAATTTTAACCAAATATGAAGTCAAAGGTCAAATGAGCTAATAAAGTGATTTATTATCTCCTAAATTTTCAAAAATATGAGTCACATCCTCAAAAATATATATAGTGAGTTGTCATGCCTAAAAAATATCTGAAACTAAGGTGTTAAGATTTTATGAGTGTTTTGACTCAACTGAGAGTTAGCTTGATTCAATTTAGGTTATTTTAAACTCAACTCAAGTTAGAATTTAACCTAACCTCCCTAGGGTTAGAGTTAGTTATTAGAGATATAAATACAAGTGACCACACCATATACCTAAAATATTTTGTGTATGACGTTATTCTACTAGAATACCTTATTGAAGCCTTTGAGAGTAGTGTTATAATGCCCAATTTATACCAAAATTCATACGAAGCCATAAGTAACTATTGGATAAATGATACCACCATAGAAGAGCATTTCCAAAAGACTCAAATCATCATAGGCCAGGCACAAACATCCTTATGCCAATATGTAACCATCAAATTCAATAAAGGAGGTAAAAAATTTATATTAGCTTTATCTTTATTTTATGATCTTATTATGTTATTTTTTCCCTACTTCTTAGTAAATAATGTTTAGTCATAGTGTATTTTTATGCTTGATGTCTTGTCATTTGGACTAATAAGGGACTAATATACATATTGTTTACTCTTAAAACACTTAAGGTACATAATGACATGCTTAGTGGGATCACACATCCCATATGGCCAATGATAATGATATGCTAACCTTAATTTTACTATCAAATTCATTTAATTCTTCAAGTTTAAAGTTTTAGCCTCCAAATATATGATATTCTATTTTTTAAGTAAAGAATGGATTTGACCTATGTAATGGTGACTTAGCCATTTCCACATCCATTTGTGATCTTTAGTTTTGTATAAATGATGGTTTTGCAATGGTAGCTTTGACTTGTTAAATGACAACTTTGAAAAGTTGATAGATTTGATCTTGCTAAATGGTGGCTTCATAATGTGAAATCACTCTCCATTTTACTATTTTACTACTTATTTTAGTCACTTCACCAGACCTAACTAGTGGCTTCACCTTGCTAATCAGTGGCTTCACCAAAGTTGCCCTCCATCTATGTTTTCATAAATTAGTGGCTTTGCCTTGCTAAAAAATAGCTTTGCTCTATGTTTTTCCAAAATTTGAGAGCTTAAAATGGATTGATGTTTACTCAATTAATTTTTAACTTCTAAATAGGCAAACCCCCTAACATTTTGAAGGACTTAAAGTGGAAAGAGATAAGTTTAAGCATAGTTAAAAACTCACATAAATTTTTTTCGGTGCTTAAAATCTATTTAAATAAAACTTATCTTATAGATTTTGAAGTTTTTATAAGTGAAAACAAGGCCAAGGGGCCAAAATTTTAATCACACTTTGATTTGGAGCTATTAAAAGGAACACACATTTTAGTTAGAGCTCTTAATATCTTTCTCATTTTATGTTTGTTTTCCATTATTTAGCTAAATTTCAAAGTTTTTAAAGATAGTTTTTTTATTTGTGGAAAATTAGAAGCTATTGTGTGTATGATCTCCTCCCATCCCCTTTAGGGAACTAAAGTGATCAAAATACCTTAGTTTATTACCATTGTTTGACAAGTTTTGTTGTAAAGAATGTCATGTATGATCTCCCCAAGTTCTGAGTGACTTGGGTGAAATAGAAATGACATTAAAGTCCTTTCAATTTATTTTTTTGCATTTGGATTGTGGTCAGGAATTTGGTTCTCCCTCACAAGTTCTCTAGGGGTGCATTAACCTAGGGTTTCATCTCCTAACATCCCCTACTCCATGGTGGGGTATATAAATTAGGCAAACCATTAGATGGGATAGTGGTAAGTAGTTAGCCTGACCATCCCAATAGGTACTCAGTCCATACAGTAGCCAGACATTGAACTCTACTAAGAAGTGCATGGCTAGAGTCACTATGCAAATGAATATACCATTGCATAATAAGATAGACTATTTAGATTCAATTAATTTGATTATACCCTTATTTTATCACACTTGGGACCATTTAGTACATTCAATATTTGTATATTTTAGTCAAAATACCACTTTTCATAAAATTTCTTACTAAATGTTGAGTGCTCATCACTCTAAATTCATGACACATATCAATACTTGAGACACAAGGGGCATAAAAAATCTACCTACACTTATATTTTAATTTTTGGATTAATAATTAATTACTCACAAGCATTGGCATATGAGTGAAAAATTTGGTAGAAGCTACACACACATGTTAGTTTTTAGATATAAGATGATCCATTAGTGCTACTTATATTTTATTTTATTTACATGCGTGTTTTTAGACTAAAACTATTTGTATTCTCACATCAAAATAAGTCCAAAATTATCATGTTTTTTTCACACCCATTTAGCCTAAGAGGTGTTACTTTGCCTATTTGTGTCATACATGTTTCTTTATAAATATGTTCCAAAACCATTTGTGTGTCACTTATTTAAATGGGACATCGTTATGATGCTTATTTCATCCCAATATTTTGCCTTGGATATTCTAGTCCAAAAATAGTTATCATGATATTTATTTGAAGGAGCATTGTTATGTTGCCTAAATTATTCCAAATCTCTTATCGTATTTGAAACCAAGTTCCAATCCATAGTTATATCTCCCTTATTTAAAACATGTAGTTATGTTGCCCATTTTGGTCTAGCTCTTTTGCCTTAAAACATTTGAGTCTTTTTCACATTATATTTAAAATTCAACTTTTCTAAGTGAAAATCCTAAACTAATCAGGGTCATGATGAAGCCTCATCTAATTTAGGATTAGGTTGTCTACCTTTTATGTTTGGATTGTGTTACTTGGGTTGATTTCCTATTTGATCTAAAAGACCCCTTGCCTAGACCTAGTGATTGTTGTTTATTTTTTACCTTGTTTGAGTGTCTTTTTGACCCAATTTATTGCCATGTACTTTGTTTTAAGTTTGTTGTTCCAAGTTTTGAGTGTTTTAATTCCATTGTTCCAAATAGTCTCTTGTGAATCAAATGTCCAGTCTTAGTGAATCAATTACCAATTGTATTTTTAGCCAATTTACTTAGTTTGGTTTATTTTTGAGTCTTTTATTTCTGAGTCTAGCCTTATTTTTCATGTTAATGATATTAACTACATTTAAGAAAATAATTTTTATATTTTGATCCTAGTTTACAATTGTTCTTCTTTGTTTAGACACTTTTTATCACTGATTATAATTGCTTTTGTGTAAATCAGTACTTTATCCATATACGAGTTTGAGAATTTGTATTAACTTTCCCACTAATTATAACCACCTTTAGGAAAATCAATATCATTTTGTTAGACTGGTCTCACATTTATTATTTTTTACCTTTGCCTAGTTTAGTTGTTTATCCCTTTGTGCCTCTTTTACAGAGTGAAAGGTCATTTTTTTTAGACCTCAATTCTTTGTTACCTTTGGAACCTTTTTTTTCATGTGACCTACCCATGGATCTAAACATGCCTCATTACACATGTAGCAGAACCATGTATAATCTAGGCTATGAGAATTTTGTGACTAAAGACCCTTTTATTTAAGAGTTAGATGATGGCGTAGCTTATGAGATGGATCCTTATCCATATTATAACATCCCATACATTAAACAAAGACATGACCCTTTAACACAATATTTGGTAAATGTGCCTCCTTATCAAGTCAAGAGCTAAATCAAATGACATAATACCTTGCTCAAATGATGCCTAAAATTGAACGAAACCAACATCAAGATCCATATTATATTACAATGCCAATGCAAACAACATATGATCCATAATTTTTAAAGTCATTTATTAGAGAACAAAGATGAAGTGCTTTTTAGAAATGTCCAATTAGGGGTCAAGTTTCTACCAAAATTACCACACGAATGTATGATCAGTTTGATTATAACCCCTAGTAATGCACCTTGAATTCAATCATTTGAATAGGCATCAACTAGTTATAAAGAAGCTTTAGTTGAAATGCCACAAAAAGATTAAAATAAAATTTTAAAAGGGAAAGGTATTATGGATGAACAAATTAAATAGGTACAACAAGCATACCAACAAATTATATAGACCCAAATTCCATTACCGTAACCATAATTCACTAAATAGGGTTATGTAGCCAACCTGATCTAGAATGTGATTCAATATTACAATATTCCATAACCAAAATATAACACTAATGTACATATACACATACCTAATCATTTGACTAATTTAATCAATATCCCATAATACACCTACACTGGTAATAATAATCCACCTTTGACCATGCAACCTCCATAGTAATAGGCAAATCCTTCTAATTTCCTTGCCTAAGAGTTTCAATAGATGAATGATGCACTTCAAGTGATACAAGTTGGAAAACAAATGAATAAATTCAAACTGGATGAGATATACTCTTACCCATTTAACATGGAGCATCTACAAATATTGTTTCTAGCAAGTTATGAGCTACCTAAATTTGACAAATATAAAGGGAAAGGTGATCCTAGAGAGAATTTGAAGGAATTGTTTGTTTCATGATAGTTGGTGGCCTATAATGATATATAATTGATTCTACTCTTCCTAAGGAGTCTAGATAGAAAAGCTTTGAAATGTATTAAATTTTCTAAAGAACTTTTTACTTGACTTCAATGATATCTTAGGGAAGTTTGTATAAATTTTTTCATATAATATTAAACACAAGATTACTGTTATGGACATAAAACAAGCTAAACAAAATACTATTGAAAGCTTCATTACATACTTGTAATGTTAGACATCTATAACAAGCTGATTTATTCATAATTTTATAGATAAATAATTGGTCAAAATATTCACTAGGAGCTTACATAACGAGATATCCTACCATATCAAGTTATAATGTGCTCATACTTTGAAGAGGTTATAGCGAAAGGAATATAAATTGAGAAATCCATTATCAATTAAGGCATAGTCAAGTTATCCTATTCTAATTAGAACTAAAACTAGAATCAAGGCTAGAACCATAATCAGAACCCAACTCAAATATTAGCTTCAATTCCACCACAAGATAACAATAATTAAATACCTAAAACCTATAACCACAATAAGAATGTTGTTGGTAATACAGTTACTAAATCACACCATGTTTAAATAGTGAAAACACCAATTGTCTATTTACCTCCACCCACTCAACAACCACTTCCTCCATATATTCAACTAAGACCTCCATAAAATCAACTACCACAACATCAAAACCAATTGAAAACCCTTCTCTAAGGAGAAGACCACCCATTACTCATTAATTTAGTGATCTCAATGATCCCATTGAATTTATGTTCCAAATATTGGTTCAATCAAATATGATTAATTGGTTGATACCAAATCTATTTAATAAAGGGATTCCATTTCCTAATTAGTATAAGAAAAATCAATTTTGTGAGTACCATTGTGTTAGAAGACATTCCATAATAATGTGTATCAAAATCATACATCTTATTGAGAACATGAAAGAAAATAAAGAGATATAAAGAGACACCCATTCTCGTAAAAATAATCATAAGTTGGATATCTACCAAACTCTATTTATCTAACATAACAATAACAAAAACTAGTAGTAGTACCAATGACAATAACAACAATGATAGTGAACCCCACCAAAAAATTAGTAACAATAACACCAACCACAATAACAATAATATAATGGTTATAACCAAGGTAAAAATGATCAAACTAACCAAGGAGTTCATCATGACATTTTGTATACCTAAAACAATGTTATAAGACACATTTTAGGTGGTCATGTTACCACCATCACTATCAACCCTAAACCAAATACAAACAAACCTAGACCTTTGCATAAGAATGCTTATTTGTTAGACAATACCCACCAACCTCCTTATGAAAATGATTCTTATATGGGCTATGTCAATAATAAGGAACTATACCATCCAATAATCATCATTCCAAGCCTCATTACCAACACAACTAACTCCCAAATCCAAGTTATAGATTGATATTCCATAATCATAATTTGATGAGCTAGAGTCACTATTAAAAGAGCAAGACCAAATACTTTAAATGAGCCTAATCAACCTTCTATGTATATTAGAAAAACTAACTAAAAAAATTGAGGGGAAAACCTATGATATTATTGAACAACTAAAGAAAACACTTGTACACATATTCATCATAGATTTGCTATGCACGCATACCATCCACAAAGACATCCTGAATGAGGATTGGAACTAATACTTTATGTCAAATGATATCACTCTATAATAATTATAATCCATGGTAGGAAAATTGGCCCTTGGCTAATGTCTCACCTTTAACTAGAGTGATATGTCTTCTCTGGGCCCTATGCATAATAACTTGTTATATATTGAAGTATGTATAACGAACCATAAATTTAAATGTGTCCTCAATAATGGTTCAGGTCTCAATATTATCTATAAATTTGGTAAAACATCTTGGATATATAATAACTAACTTGCAACTAGATACCATCGTTATCAAGACATATGATAATGAAGAATGAGAATATTAAGGTAGCATGAACCTGCTAGTGGTCATTGGGCCATTGAATCATGATAATATGTGCCATGTTTTAAGCATGGAACTATCTTACAATTTGTTATTAGGCTGATCCTAGATCCATGAAATCATGGCTATACCTTCTACATTACATCAATGTATAAAATTTACACATTCATGAATGGAAGTGACTATACCAACTGATATTTAGCCAGATTATTATTGTAAATGCCTTGAAACCAAGTATAAAAGTTACAACCATTAGTTTGGCATGAATCCTATGCCTAAAGTAGATGGAGAAAATTTTGAAAAGGGAAAATCCATTGAATTAGGCTTAAAAACTAATTACATTGACCCAGATAACTTAGCCTCTACTTAAGTGATGCCTTCACCAAAAATTTCCAACAACTTTTATATCATTGACAAAGGTATTGGAGAATATAACACCCATAATACATTCCTTATTGACAAATTACCTAAATTTTATGGGAGCCTTAAATCCAAGACAATTGTATGGAGTGGGAAACCAAAGGAAAATCCTAGTTGAATAAGCCCATTATTTTTAAATTGGCCAATGTCCTAGAACAAAAACCTTTATCAAAATATTATTCATAGATCTACATCGATGAGTTAGTCAATTGTTACCAAAGCATAAAGTATCCTATTACCAAGTAGATTATGGATCACTTAGCTTATAAAGTCAAGGGACTTAAGCTACATCAACAAGGTATGATCAAACCAATATCAATGACCAAGTATAAGGGAACCCATGGTATCATATTTAAAATTATTGAGGGTGACCCTGCATACCTTATTCTCATTCCAATACCAACAACTAGAGATGACAATACTAGTAGTAATGCAAGGTCTAATTATTACATCTACAATGACATTATTGCTATAAATTTGTTTAATTTACATGCCATTTACATTTTTATCCCTATTTTTTAACCTTCACATTTAACCCTTTACCATCTAAAATTGATAGACTGGGACTAACAAGAGTAAAAATGCCAATAAATGAGTTTGAAAATGATTATGTCATATACACATTTCTAGGATTGAGGAGTCACATACCCCTTAGAGACCATAAGTATGGATTTTCTATTATATTGGATCTTATTGCCTACTTCGAAGAGTGGGTGAACTTCCCTAGCCAAAAATAAAATAAATAAATCAAGCATTGATATCTAAAATGAAAACCTCTTTGGGGCACTTTTTGACTAGGTAAAAAGTAAAGAGAAAGGCAAGTCTTTTGGTGAAAACTATTTTTTAACACCATTTGATGGGGATGTTCACCCCTCTTCCTATGAAGCATAAGATACCTCTAACCCATAGTCTATTTATGGATTAGATATTAGTACTAAAGAGTGGTAGGATTTTGCATATATTATTCAAGAGTTCCTTGAGGTATTTATATCATGACTGATGCCAACATTAGGAGATTCTGATTTATCCTATTTAGGAGAATTAGATGAGATAGTCCATTTAAAAGACTTTGACATTTCCAATTAATTTAAATCCTTATCGACTATTCTAGATGATGGTTCTAAACTTCTTTTGGAGGACACCTCAAAGGTGAATATTTGGACTCTAAAGGACCCAAAATGGATTAGATAAGGTTCATCCCTCACTGAGGAGGAACATGAAACTTTTACATACCTTATGAGGGAATTTGTGGACATATTTGCATGGGCCTGATTGGACATGCCAAGTTTGGACCCCACCTTGGTTGTAAAATATCTCATTATACATCCTAATGCAAATCATATTAAATATAAGTTGAGTAATATGCATCCTCGTATTATTATAATAGTAAAGAAAGAGTTAGAAAAAGTCTTAGACATGAAATGAATCAAGCCAATCGACTATTAAAAGTGGATTTCAAACATTGTGTTAGAGAGAAAGAAACTATAAGGTACTAGGATTTGCACTAATTTCAAAGATATCAACAAATCAAACCCAAAAAATGACTTTCATTTACCTAATATTGGCATAATAGTTGACTCAATAGCTAGATATGAAATGTTTTCTCTAATGGATGGATTTTTAGGCTCTAATCAGATCAAGATAACACTAGAGTACCAACACAAGACAACATTCACTACTCTATGGGGAATGTTTTATTATCAAGTAATGTCGTTTGGACTTAATAATACTAGAGCCACTTAATAAAGAGATATTATAGTGATTTTTCATGACATGATGCATGACATTATTGAGGACTATGTGGATGATATTTTGGGTAAATCAAAGACCTAGGTCGATCACCTAGATGTGCTATGAAGAATCTTTGAGATACTTCATGAGTATAATTTCAAGATTAATCTTAATAAATGTGTATTCCACATCACTTTTGGTAAACTATTATGTTTCTTTTTCTCTCATATGGGAATTAAAGTTTATCTAACTAAATTTTGTACAATTATATAAATTCCACCACCATCTACCTTGAAGAAGCTCCATAGTTTGTAGGTCAAAATACAATCTATCAAACACTTCATCTCACAATTAGCTAACAAATGCCATCCATTTACGTACTTGGTAAAGAAAAGTGTTACATTATCCTAGAGTGAAGAGTGCCAAAAAGCATTTGATCAACTTAAAAAATATCTTACCAACCCACCTATTTTGTTACCACCAATGCCAAACAAGCCATTACTTCTTTACCTATTAGCAACCAAGAATGCCCTAGGGGCACTTTTGGCATAACATGATAAATAAGGAAAAGAGTAGCTCGTGTATTATCTAATATAAACATTGGTCATTTATGAGCATAACTATATGCTAATTAAAAAATTCTATTTAGAAATGGTGTTTACAACCCAAAAATTTCATCATTATATGATAAATAATGAGACCATTATTATCACTAAATAGATCCACTCAAGTATTTAATTTCCAAATCAGCTCTATAGGGTTGTATGGTAAAATGGATCATGATATTTAGTGAGTTTGAAATTGAATATGCCAACTAGAAGGCCATTAAGGGGAATGTACTTGCATATCAACTTGTTGAATCTCCTCTTCAAGATACTTAAACTCTTACATTTAAATTTTAAGATGAGGCCATTATGACCATTGAAGAAGCAAATACACCTCTAAAGACTACACAATGGAAGATGTACTTTAATGGATATTTCATGACTCAAGGATCATGATCCAAAATATTATTTGTTATGACATAAGGGGATCTCATTCCCAAGTCTTTTCATATTGGATTTCCTTATACCAATAAATGGCCAAATACAAAGCGCTCATTGAAAGGATTTATCAAGTAGTACAATAAAACATTCAAAATTTACTAGTGTATGATGATTATTATTTAATCATCAATTAGGTAATAACCTAATATAAGACCAAGGATGAGAAGTTCATACCCTATAAAGAGATGGTCAATACTCTCAGGTAGAAGATTACTAACATCCAATTTCAAAGAATATTATAGGCCAATAACAAAATAATGTATGCTATGACCACTATTAGTTATATGATCCATAACACCAATAGAGTTAAGGATTATGAATTTCTTGTTGAACATATCTTAGCACTGGCACATGAACATTTAGTCATAGAGATGGTTTATGACATTATTGGTCCCACATCTCCATAGTACTCTAGTAAATATGCCTATATAAAAAACCAAACCATGCCTCCTAATTTATCACATAGAAAACAAAAATCTTTCACCCACAAATCCTCTTGCTATACCCTACTCAGACCAACCTTATATCATAGAAGCTATGATGGAACTCTACTTCATTGTTTACCTTTAATAGAATCTGGACTAGAGTTGAGGGAAGTTCATGAAGGAATGTGTGGAGCCCATAATAATAGGGAAATCTTAGCCAAAAATTTACTTCCTAATAGTTATTATTGGCCAACAATGGAAGTAGACATGGATACATATGTAAAGAGGTGTCTCAAGCATTAGAAGCATGCCAATATGATTCATACTCTAACCAAGACACTTAAACCATTGATAGAACTATGGCCATTCTCAACATGGGGACTCAACCTTATTGGGAAGATTAACCCAAAATATTTTGATGGATATAAACATATCCTAACCGCTAATAAATAATTTAGTAAGTGAGTGGAATCCATTCCCCTCACATCATTGGTAAGTAAATCTCTAAGTTTATATTTAACATCTCTTTTGCCATTATGGCATCCCCTCTAACATTATATCTAATAATTGTAGACTAGTCAAGAATAAAAATGTGAATGTACCTTGATATCAATACCACATCAAATACCATTTTTATATCACTTACTATCTACAAGGTAATGACCAAGCTGAGGCTTCTAATAAAACCATTATCAATATTTTGAAGAAGATTGTCAATGATGCTTGTCATAATTAGCACTTGTAGTTATTTAATACCATCTAGGCATACCATACCACATTCCATACTCTAATAAGAGATACACCTTATTCACTTGTTTATGGAAATTAAGCCATTCTTTCCATTGAGGTTAAATTACATTCTCTCAAAATTTTATTGCAACATATCATCGACAATAAAGACTATGAAGTGGCTCGCTTACAGAAGATAGACCTACTTGATGGTAAATTCTTAGCCACCTTGAATAATAGCCAGGATTATCAAAACTGACTAAAATTCCAATACAATATGTGCATTAAACATCATGAATTCAAGCTTGGTGACCTAGTACTAAAAGAGAATCATAATAATGTTAATGCTAAATCCAAGAAAAAAGGAAAGTTCCAACCAAAATAGTTAAGGCCCTATGTAGTTGTTGCCAACTATGGTTCTAGAGAATATAGGCTTGTCACATAAGAGGGAAATGAAATTGATGAACTAATTAACATAATGCATCTCAAATGTTTGTATGATTGAGGGATTTATATTATTATATACAAAGATCATCTAAGTTATGCCACATTGTACCTATTCTTTGTACTATACCCCTTACCATTATACCATAACTTTAACCCTTCATCAGGCAATTCATATTTACCTAACCTCACCTATCATGTTTGGCCTTAGTTATAATTCATTTTTAATTTAGGTATGCTTAGTGGTTGAGGATAGATTTAGTTCCAATAATTGTTTGAGAATTGAACATTTGAATCACAATATATGAAAATGGTCCTGGTAATTACATCCTTCATTTATTGTTACATTCCTACCTTGTGCTACTACTCATAATTGTCTATGATAAAATTAGTACCACTAACCCTTTGTTGTTGTTTCCTAATTATAACTACCTATGGGAAAATTAGGAGCAATACCTTTATTATGCATTTCTACATCACCTTTCCATTTATGATATCATTTAACTTGTCATTTTCCTTTATTTGGAGCTTGATGGTACTTAGTCAAATGTCTTTTATGTAGGTGAAACTACAATGACTTGATGTCTTGCAAGACTATGTAGATAGTGTTTAATTTGTGTTGAGGTCAGCCCAATCACCCCTAAGCCATACACTCTCACCATTTTGTAAACTAGGTTACATCTCATAATTCTCTATTGAGTTGAGATACCTAAAACACCAATGCATTAGAAACATTTCACTATTTTCATCATTAAAGGTGGAATTATAGTGACTTGAGGTCTTATTTGTGACTATGTAGGCAACACTCAATTCATGTTTAGGTTAGCTCAGTTACCCCTTCACCATGCTCTCACCATTTTTAGAGAATTTTAAATTGAATGCTCTCACCATTTTTCAAGCAACTTAATCCAGACTCTTGACATTTTACAATTTGGACCATTCTATACCTTAAAATTATTGATTGAGTTGAGATGCCTAGAGAATTCCAAAAATGTCCCACCACCCTATCGGGGTAACTATTTGTACCACTATTTATAACTACCTTTGGGAAAATAAGTGCCAAACCCTTCATTACTGATTATATCCACCTTTGTGAAAATATGTGATTCTATAACCCATACCATTTATGACCACCTTTAGGAAATTTAGTAATCCCAACACCATTACCATTTAGATCATGTATTTTTATTCATTTTGAATGAACATTCTATGATTTGATTTAGTTTCTTACTCCCTTGAAGGGGAATCAAAGGCTTATTGACCACCCTTTAGGGCATAACCATTAAAATTAATGAGTTTTTCATTCTTTTAAAATAGATTACTATTCATATGTCTTACAATGCCTTCTCAAACAAGGGCAAATTTTAAACACTTATTTTTGGCCACTTTCATGCCTAAATCAAGATTTAGTTCAATTTATAGTAAATTCCATAAATTGAAACCTAGATATCACTTGAATTGCCCAATTTAGTTCATGAAAGGGATTTAATTACCCCAAAAAAATGAAAAAGCTAGCTTATTTGGTGTATTACTTGTAAACACCTAAAACTAGCCACAAATGGATTTTGATTAGACTTCAAACCAATTATTACCAACCATTACAAATTAAGCCTAGGAATCATTGAATGTCCAAAATTTACTTATACATAATTCATCAAAGCTCAGATTAATTTTGAGGTAGCCCTATTTTGTATACTAGCTCGTATGCAAAAATAACCTCTCATGGATTCATACTTAATCACCTCACAACATCACAATTATTAATTTGGCCTATGGACCTATTAAGTGGGGCACTTAAACAAATATCAAATCTTGAAATAGATAAAGTGATAATCAAAATAAATCATCTAATTAAACAAGATTAAATTTTTAGTTGAATTATATATTTTTAATTAATGAATATCTAAAAATGGAACTTCTAAAAATTAAAATATCAAGCCTTTTTGTCATTGCCTTTATGAGTTGTCAAGCTCTTCCAAAATATATAATTTGAGAACCATGCCTAGTAATTGAAAATCATAATTACATGACAACTATTAACTCAACTGGAGTTCATTTTAACCTACCTAGGTTTAGTTTGAACCCATTCCAAGCTTAAACTCAACCTTAACTCACCTTGGGTGAGATTTAATTCCTAAGTCTATAAATACAAGGCCATAACTCTTCATTTCTAATGTTGGATATTATAGAGTTATTATGTAAGATTTCTTCTAAATCTTAAGCGAAGTAATATCAAATCCAAGATTACCAAAGACTTCTTGATGCACAAGAAAAAATATCCATTCAACAAGCCATTTAGAATCTCCAAGGAAGTTAAGAGAGTGTATTCTTTTAAGTTTTAGTTATTCTTTCATATGTAGTTTTGTTACCTAATCTCTCCCTAGTGTCTAAGCTAGAGGTGTCAGGATTTTAGTGTGTTCATTTAATTTATTTTATGAGACTAACACAAGACCACCTCCCCTCTATGTAATCCTTGTTCACATGTTGACATGTTGGGTGGGACTCACACCCCACAAAGTTGCTCCTAAGGCCTTTTGGAATACTCTCCTAACAATTTTTATGTAAACATTTAAGCTTGTTGATCAAAATAGGTGAAAATTGAAGGCTAAAGGACAAATAATGATTTTCCACACTTGGGACCATCTATAAATGAGTAAAAATTGATAGTTTAGGCAACCCCACTTGCCTCAAATATATTATTGATGTAGGTCAGGTAGCCTTAAGTTCCATGTTTTACAAACTCTTGAGAAAATAGAGGGCCTAAAAAACCCTGCTTTTCATGCACTTTTATTTTTTTGGATTAACAATTTAAAATCCTATCAAGAGCAAGTATATAGATATAATTTGATATTACTATGCAACCTTGTTAGTTTAGGATTAAGGACATTACACTTAGGT
The DNA here is from genome assembly GCA_037957365.1 of Torreya grandis. NCBI lineage: Eukaryota > Viridiplantae > Streptophyta > Pinopsida > Cupressales > Taxaceae > Torreya > Torreya grandis. The sequence goes on along the minus strand of JARHVA010001115.1, from coordinate 3,509,293 downwards.
TTTTATGTCATTTTGTCCTTCCTTATATGGTATTATGTCAAAACTATTTATTTTTCATACCATTACAAAAATGAGTCTTGTTTATACATCATTCCTTTATTTGAGGAGGTGTTACACCATCCATTTAACACAATACCTTTGCATTATTATTTTGAAAAACCTTTTTGTGTGTGTCACTTGTTTGAAAAGGGTTCATTATGTTGCCCAATTCATTTTGAGTATTGTGCCTTAGAGTCTTGAAACAAACTATTTATCATATTTTATAATGAATGATAACATCATTATAATTCTCGAATCATTTCAAAGACTTGTTGACTTATGTCCAAAAGTTCCAATTTTGAAACCAAAGCCACATGTGCCTTTTGGATCTATATCTAGTGATTTTATATAGTCCATTCTTATCTAACTTATTGTTTATTTAAAGAATCTTAGTTTTTTAAGTTGAGTTTAAAATTATCCTTGATAAATTCAAATCCAAATATTGATTTATTTCTACCTATGCCTTAATTAATTTTATCCTGAACATTGATATTTATCTTTTGGGTTGTGTAAATTAGCTTAATTTCTTATTCAAATTAAAAAATATTTTTGTGCCTAGAATTTGGGGAAGTGGTCTATCTTCCATATGCATATTGTTTCATGTCTTTTTCCCCAAGTTCATGTTTAAATCCAAATGCCTAGTTTATGCCAAAGTGTTTCAAATTTGTTAGTTTAAAACTCTCATACCTTTTAGACCTCATTTTTTTTAAAGTCTAGCTTTTGTGCCTTGTTCCTAAAAGACCTAGCAATGCCTATTTTGAGCCTCAATTTTATGCCTTATTTTCCATATGACATAAATTTTTTTGTTTTATTTATATTAGGCTTGGTTTATACACTTTGTACCTAGAGTTTGGTATTCCAATTTCATTTCATCCACTTGACCCTTTTATGTAAGACATTTGACATTAGACTCTTTTTACCAAGTTTTATCACTAACCATTTTGGAGATACAACTCCATTCCTTTGACCAAGTTAGACCAAGTTTGGACCATTTTTCATTTGGACATTATTTTTTAGAGTTTGTATAACTTTAGGCCTTTTTTCAAAACATTCATCATTGATTTAGATATGTCTTGTTACACTAATGATGGAGCCATGTAAAATCCATGATATAATAATGTGGTCACATAATATGACTTTGTTCAAGACCCCTATGATAATGATGTTATTTATGAGATAGATCCTTATCCTCTTTATACTACAGAATTTGGAGAACAAAGCCAAGATCCTCAAGCACAATATTCAATGATAACTTCTATGGTCTAATCAATGTATCAATTTTTCCCTTTCAATGAAAATAGTATCTGATCCCCTACCTAAACCATTAACCATCCAATGGCTTGTAATAAAAACAAAGATTTGCAACACCTTACCATAACCATTTTAGGCCCTTGCCCTTTGGCTTATGAATCAGCCAAACTTCACAATGCCCTACTATTATTATTGAACCCCAAATTTTGGCTAAGTATTTTGGTATTTTTGGCATAGAAATGACAAAGTGATAGAGGAGAATAAGTTTAGAGATATAAGGGAAAAGAACTAACTTGGCACAAAAGGACCATGGTATGAAAATAATAAGGTCTGAAAGGATAAGGGCATATCAACACTTGCACGAGAAGACCCAAGCAAAAAATGGCATCTAACTATGAGGAACCGAAGAGAATAGGACTCAAAACAATAGTGGAAGACTTGGGGAGCACATGGGAAGTGGGAGATGATTAAGGAGTGATTCTCAAGGGTTATTCAAACCTTATCCATCATGATTTTTTCACTAGCCCATGTAAAGGTAGACACATGAAGCAAGGATCTATTATAGAATAAGTATATAGGGGGAACAAAGGCCTAAATCCTTAGGATAAAATAGTTGATAGACTACCATGACTCTTAGTCCATAAGAGTTCATTGGTTATTCACTCATGTCATTAATTATGTAATTACTTGGTTAGGGATAAACAAGTATAAATAAACCTATATGAAATCATTGTAAAATGATGGATATTGGATATCATTTTACTAAAGTATAATATAAAGTTATAGATATTATAGTTAGTTATGATGCTTTAGATTAAGGTAAAAATAGGTTTTGAAGGGACCCCAAAGCCCTTTACATCAAAAAAGAGATAAACCTTAAAGCACAGCCCAGTTTCTAAAAAGAAACCCAAAACTAGTAAAAGCAAAACCAGGTTAAATAGGAACCTAAAAATAGCAGAAAAGACCAGATGTAATAGATGACACTACACAAAATAGACCATCAACAGATAGGATCAGCACCCTACAAACCTCCCATACAAATGAGGTTTTAATAATTTTTTTTACACGATTAAAGATTCATATCTAGAGGGGGGACCAAAGGCTTAGACTTCTTCCTCTTCACTCCTGTCCATCCATCCTCTACCTTAGCTACCTCAGTCATCCAGCCTTAGAAGATAGTGATCCATGAAGCCTAGGGGACATAGATGTCTCAGTACAATCCTTATGAAAACTAGCCACAGTCTGGCTCCTAGGTAGTTTCTCCAAAATAGGGGGAGAGACCAAAGCCTCCTCAACAACTGGCTTAGAATGATCACTAATCCCATTCTCCATAGGACCTTCAATGGAATCTTTCACCAGCGAATCCTCCTTAACCATCAACTTGGAATGGATACTACCTTCATTCTCAGAATCAGTCGGATCTTCCACGAGTTGTTTAGCCATGTAATGTTCGAAGGAAACCTCAGACCACCAAGAAGGTGGTCTTCTAGACTTTGATTTCCTAGCCGTATAATGAGCTGTAATATGACCTGTCAGGTGGCACTTCTGCACCAAAATGGTAAACCCTCAAAATCCAACATTTGTGTCCAAGTGCCCCTTGGGGAGTCCAGACAAATTGCCTCTGGTAGGCCCTTAGAAACATCCACCTCAACCATTAAGCGTGCACAGGTTGAATGATAACAATCTGAAGTATTTTCATCCACAAATAAAAAATCTCCTATAGCATTTCTGATGGTTTTAAAAACCAATTCATGCCAAAGATGTATTGGTATATTTGGGAGTTGAACCCAAATAGGGAACTTGTTAAAGGTTTCTATAAGAGGATTAAAATCCATATGCCACTGTTTGGCCATGAGAGGATATTTACCTTGCCATAAAAAGTTATTGTTGCTCAAGATTATCCTTCTGTCCTCAGGTCTTTGGAAGAAAGCTATAAAGAAACTTTTAACACATGGGAAGATTTCAACATTGTCTTCAATAAGTGGCAACCAGGTCTTGGAGATCCAGCCATGTAGATTAGCAAGAGAGGGTCAAAGGCCATGGAAATGAAAAATAGTAGCATGAGAGGAAAAATCTTCTACCCATTCAAAGATTTTGTCAACTATTTTAGGATCTAGAGTTACCCTAGTGGGTTTTAGAGCACTTACTAGTAGTACACAGGATGGCCCAAATGATGCATGAAGCACAGCTTCATGTAGATCCGCTTCAAAGGCCGCCACATCTGTGAAATTTCTTCCCCCAGTTTCAAACCCTAAACTAGGAGCGTCGACAGAACACCCAACCAAAATATTTCCTCCCCCCATAGAAGAGGTCACTTTAGGGGCATTCAGATCCCTCCCCTTATGAGTAGACAACACCCCACCTGTTTCAGAAGCTGTAGCCGCACCGACCACCAGACTGTCGATACCCAATTTCAAATTTTTTGGGAGTGTGCGCATAGGAGGCATCATTGGTGAAAAAATTTCCACCAAATATCTTAATTGGTTAGTTAGTTAGTTATGATGTTTGTGTTTTAGTTAATTGATAATTATGAATCTATTAGTAGGTTTTCATTGAATACTTATAGTTGTAACTTTTTATGATATCTTTGAAACTTTTAATTTTAAAATTTGAGTAGCAATCTCTAAACAACATGGCATTTATCTAAGTAGTTATAATTATTGAGCTTAATGAAATGAGGACCAAAGTAGTGTATTTATTTTATTATGTAACTTATAATTAGACATAATTTCAAACTCAAATTATATTATTAATATGTTACTACAAAATATAACCCATGGGAACTAGTCTCTTACTATACACTTCAAGTGAGCATGCAAGACCATTGTCTTGCATGAAGGACCAATGTGCTAGCTCATTAGGGATACACTTCAATGCTTAAAAAATTATTAAAAAATAAAAACCCAACATTTTGGCTCCATTACCAAGACTTGTAGTGCTTACTACACATTAATGGAATATGCTTGAATATATCACCCTTGAAGGTGTTGAACAATGGATTACTGGGGTCGAGTGTAATTTTGTGATTCATTATCTTGAATTAAATTTTATACTCATCAGTGGGTGGAATACAATATCTACAATGCATTATATTAAACTTTATTTGTTGAAATTCCTAATCATTTTCATGCTTAGATATCTGCTTATGCTCAAGGATGATCACAAAACTTTGAGAGAAGACAATCTTGGACATTAAAATGTCAAAGGGATTTAGAAAGACTAGGAACCCCATGGACATGAGTTTTTAATATCTAGTCAAGAGGAGCATTGAATATCTATGTTATGGAGTACGTTGCACCACTTATTCTTGTCCTAAAGAAGCTAAGTTTGGGTTCCTTAGGGAATTATATGGTTGGTATACTAGACATTTCCCACTAGAATTAAAAAAGTTATTTAGTGACTATGGAATTGAAACTCTACCAATGGAGAGCTAAATCCATCTTTGCATGAGCCAAATATTTGGAAGAGGAATAACAAAGTGTTGGTAAAATTTCTAGGTTTGGAATGGTAGCCAGTTAGTGGGTGTTATGAAAGAAAAAATATGATGAAGCTCAATAGAGGATCATAGGAGTGAGAAGTATAGGAAAGGATCAAGAGAATTTAGGAAGTGCTATTAGAATATATAGGGAAGTTAAAACACACACAGAGGAATCTATTACTTTCAAAGCATGGCCCATGCCACTTTTATCATATGAAGGAAAAATTAACTAGACAACAAAAATTGAAGAACCAAGTTTGAACTAACCATGTTCCCTAGCCATAGTGCATGCTCATGATTTTGAATCAAATGAATTACATACACATAATTAGGATACAAATAGCATGGAATTAGAAATTTATCCTATAAAAGACATCATAGCTAAGCTAATTGTAACTCATATAAAATTAACACTTTATTTCCCTCTTTAAGGGAATTTCATGGCTCAACTTGTGATGCCTAGAGGATGTGGTATTTATAGTGGATAGAGTATGGGCCCAAATCTTATCAACCAATTAGCTATCACTCCCCATAGTATGGTCATTTATGTTGAAGGTAGATTAGGAGGTGGCATAGGAAGAAGTGGTGGACTTCCCCCTCAAGGGATAGGATTTGGGGTTCTCAACAACCACCAACACAATCACCTTAGATTCCAATAGTAAATTATGAAATAAATCTTCACCTACCTAAATATTGAGGCATATAGAATGTTGTAGAGCATGTCCATAAGTGCAAACTTATTTGGAGGGCACAAGGCATAAATTATTTCGAGAAAAAGGCCACATAATTTGTAATTATAATTTTGGAGAGAGCACATAAGTGGTATATAAATTTTGACCCTCAAAAAATAGTAATTGATTGTGATCATCTCAAAACAACATTCTGTCAGTAATTTGACATTTCAGGCTTTGAGAAATAAAGTATTGCCATATTGAAAGATATAAAGTAGGAGCTCAATGAAAGTGTAAAGGAATATGATGCATCGTTTAAAACACTTATGTCAAAGATGTAAATTGAAATCAATGCTACTCATAATGCACAATGGTTTATGTGAGGTTTATTACTTCCCTTTTGATGAACATTATGTCAAAAAAATTTCACTAGCCCATGCAAAGCTATGGAAGCCACTCTCTATGCTAAAGTTATTAGTAGTATTGACATTGGGATTAGTCCCTTTATAGAAGCCCAAATAGATTCAATGTCATCATATCTTGAAAAAATAACTACAAATAATGCTTATAATACTCATAATGGTCTTTGGTTTACCAATTTCAAATCTAAAGGACATAATCAAAGTAATTACCCATGTAAAAACATTTTTGCTATACTGAAGTAGTCATGTGAAATATACCATAAATAGCATGATGTACACTCTCATTCTCTCTTTAAATGAGTTACACATTCTAATGTGTCTAAATATTTAAAGATATATGATGCTTACATGTATGACACAAATGATTATAGGCTAATTAATGATATCCATGAAGTATGTGTGTGTGGTACATGCTAAATATCTATGTCTAAAAATTAATATAATGATGGATTTCATGGTCAAGGTAGAGGATGAGGATGAGGAGGTGGTTTCTACCCACCAAGAAAATGTTATAGGTGTGGATCCCCAGACCACTATCAAAGAGATTGTCTAGTTTACCCAATGTGTGCTTTTTGTAAAAAGGACCATTGATTGGAAGAATGTCCTAATTTATACATGGTCATAAATAAGAAGAGAAATGAAAAAGGTGCATGTATGATTCACATTAATAAACCACATTGGTGCCCATGCTCAAGCACCTCAATACATCAATAGGTGAATATCACCATGTGTAGCGATGGACAATCTCAATCTACATCTACTCCTATTGAGAAAGTATATTGTGAAGAGCCTTAGGCAAGGAAGTATCTTAATGCACAACAACAAAAGGATGTACTCTAAGACACTGTGGCACAAGTAAAAGAACCATAAGGATAAGTTTAGTTTCTTAAGGACCAAGAAGTAATACAATGTGCTAATATGCAAAAGGTAACAAGCCTCAAAATGTGGCATAAGATGATTTTCAAGAACTTTGCAAGCATATTTTGGATGAATAAATTATCCCAAAATTGAGTATTTAAATTAAGAATTAGGTACAAGCACTAACTAATTATCAACATCAATTGACTTAGTAAATTTAGGATCATCAATTAATTCATGCTCGGTGGTAAGATATCCTAGTTCCTCTTATTCCTCAAGAGGACAAAGAAATACTAGTGAATGTTTCCATCAATGGTTGTGTGATTTAGGAAATTTTAGTTGACACTAGAATTAAGGCTAACATCCTCAGCAAGGATGCATGACATAAAATGACTAGTTCAAAACTACAATCTTCATTGCATGTATTGTTTATGGATAGTAAAACTCATTCTCTATCAATTTGTGTCATCAAGAATGTAATGGTGGATATCTTTGAAGTATATTTCAAATATTACTTTGAAGTTCTTGAGTTATCAGAGGTTGATGACTTTCCATCTCTATTGAGGTGACCTTGTTGTTATGAAAACAATACATACTTAAGTTCTAAAAATCACTACATTAGTTTTGAGAATAATGATCAACGTGTTGTAATTCCATTAGATCAAGCACATGGGCATCCATACATAAAACATATTAATTTGGAAGAAGATATTAACCACATCTATAATGTGATATCCATAGATGGTGAGCAACATGATCTTAATCCTAATGGCATCCTATAATGAATAGATACTTAGTCATTTTTTTATTTTATAAGTAATGCTTATAATTATTGGGCCCATAGTGATTATGACCTCACTCGAAGAGTATGTAGTGCCATTGGTAGTTGAGAAAACATTTTACACCTATATCATAAATTCCACAAGTTCATTCAGCTTATTATCATCCAAGTCATGAGGGGACAAATGATAGATTCACCATTAGAAGGATTTGATGAAGCTCCTTAATTTCATGGATAAATAAAAGCCCATGACTTTATCTAGTGTCTTAAAGAGTTTTATAACTATGAAAATGATTGTATACGATCCTTGGTTCACCTCTTTGATGGTAAAACTACTAGATGGTGGTGAAATCATAACGAGTGACTTATCTATTGGGATCAATTATGCTTTGATTTGCATCACTGGTTCTACCATGATAACTGAGTCAAAGGAATAATAAGAGATAACAAAGTAAAAAAATTTAAACCCCATATAGAGGCATATGAGTCAATGTGGGGAGATCAAGAGTCTTACTTACTAGAGTACTCATGGGTACATTATTTCTATGGAACTTTACAAACCTAGGTGAAAACATGGTATGTTCATGAAGAGTGACATATGGGTACCCAATTTTGGTATCTATTGAAATAAAACATGAACTCAACACCATCTTATTCCTATCCAAGAATGGATTTATGACTCACTCTTTAGGACATGCACAAATTAGTTATTAATGACCCTAATCCCATTAAATATCACTTGAGATATATCCATAATGTCCTAGAATAAAGTCTAGTTCTCTTCAATGAAGCATTTACACAACTTGTTTTCATGCTAGAACCAATATTTGATTAGAACTAACATGAAATTATATTATAAGGGAAATATAAGTTAGTATTTTAAGTAGAAGAAGGTGAAGGGTCCAATCCACTTGACCCTTTGGTAACTAACTTAGATGTCCCTATAGACTATGACACATGATCTATCATGATATTGGTCTCGATATAGACCACCCTTACTTTGGGCCAATCCAACATAAAGGAAGAACCAAAAATAGATACTATAGGTAATTATTGGAATGACACAAAAATTTTAAAGATATTTGATTTGTTAAAATAATACCAATATGTCTTTCTAAGTAACTACAATGAGATAATTGGTGTTCATCCATATCTAAGAAAAATGCATATCAAACTATTGATGATGCTTAACTAATTAAGAAAAGGCCATATAGGATGAATCCAAATCTATAGGTGTGCATAAAGGAAGAAATTGATAGTATGCTACATGTCAGAGTGGTCACCCTAATTGATGAATCTGAGTGGGTCATTCCCATGGTGATAAGTATAAATAAATATGGATGCATTCAAATTTTCATTGATTACCAAATAATTAATGAATTTTGCATCATTGATCCCTTCCCAACACTATTCATAAAGGAAATCCTTGAAGTCATCACTGGGTGCAAAAAATATACTTTCACAAATGGATTTTTGAGGTACCATCAAGTCCAAATAGCCAAGGAGGATCAACCAAAGAAAATGTTAACCATTGAATGAGGATCCTTTACATATATTATTATATTGGGTTGAAGAATACACCAATTGTGTTTTCATGTATAGCCATTGACGCCTTGAAAAATTTCATCCATAAATTTATTCAAGTCTATTTAGATGACTAGATAGTCTATGTCTTGGTCAAGGACCATTGTTCTAATCTATGGCTTATGCTTGAGCATTGTTGAGTCCTATAAATATCACTAAATTTAAGGAAGTGTATTTTTGCTACACCTTTCAATGTTATTCTAAGACATATTATTTGAAAATATGGAATTTTGTTAATCCTCATAAAATTATTTGTCATTCTTCACCTCCCAGCACTAAAGTCACAATGTGAAGTTTGTGCCTTTCTAGGACATGTAGGTTATTAATGAAAGTTTATCCATGGAAATACAAAGATTGTCATGACTTTAGAGGAACTATTAAAGCATAATGAAAACTTTATATAGACTTTTTCCTTCCAAGAAACCTTTGAGGTATTAAAAGATAAGTCGGTCACTACTCTAATCTTACAGTTCCCTAATTAGACAAAACCATTCCATGTCCATGTTGATGCTTCTAGAATGGTAGTTGGTGAAATCCTTGCACAACTAGGTGAAGATAACCTTGATCACCCTACCTATTTTAATAGTAGGAAAATTACTCTAGATGAGAAAAATTACATCACCATGGACTGCAAAGCATTATCAATGATCTATGTTGTATATAAATTTTGATAATACTTATTGGTAACTCATTTTTTATTCTATATAGATCATGAAGATTTAAAGTATATAGTCAATAAACTTGTGTTGCATGGATGTATATTCCACTGGATAGTGTTATTTTAATAATTTTAATTCTCTATCATGGTTAAACTAGGAAAAACTAATTGTGACCTTGACCATATTTCTCATATTGATTCTAGAAAACCACCATGCACTATTGAACATGACTTGATTGATGTTAAACTATTTCATTTTTATCATGTAACTAAGGAGTTGGAAGATATTATATATTTTATAACTACTAACTCAATACCCAACTATCTAACTCCTCAAGCCAATAAATAACTCACAGTTTACACCACACCCTTTTAGCTCATAGGTAGGGATCTCTACAAGCTTGGTCGAGACAAAATTCTTTGACATTGTGTCGTAAAACATGATAATTTCAAGGTACTTCAAGAATTTCATAAAGGAATTATAGGAATACACTATGATGGAGAGGTTACCACACACAAGATTATGTTAGCTAGATTATGGTGGCCTACCCTTTTTAAAGATGCCAAGATATATGTTAGAAAGTATGACATTTTTCAGTGTGTAGGAAAAATAAATCAACAAGATGCCATGCCTTTATGTCCAATTTTATCTCAAGATCCATTTGAAAAGTGGGCCATTAATTTTTTTGGCCCCATCAATCTAGTTAGACAATGAATAAGTTCTCATTTTATCATTATAGAAACTAATTATGTCACATGATGGGTTAAAGATACACTAACAAGATATTGTACTACTACTACTAATACATGCTTCATTTGAAAATATATCATAACCCAGTTTGGATGACCACTAAGTTTTACTAGTGATCACAGTATTCATTTCTTTAGTGAAACTATTCACATCTTAATTATAGAGTTTATGATTGCTCATCATAAAATAACACTATATCACCCCTAAGCCTATGGCACTACCAAGGCATTCAATAAAATATTAAGAAAAAAACTAATGAATTCTTTTAATATTAGCTGAATTGATTGGGATGATAGAGTATCTTTGGTACTTTGGGATTACCAAAAAACCTATAAGTACCTGAACAAAAACATATTGTTCAATTTGGTATATGGCAAGGATGTGGTTCTACTATTTGAATTCTTGGTGCCATCTCTTCATATTACATGTGTTGGATAATTAGATGAGGAATCATACATGAAATCACACTTGGATACTTTTTGGTAGCTAGATGAAACCTGTTTCTTTGATCGCTAGAGTCAAGATGTGGAGAAATAAAAATAAAAAGCATGGCATGATCGACACATCAATCATAAAACATTTACTCTTGGGATGAAATTCTTGTTCTATGACTCTAAGTTTGCATGCCATTCTATAAAACTTTAAATTCATTGGGATGGTCCTTTTATGATTCATAGCATTTAACCTATCGATGCTTGTCGATTACAAAAGTTGGATAACCAATTTATTCCTAGGTATTATAATGTAATCTAGCTATGGCCATATGTTACCTTTGAATAGCTCACACTTTGTAAAATTAAGGCTTATTCTATTAGTCTAAGATTTCTTATTTTCAATAAAAGTGTTGCTTTTATTGCACTCCACATTTATTTAATATATTTAGAGTAGCTTAAGTTTTGTCTTTGTATTTTCATGGAGGATCATGACATAGTTTTAATATGGGGTAAAGGTATCTATATTCATGTTCAAAGGTTCATAAGTTAATTAAGACACACAAGTTACTCAAGGTACATAAGTTAAATAACCATAAGATAGGGTATTCATGCCAAATAATTTGAAAATTCAAAATAAACAAAACAACTATCTTCTACTCCAAATAAAATCATGGGACATAACTATCTTCCATTTCAAATGATAGTATAGGATGGGACATGTCATTAATGTGAAAGAAATAGTGGTTGTGATAAATATTCCAATGTTGTTACAAGACAATACCATTAAATGTATTTATGGTGAGAAGTGATGGTTGAAGAATGATGGCTATTAAAAATGCATTAACAAAAAGAAGTGGTGGATGATAAAAAAAAGGGGATAGTAAATGTGGGTTACCCCCCTTGAGCTTATAAAAGGATAAGGAAGCTCATTTTTTCTCTTTACCTTTGCTTCCATTTTCATTTAAAGATCCAAAGAATGAATTGTGATAGAGTGATTATATAATAATTGAATAGCATTAATATTTTGTAAACAATTATTACAACAAGCATCAAGCTAGATAGCCAAACATAGGGCTAACTCTAAAACATGACCATACTAGAGAGAACTGGTAGTTATAGGTTATATAGGTAGATGTCTGCTATTAAAGGGTAGTGAAGCAAGAAACATTAAACTCATTGATAAAATCAATCACATATTATTTTGGGAACATTGGATATACATGCCTCGACCTTTAGGCTCCTCAAAGGGTGATATAACCTAAGAAGAAGGATTTAAGAACTGACATGTTGCCAATAATAATAGAGGAAGAGGAAGCACTTGGGGGGAAGGAGTATTAATTAGGGAAGAGACATTTGAAGAACAAGCACAACATGTGAAAGGATAAGAGGTTATCATGGTGCACTAAGCTAAAAAGGCACAATCATCTCCACCCTCTCCACCCCCACCATTGATGATAGAAGAAACGTAGTACTCAGAGATGGTACTACATGCAAAAAATTGGGTATCAAAAGTACCATCTTGTATAATCTTCAACTACAATAACTGTCAACCTGAGAATGAGGTTGAGTTGCAAAATGATTATCATGTTGATCACTAGAACACCAAAAACCAATTGGTGTATGACCTCAAAATTTTAAATTATTTGAATGCTATGGGTTTTTTCTAATTGTTCAACCTTCCATACTTTGGAAAACCCATAAATGCAATCAAGTTTCTACCCTTGCACATCCATGAGGACTACCTTTACTTTATTAGGTATAACATGGAAATTATGCTTGAGAAGATATGTAAGGTGTTAGGTATACAATGTTCTAGAATGGATGTAGCATTTGACTTGGAGGACTTTGATGAGATCAAAAAGATAGCCACTATGATAATGTAATAAAATTCAGGCCATGCGATGCATATCAAGAACCTATAAGATCATACTCTTTAGGTAGAGGCACACATCATAATGACCAAGATCAGTGGCATTGACCATTAGAAAGAAGTAGATATAGCCTACCTCTACATCACCCACCAAGTTACTAAGGGATGGATGTATAATTGGGATATGTAATTTTCCCACAAAATCATTGAGGATATAAAGAAGATTCATCAAATACCCAACCATAGGTTCCCATGGGGATTATTTTTGTTAGTGATGGTATTTGATGAGATCAATATACTTGACTGCACCATGGGAGCATTTAAGTGGGTATACCTACCCCAACACAAGTCCCCTACTAAGAGCTAATGTTTTCACATGCCTTGGAAACATCACCCTCACTTAAAAAATTAAAATCAAGTCTTGGTTTGATGGAATGAAGGAAGCATTTGGGAATGAATTATGCATCCCAAAAGACTTACCCACCCAGGTTGGAGAATAAGCTCAGTTCACTATGAATCAACATTTATCTTTGGTGCATATCAAAATGGTCCATTCTAAGTAACTCTTTATGTGGTTAAAGTTATCTTATGCCTTTTTAGCATGATACTTTATCGAATCAGTGAACTAATTTTTTGATGCATAGCCTATCACCTTAGAGGAAAATAGAATCAACTTGGAGATTCACACTCTCTAGAAGATGTACATATATCTAGGTAAGAAAGCCTATATGGAAAAGCAAGAGACAGACTAAAATAACATCAAATTCAAATAGACAATGGTGGGAGAACATGTGCATAAATTGTTGTACATGCTATGGCCTAAGAAGAAGAATTCAAAGGATGTAGAGCATACATGAGTGAAGCTCCCACCAGTACCTCCACTAGTGAGGAATAAGTAGGTTGGGCATGATGATAACAAAATTTCATATCAGGATCCTCTAAAATGATATAGGAGTACCTAGACACTGACTTTATACCCTCACCATCTAGACCCTCACCAACTTAAGCTTCTCCTGAACTTTCTCCTCCTAGACCTTCTTCACCCAAAATTTCACCTCCATGATTTCCTCTACCCCCACCTTCACCTATGCATGTTTCTCCACCACCATATTCACCTCTAAAAACTTCACAGGCATCACTACCAAGAGTTGTTTCATCCAGGTATGTTCCATAAAGAACACTAGAGAAGGAACTGGTACATGAAGAACCTGCAAGCTAGAAGGAAGAGGCTGAGGACTCTGTTCCTAAGAAGACACCCTCTTTAGTGTGAAAGTAGAAAACCACCCTTTAGGACTTACCATTAGACATTAGGGGTATATTTGGAAAAGAGGAAGATGGTAATGATACTCAACAAATAAGCAAAATGGCAATTGGTAGCACTTCTTTAGCTATCGACACAGAGGTCAAGATTTTAGAGTGTGACCCCAACAAAGGAAAAAAGCCTACCAATTTTGAGGGATAACCATTTGTAATTGATTAATCTACCAATCTTCATGCTTAATATAAAATAGGCATGCTATAGAAAAGGGAGAACAAAATTGTGTTAGTCAGTTCTTAGCTTATTACAACCAAGTGCAAACATGGGACATTCTTTTTGTGTTCAACATTTTACACTCAACTGCACCAAAATTAATTCACATAAGGCATATGACATATGCAGTCACTTGAAGTAAAGATAAGAAGGAATTGGGGCATATATTGGGCTATTTGTGACATGGTACAAGATATCAATTATGATACTTGTTCAATTTAAATAAGGATTTAAGTAGATCTCTAGGCACAAGCCTTTCATGAGCTAAGCCTATTGGCCTATAGGAATAAGCCTTTTGGTTCACTAATCCTAGAGTCATATTTGTGATTGAAGGGTAAAAGGGTTGTTTTCAATTTAAGTACTCATATTAAGCTTATGTTTCTAACAAGGATAAAAATGCTTTGTGTAGGGTCTATACTCATATCCTCTATAGATCTATGATGACATCATCTAATGTTTATAGGTATGTCATTAATGATGTGAACCAAAAGCACACATGAGATTTAATTAGAAAAATTGAACTTAAATTATAAAATTACATCCATTATACATTCAATTAGCAATACAAGAAGGAATATAAACTAAACACAATGTTTTAAGGTAACCATCTTCAACATTAATCAAAGCTTTAAATAACACAAAGCATATAGTTCATGGTAGAACATAATTTTAAGTTACACTAAATGATATAGAGACTCATAGGTGAGCTTTGGTATATATAAATAGAGCCCTCATGACATATATACTAAGCCTAAGTCTAATGGATATTGGATGCATACATACAGAGTAAATTCTAATTCACTAGAGCTTCATTGTAATATTTTTTCATCACCTGGTTTGAATTCTTTTTATATCCTTCTAGAGTAGCTACACCAAGGTGGAATTCACACACAAAGTGACAAACTAGAGCCTTGGTGATCATTCCCAATATCTCCATCACCTTGTAGAATATGCATTGTAGTCACCATATATTGCCAATCCTAGAAGATGTCCTAAAGTTCTAAAAACTAGTTAACTTCCTGCCAACTAGTGTAAGGTTTTTGATACACCCTCAAACTAGTGCCAAAATGCCAAAATGTCATCATTAATCAAAATGATTTCCTTATGCCAATGTGGATGTTGATTTGGTGTGAATCCTTACCAAAATAAAGGGCCTAACATTACCCTCTACAAAATTTCTAGTCCATCCTCAAACTAGGCTGTCAAGGTCTTTAGAATGTAAAACTTGGGCACACTCTCCTTAAGTTCAGTACTAAAGTATTCAAAACTATTAATGCCAATATTGATTTCCTTATAAATGTTATCTATTTTGGTGGATTTAGCACTAAGTGCAAGCATATCAGTCTTAATCCTTGTTTATAGGCCTTAGTCTATAGAGCACATAAGAGTGCTTCTAAGTTTTGTTCTTACTCCTTGATCTAATTTCTAAGTGAATTGATTATCCCCATGATCTGTGCTCACTTTAATGTACTTACCAAGTCCACCTACACCATCAAATTTTCTTTCTCCTCCACCTATTTTAGGCATGCATTTATGATCAATGCTTGGTTTGAGAATCTCAAGCAGATGGCATCAGATTCATCTATGCTCTCTTATAGTTTCACAAAGAGGTATTCCACCTCTTTGAGCTTACTATCTAGCTACTTCTATAACACTATGTAAATATCTTCTTCTTCTGCTTGCATCAACTCAAGTTTTAACCTGGGGAGTATTTACTCTACTAGTACACATAAATTGTCAACCTCTAAGAGGTTTGAAGTATCGATGCCTACTAGAAGGGATGGTTCAAACATCTTTATGCACTCATAGAGATACTATATCTTGAATTTGTTGAATTTCACTTCTAGTTTGGCTTCTTTGTGGAGCTTCTTCCATTTTCTTGCATTACCATCATCGATGATATTCCTACACACAAATTTAGTGGCCATTAATATTAACACATTCCCAAATTAGATTGGGTTCATGGCATAAGGATTTATAAGGAGGGAGTTATGCCCATCCTTAGGCTCTTCTAGGCTTTAAGTAGCCACTCTCTTCACCTCAAAATGAGGCTCATCCATGTAATGATCAAATGAAAATGCAAGTTATTTATGAATCCTAGTTATGGAAGTTTGGGGGGGGCATGATGTCATACATGTAAAGTTTATCATCTCCCCATCCCCTTTGTGCCTTCTCCCTTATGCTCATTTTTCATCATCCTTCTCGATGATGGCCATATCTATTTGTTTTCCTTCCTCTTCACTAGCTCTACCACTCTCTTTGATGTTTTCCTTAGAGGACTCACCTATTTTATCCTTAGGGGTTATTCCTTGAACTTTTACCCTTCATCTAATTCTTCCACCTAAGGTTTATCAATACTCACCTCTAGGGAGATTCCTTTGGTGTCAGTTTCACCTTGTTACTATTGAGGTTCCTCTATTGTCTCTTTTTTTTAAGGTGCCATTATTTCCTTCTTTTTCTTTAGGCACCCTTTCATTATTTGTGCATGTCTTTTGTGTAGCTTCTTTTGCCTCTCTAGTGGGAGCACTAGGTGCTTACTTGACTAGTTTAATGGTTTTTCCTACACTTTTGGGAACCTTCAAGGCCTTTTTATCTTCCTTGGCCTCTTATTTTTCCTTGGCAAGTCTACATTTCTCTTCAAGTGATATCACCTTCTCAATGTCTTCCTCACTCAAGTCCATTTTATTACAAACCATTCTCTTCTCCACTTCTATTTGTGGAGGTGGTGTGCAAGGTTATTCATTGGATAAAGAGATTTTTATCTCTTTTTCTTCTTCAATCATGGTGGTTATACTAATTTGAAGGACTTTTTATACATCCTTGGTTCTTGGTTCTTCTTCCTCTTTTTTTACCTATAGGATATATGTCCCTTATCTTTCTTCTTTAGTCTCTTTCTCCATTCTAGGTGAGAGGGTTGCCTCTTTCTCCATCTCTACTAGAGTTATAGTAGGAAATGTAATTGGTCCCTTAGTCTTATTCTTGTGATTCTTGCTAGAGGAAACACTCTCTAACATGAAGGTTATGTGCTTCTTAGGAGGTGGGGGTGTAATTTTTTCTATAAAGGCAATCTTTAACTTAGTGCACTCCATGATTAATTCAAGATTATCACACCACTTCTTATAGAGGGTTTTCTCTTACATCTTTGTTATAACCTTCCATTCATCATCGATTAGGTGGGGTGATCATCATCTTTTACCTGATTATCACCCTTCTTACATAAATTTATTTTGTATTTTAAATTGAAGATGCACTCATTTATTATTTTTCTCTAAAGGGGATGGAGGTCCATCCTATCAATGTCCTCCTCTTTGTCTTTAGTGGCCTTGGCTCCAAGGTGCACTTATTACTAACTCAACTTAATCCTATCTTGATCCATAGTCTTGACTAGGATTTCCAATTGTTGTGCATTTAGAATCATAATTAGCGCTACCATATCAACCTCCACTAAATCCTCCATCATTTGATGGAGGTCTACCCCTATGCTTGGGAGTCTTATGATGTTACTAATGAGGTATACCAAGATCTTCATGTGCCATCCTATGAAGTAAAACTAATCATAATTTATATGTGAGAGGAGGAATTATACCAATTCCTATGGCTTTCCAAAGCTTGGTATCTCAAATGATTAGGTTGCACTTGTTACTAGTTTATCTCAGATGGAGATGTTGAGAGTGAAACACTCACCTTCATCTTCTTCCTTGTGTCAATCATCTAGTCTTGGTTGAGTTATTACATGTTACTCCCCAATTAATGGTTGTAATATTTCAATTTATACATGTGTACAAAGGATACCCATTTATCCCCTACCATAACCTCTAAAGGGAACTGCATCTCTCTAAAATTAAGCTTTGTACTTTCTTTTGGGTCTACCACTACAATGTTGATGATTTCTACCAGATATGCATCCCATTTCAGTTATGCCTCCCATTTCATAGTGGCTACTTCTTTCACTGATCGTATTTTCTTTGCATCCTTTGGCACCTACTATGGACTTATACTTAACCTTTTTCTTAGGCATTTTGAACTGGATGTTATTAAAATGTGGTTGGTTGATCTTTTTGAAGCCCTTAATCATGCTTGATGGTTCTTCAAAATAATAGGATTTATGATTGTGTCTTTAACTCTAAAGCTTCATGTGCCATTAATGGTGGCCTTGGCATTATATATAACTTATACTACCTTATTATCTCTCAATTTTTCTCCACTCACCTTTTTTATAATTCAAAGAAGAACACAATCTTGTCTTAGTTCAACCATTCTTGCTTGGGGGGATGTGGATGCTCTAGTTTTCACTGTGGTAGCATTTTCTAGTTTGAGTGGCTTCAACTCTATGTTTTAGTTATAATTCTCACAAGGTTTTTAACCTATTATAGTCTACCATTTACCCCTTTATAACCTATTTCTAGATACCTCATTAATGTCTAGTGATTAATGGTTTGAGAGTGCATGGATTTATTAAAATCTACTAAACTTATGAAATATACTAAAATATTCCACCAAATCCTCATTTATTATGGATATTTGTACTTATACCATTACAACATTAATTATTCTTAATAATTTATTTAGTGAAGTGATGGGTGATACAAATGGTCACTTCCCACCGACTGTTGGGTGGGTGATAACTATCTCGATGATCTTTTTCTTGCATTTTATTCACCTTGGCATGAACTTCATCTTTATTATAGAAACCTAAGCACAATTATTTACATGTGCATGATTCAACCTCCTTAATTACATCTCTTCTTAGTGATGTGCTTCCTTTTAAGCATGCCTCTCTTTCTTGGTTGATTTCTCTGCACTTTCATGTATTTTGATTCGACCTTCCCTACCCCATATAAATACTTACACTAATCCTCTAATGCTTTAGTCTCTCTTATTGATTTCTTGTGCACTAGCATATTATGTGCCTCCCTTGGTCAACTTATACTAAAATATCTTTCTAAATTTGGAATACTTCCTTTACCTAGAACTTAGGTGTCTAGCTTTAGGCACTTTAGAGAGCATCCATGCTTGACTCACCCAACTAGATTTATGAATGCAAGTGCTAGAAGAGTTCTCTTATGGGTTTTAAATTGCCATGCTTATTCACCTAACACAAATGAAACAAACATAAGGAAACATTTGGATTGCATCAAATTTTATTATGGTTATCATAAAGTAATTGACTTGTGACTGGGAAGTTAGTATCTGATAGAAAAAGCACCATCCTATTGACTATAGGGATTCAATCTATTGCTATTGAATGTCCAAAGAGCATTTTACCTATCAATGTGCACAAATTTCATTCACTGGTCTCTAATATATTATGGATGATATAAGGGCCCATCCATCAAATTTGAAATTTGCTTGGGTGCTTGACGTACTTGTACTTAGAGTCACAAACAAGACCAATACACCTTTAGTAAAAAACTTGTACTTGATGATTTTATCATGCCATAGCTTCTGGCATGCCTTTTTTATTTGTTATTTCCATCTTCCTTGGGTGCATGTCTCGTCTAAGTATTATAAGTTTTCTACGCATGTGTTCAAAGATTCTTGGTCATCTAGTCAACCAATATGTATAATACATAATGAGGGCACTAAAAATTCCATAGGTAAAATGGCCTCTATTCCAAACACTATTTAAACTAGCATATCATTATTCAAGCACTTATACATAGTGTGATAGGCCCACACAACTACTAACACACAATCATCCCAATATTTGAAACCAACATTGTATATCTTTATGAAGCGTTTTCCCAATATCTTATTGAATACCTCAAAAATTCTATTCTCTTGGGGATGATAAAGTGTCATCTTATGGTGCACCCCCATATATTTAGTCAGTAAGATTTGAATGGATTGGTTGATGAAGTGTATGATATAGTCACTAGTCAAGTTAAGTGAGCATCCATAGTGACTAATGATATTCTCCTAGATAAACCTTATTGTGGTGGTAGTTGTACAATATTTGGTTAGTGCTACCTTAGCCCACTTGGTGAAGTAATCTATGGTAGTTAGAATATATCATGTACCTATGTACCTTGTAATGGGAGTAATAGGCCCAAAAAAATAAATGGATCATTTTAAAAATGGAACCTAGGGAAGAATGGGGATGAGAGGCATCTCATCCTTATAGTTTGGTTTTAATGTGTGTTGGTAGATATCACATGCTTTGGTGTATTTTTTATATCCTAGAATAGGGGGTGCCAACATAATCCTAATTGTAGTACCTTTTACACCATAGCATCTCTATCATAATGGACTCCATCAATCCCCTTGTGCACCTCTTTCAAGATGAGTCCTATTTGTTCTCTAGGACACATTAGCATATTTCTTCATCATAGCTCAATTTGTATAGCTCCCTACTAATGAGTTAAAAAAGGGTGGCATGGACAATGAGCTGATTCCTCTCCTTAGTCATCATGGTTGGGGTAAAGATCCAAATGTCAAAAATATAGTGATCTCTACCAAGTCTTCTAGTATGTACTATACCCTATAAAGTTGTGCATCAAGCATATCATCCTCAATAGGTGTTGCCACATTGCTAGAGTTGATGCAGGATAAAGGATTTTAGCTCGAGTTTTATTTTTTAGGTTTTACTACAATAGAGAATTAGAATTATTGAAAATAAATAATCCATCTACAAATGTGCCTATGGAGAATGAGCTTGTTCACTAGTTACTTAAGAACCTCATGATTAATAAATAAAATAAAGGGGGTTACCTAAGTACTACTATAACTTTTGTAGGGTGTAGACCATGGCAAGCACCTCGTGCTTAGTTGTGGTGTAGTTCTATTCTACCTTGGTCATTTTTTTTCTTAAAAATAAATGGGATAGTCTATTTTTCCTTCACATAATTATGCCAAATGGCACTAATCAAAGTACCAAATAAATCAACATGGACATGGAAGGTAGTTATCTAGTTAAGGAATTATATTATTAATGTAATTGCTAGTTTGAGATTTAGGGTCTCAAATGCATATTTTGACACTGTGCCCCAATAGAATGGGTCATCATTTTGAAAATTATCTTATAAAGGTGCTATAATCTTAGCATAGTTCCTCATGAACTTTATATAGTACCCGTAGTGTCCAAGAAAGGTGCGAACATCTTTCTGCATGATGGGGTTTGGAACTGAATAATGATTACAATATTTTATGGATCAATGAGAAGACCATCCTTGTAGATGATATGCTTGATCAAAGTGCCAAATGGTATTATAAAAACACAATTTTTGGCATTCAAATAAATTTTTAATTGCCTACACATTTCAAACAAAAGTCACAAGTTGTCATAATGATCCTTCACTAACCCATACACAGTCTAGTCATCTAAGTATACTTGGAGTAATTTTTGAATGAAGTTTTTGAAAGTGGTGATCACCACTCGAGATAATATAGTTGGAACATTATTTAGCCAAAAGGACATCATGTTGTATGAGAAATAAACCCATTCTATCATAAAGTTAGTTTTGGGTTTATCCTCCTCCTTAATATAGACTTGATGGTATCCTAAGAACCCATTAGTAAAGGTGTATATATCACAACCTATGATGCCATCTAATTATTCATAAATAAACAAAGTTGGAAAAGGGTCAGTTATAAAGGTGGTGTTCAACAATCTATAGTCAACACAAATTTAGATATGACCATCCTTATTAATGATGATGACCATGGGGATAACCCATTTAAACTCCTATAGAGGGTAATTGATGCATGCAGATAACATACCATCAATCTCTATTTTGACCCTGGTATGAAGATTGGGGTTCATCCTATAAGTTCACTTCTTGACAAGTCTTGAATCATCAACTATATTAACTCTCATATTATTGAGGGATGGGTGTGTTCCTTTCATGTCTATATAGTTTCGAGGGAACAAGTATTAAAACTCTTTCAAGAGATCAGTAATATGTGTTATCTCTATGTTAGACCAATAGGTGCCCAGAATAATAATATTTGGTTCCCCTTATGCACTGATATCTACCTTTGTAGTTTTTAATGGTATGTAATAGGGTTCATTCTTATCCTAGTGCAAATCCTTGACCTAATTTATACCCTCAATTATTTATATTTGAAGATGGGTAGGGTCTTCTTCTTCTAGGGTGTTATCCTTAACTTGGTACACTAACTTCCTTTTGCCTATCAGATTCTTCTACTTGCATGCCTTCTATGTTTCATCATCCTCATCATTAAAATCACTATTGAGGTTTTGTTATTCAAATAAAGTTAGGAGTTCCAACCATTTTTCACTAAACATGTATTTTAGGTGCTCTTCCAATATTTTAGTGTCCTTAGATACTAACTTTTGAACTATCTGTAGTGGCTCAATTAATTCAAGGTTTTGTAAAGAAAAGGATAAGGTGTGAATAAAACACTCCTTAAGTGCATCCCAATTGGTTATCTCATGGCACATCTCATTGATAATGTATCATGACCTTTCCCAAGTCTTTAAGGTCCTATAGAAGGTGTACACCCATACATTCCCTAGGGCATTTTCACCATAGACAGTCCACATTTCTCTATAAAGGCACACACACATTATAAGGTTAGAGTCACCAGATTAGGTTGAGATGTCTAGGTATTCATTTATATTTATAAATATAATGTGAATGGATGACTTCACATCTTTCCAAATTGGTAAGCTAGGCTATTTCACTACCCACCAATGAGCGACAATGCTCTTCAATATATACACTAGTGTGCCCAATCTATCAACCTCTTTTGGGATGCATTATTTAATGTCATGGATATAGTCATCCATGGGATTACTCCCTTTATATCTTAGGAGCACTACAAGTTTTACCTTACTAAGGAAAAACACTCTCTTTTCCTTCTTCTTGGCACAAGGGACCCAACTTTTAGATGTGCAATCAATCTAGACCCAACCTGTCTTTATTGGTTTTGACACTTTCATGTAAACCAAATGGCACCTTGAACCAATGGTCTCATATTATTCCTTGACCCATTAGTTATAATAAACATAGATGGTGTCTAAGGATGATTATCCATCTTCCCAAGAAAATACTCTTTGTCATTAGGGTCTAGAGTCTTAGTTCCTTGCACCATGATAATATTGATATGGTTGATCTCATCCTTGATGTCTATGCTCTAAATATAGGGGGTGCTTGGTCATATGAGAGGGTTATAACTACCCTCTCTTTTCCATTCTAAAATGTCATGTAGTGTATTTTTAGGCACATATCTACATTATTTGCATAATACCATGTCCTTTCTAGAAGCACTGATTAGTTATCCTATTATGCTAACTCGATAACTTTAAAGTTAGTGTAGAATTTGGTACCTATGATATCTAGAACTACACTCTTCAAAATTTTGATAGGCTACACCTAGGTCTTATTGGCCATGAAGAGTACATATGGTGAAGGCCTCAAGGCTAGCCTACCCATTTTCTCCTAGGCATTCTTGGTCAAGATATTAACCTTGGTGCCTGTGTCTATAAGGACCTCATAAATAGATCATCCTTTAATAGTGTCATCCATGAGTAATTCTTGGTCGTACTCCATATTTTATTTATGTTAAACTTATTATGCCCTCTTCATGTGTGGTATAACAACCTCAACTTGATTTTGACCTTCATTCTTTAGGATCAAATTATTTAATAGGGGAAACATATCTTTTATTTATAGGAGGCATATGATCTCAGTTAATTCTTATATCTCAACTTCTTAGTTATCCTTCTTCTTTCAAGAGGCAAAAACCTATGCTTCTAGGTCTTATGCTAATTGGATCTCAAATTACAAGTTTTGGATGATAATTATAGCCTACTACAATACATATTTTTGGCACTCTAGGTCTAGGTAAGGTGCAACTTTTGGTTTAGTCCATGCTATACACTCAATGTGACCCTTATTCTTATATTCTAGGCATAACTTAGGGATTAGTGTAATTAGTGGTTGAGTGGTGAATCCATATGAGTAGTCACCTACACTTTGAGTATTTTTATTCTTTTGCATCTCATCAAGCCCCTGATAATAAATTGTGGTATGGGTGTAGGAATTACATAACTAATAATAGATGGTTATGTTAACTTGGATAACACATTCCAACAAAGGATAATATAAATGTCATGTGACTTTTGATAGACTTCAAAACCTAGAATCAAAGTGCACACATTCCTCCATGGGTAATTAGTCCTATTATGGTATTCTAATTCATAATCGATACACCATAGTCCACTTAAATAATCATGTGATGAGATTGTGGTAATATTTTAGATTTAGGAGGTCATAGATGCAATCTATGCATAAATAAATGGGATAATCCTACTATTTTCACTTCTAACTACCTCAGCTCTGAGCATGACTTCAAGAACTTCACAAGGGTCTATAAAATTGTACATAGAAATCACTCTCTATAATGACACTAAAAGCCCTCCAATAAACCATTTCACATGCTAGGAAAGGTGAATATCATAGGGGAGATTTGATAGGAGTGTTTTGAATCTTGTATTGTATAAGAACACATTTCTAAGAGTCATTAGGTAATGTATTTTAGCATGGTGATAATCTACTGTTCAAACTCTAGAATGTAAAATTCATTCAATAATGCATCTTTTAGGGTATCATAATAGACCATGTATTGGTTAGGATAAAATTTCCTATACTAGGTATGGGCATGATCAAGTAGAGTGGTCACAAACTAGGTTACCTTATGCTCTGATTGGGTTATGCCACATGTGTGCCACTATATTTCACACTTAAACACATACTCTATATCATTTTCACACCATGATACTATAAAAAGTATATGGACATTTCATAGTATATTTGCTATGGGGGCATATGGTATCTAGGATACTTGTCCCCCTAGTGTCTATTTTGGTGGTGGTCCTCCAATGCCTCCAACCACTAGGTTAGGCACTAGTCTCATCATTAATAATAGTATAATTAATGTTGATATCACTCTTCTAATTACTTATGATGCTAGACCACTTCCTATGGGATGTTTCCCACTTTGCATTATTAACAATGGGTAAGCTAGTATGCTTGTGCTCAAGTTCTATTATGGTGAGGTAGCATCCAATGGTATAGAGGTAGTTATGCTCACCTCCTTGTATGGAGTAACCTATTAAATCATAAAGCTACACTCTAAGTCTACAAAACATCTAAGATCTAATTTGTCAATAGAGTCAATTATTACTTTTTTACTTTTTTCAAATGGGGGATCTAGCATGTGAGCATGTGCCATGGGTTCAAATGGGGTAGGCACAACAAGCATATCTTTAGTCACCAAATATTATAAGAACCTAATGAATTCTAAACCTATCAAGTGTTGAGATCAATCCATTGCTTCATTATATCTCTCATTCTCATGCTACTATATTTGAAGAGATACTTCGTCATGCCCTTCTCACTTGCTACAGGTTCTCTTAGCACTTCCAAGTTCTAAATCTTCTATCATTATAAAATATCTCTTATTTTAGGTTTATCTTATAAAATCTTAGGTGTCAATCTACTTATCCCCTACCATTTTGCCTTACCTACACATCCCCTTCTCCCTTTTTTTACTACTCATACATGAAAGGACTTTAGCATTGCATCCCTAGAATTTAAAAGCCATAATCCACCATTAGATTTCTAAGCTCTACACTAAATTCCTTCACAAACATGCCTCTAGGGTCACACAAGAACTGGTGCTTTGCTTCCTTAGGGCATGAGTATGTTGAGACTGTGAACTTAAGTATATAGCCATTTAGTGTTCCTTTCCACCATTTATCCACTAATCTAGTCTAAGTTGCATCTAGGGTCTCAATCCTCTTTAGGAGCTCCTTCATCCAATCATAGTGATATCCATAGCTCCTTATTTTGTGGGTTGAATATGAAACCAATCACTAATACAAATGATTAGGAAACTCATAGAAAAATACTTCATAAAAATAATCATATAGGTTGTTCTAAACCCATTTGCATGGCTTTTATCCTTTTTAGGTTAGATGATTCATTGTAAATATATCTTCCAATTATTGCATCTAGTACTCAATGTTTTTAAGGAAGAGTCAGTACATCATTATTCTACATCATTGTAACAACAAAATTCAATACATGTCATAGAAATGGAACCAAATGTTTTATTAGTTGGTTCTTGGCTTATTACAATTAGGCACAAATATGGGATATTCCCTTTGTACTCAACATTTTACACTCAACTATGTTAGCATAAATTCACATAAGGCATAGGCCTTATGTAGTCACCCAAAGCATATCTAAGAATGAACTAAGGCCCATGTTGGGATAGTTGTGCCATGGTGTAAGATATCAATTATGAGACTTAGTCAATTTAAAGAAGGCTTTAAGTAGATCCATAGGTATCAGCCTTTCATGGGCTAAACCTAGTGGCCTATAGGTGCAAGCCTTTTGGTTCACTAATCCTAGAGTCATGTCAGTAAGTGAAGGGTCAAAGGGATATTTTTACTTTAAGTAGTCATACTAGGATCAGGATTATAGAAAGGATAGTAATGTTTGGCATAGGGTATATACTCATATCTTCTATAGATTAATGATGGTGTCATTTAATGTTTATAGGGATGTCATTAACAAAATGAACTAGAAGCACACATGAGATTTACTTAGTATAATTGAATTTAAACTAAAAAATTAAATCCATTATACATCCCATTAGCAATACAAAAAGGCATATAAACTAGACATATAATGTTTTAAGGTAACCATCTTCATAATTAATAAAATCTTTAAATAATATAGACCATAGAGTTCATGGTAGAACATATGTTTAATTTACCCTAAATGACCCTAAGGATAATAGGCATGGTTAGGTATATACAAATGGATTATTCATGGTTTATATACTAATCCTAATTCCAATGGCTTCTATATGTATGCATATAGAGCATATTGTAATTCACTAGAGCTTTGCTGCACTATCTTTTCATCTCCCTTTCATCAACTAGTTTGAGATCTTTTTATAACCTTATATAACAGTTCCACTAGGGTGGAATACACATATTGAGTTTTAAGTTAGAGTCTTATTTGTCATTCCTATTGACTCCATTACCTTTCATACTTTACACTATAGTTATAATGTATCACCAATCTTGGAAGATACCCTAAAGATCCAAGAACTAGTTAACTGCCTATCAGCTGGTGAAAGTTTTATGTTATACCCTCCAATTGGTGCTAAAATTCCAAAATGTCATCATTAATAAAAAATATTTCCTCATGTTTATGTGGATGTCGAGATGGCACAAATCCTTACTTACCAAAATGAGGGGCCTAATAGGGCATCCTCGATAAGATGCTTTGATTATAGCTACACTTCCTCCCCCAAGATGAAACTATTGATAAAAGGTGGTAGATGTCTATCCTTTTAGACATGTAAAATTAGGAATACAATTTTTATCTCCCTCCAAAAAAAATCCTATTATGTCCTTAAGCTAAAACATTTCCAAAACCACTTTGGGTTGATCCTTAAAAGATCACCCCTCTGTAAGTTAGCACTACATTTTTGAAGATAGATTTTGAAGTTACATGCCAAAAAATAATTTTAGACTCTGATGCACATGATATAGAGAATAAACATGGATAATTGGTGGCTATGTATGAAAAATAGGTTGCTACTCAGGAGGCACTAATAGAAGAAGTGCTTGTTTTGAAACAATAAATAAAAGAGGCCATAGAGGCCAAGGTAAAAACTTTAAATATATGTAAGTCAATTTTTGGACAAGAACCAACATTAGTGGATGGAGTAACTCTAGATAGGGATGCCATAAATAAATTATATACCTTGGTGAATATCCTTTTAAATCACTATAAATAACATCTTTCACTGAGGTATGAGGCACTAGTGTTAGCAAATTAATTTACTAAGGCTATGGAGGTGTGTAAGCACACCCTCAAAAGAGTTGGGGAAGTAATCCCCATCTTGGATGGGATTTTTGAGAGGTTGGCATGACCCAATAAAATATTGGAGGCTCAGATCCATGTAAAATAATACATGAGGCAACAAATGGTGGATGCTTCCCTCTTAATAAAAGATTGTGTTGAGTGCATGAAGGGATTCAAGGATGTTAAAACTATGTAAGAGAAAATAAATGTGCATTGACAAAAATTGAATGCTAGTTTTATATCTATTTAAGGATAGGTTGTTGGTCAAGTCTCAACATTGTAAGAATTTTAGAAGGATGCCACCACATCCCTAGATGAATTAGTCAAGATGTACAATGACAATTTTGACCAATTGGAGGAGATGAAGAAATCAAAGGTAACCATTGAAGAAATAACAACAAAACTAATTGACACACTATCACATTGGGACAATGCCAAGAAGTAGATTGAATAAATGGGGCCTAAATTTTTTGTGGAAGCTAAAACATCGACTTAGTCTAGGATGAACTAAGATCATATTGTGGGGTGATGTTGGACACCAAATCTTAGCTAAGTATTTTGGTATTTTGGCACAAAACCAACACAACACTAGAGGATAATAAATGTAGAGATATGAGGGCATAGAACTAACTTGTCATAGAAGGACCATGGCATATAACCAATAAGGTCTGAAATGACAAGGGCATTAAAACACCAGTGTGAGAAGACCTAGTCAAAGATGACATCTAACTATGAGGAACCTGAGAGCATAGGACTTAGAAGAATAGTGGAAGACTTGGGGAGCACATGGGAAGTGGGAGATAGCTAGGGAGCAATTCTCAAGGGATATCTAGACCTTATCCAACATGAAATTTGTACTAGTCCACAAAGAGGTAGACACATGGCATCAAGGATCTAGCATATAACAAGTATATAGGGGTGTAAAGGCCTCAGTCCTTAGGAGAAAATAGTTGATAGACTACCATGACTCTCAGTCCATGAATTTTTTTTGGCCATTCACTCATGTCACTAATTATGTAATTCCTTGGTCAAGGAAAAATAAGTATAAATACCCCTATATGAAAACATTATAAAGTGATGGATATTGGATATCATTCTGATGAAGTATAATATAGAGTTACAAATATTAAAATTAGTACTGATGTTAAAGTTTTTAATTAATTGATAGTTATGAATCTATTGGTAGGTTTGTATTTATTAATTGTAGTTGTAACTTATTATGATATCTTTGCAACTTTTACTATTAGAATTTGAATAATAATCTTTGAACTCCATAGAATTTATCTACATAGTTATGGTTGTTCAACTTAATGAGATACGAACCAAAGTAATTTATTTATTTTTATATGTAAATTCTAATTAGACAAAAGTTCAAACTCAAAGTATATGACTAATATGTTACTATGAAACATAACCCAGATGAACCAATCTCTTTATGTGAACTTCAAGTGAGTGTGAAATACCATAGTTCTATGTGAAGGGCCAACATGCTAGCTCATTAGAGCCACACTTTAGTACTTGAAACATTATTAAATAATAAAAACCCAATAATTACCATTCCAAGCCCTTGTCTTTTGGCTCATGATAATAACCAAGATTCTTAATGCCATACCATTACCATCTTAGGACCTCATCTTTTGGCTTGTAATAACAACCAAACATTACAATGCCCTACTATTACTATAACAGGACCTCATCCTTCAGTTTGTGCAAGCAACCAAGCTTCACAATGCTAAACCATTAACATTCTCACCCCTTTGAGGTATGATAGCTCATTATCCCAACAAATTTATACAATTACAACTCAAAAGATCATAGTTACTATTGACCAATTTTTGCCCAGCAGGCACAATTTTTGGTACCCTTCTGCCTCTTGCTGTTATAGGCCACTTCTTTTTGATTTTGTGTAGGTCTAGTGATTTCTACAAACTCTGCAAGTTAGTCTTTTGGTGCATGAAGGATCGGTTCAGAGAGAGCTTTGGTTCTCATTGTAAGTCCATCGCTCCATTTTTGAGCCTTGGTTCAATCAAAAAGTTCATCACTTTCAAATTCAAAGCACTCAGTTCAATCACTTGGTTCAAGGATCTGTCTTATAGCTAAAGGGCAGTGCTAGGTTTAAATTCCCTTGTGGAGGGCAAGCACTTCAAAGGGAAAAGGCAGCCGAAGGGTAAGTTCAGATTTTTGTTTAAGTCTTGAATTCCTTCAGACATTTTGTCCAAAGGAATTCTTTCAGACAAAAAGTTCAAAGGAATTTGGGGAAGGCCACACTGGGAAACTTAGTGAAAATGTCCATAGACTTTTTTTCGTGGGAAAATGTCCACAAAATTTTATCTGTGAGAAAATGTGCACAGACAAAAGGCCCGTGAAAAATGTCTAAAGCAAAGGAAAGGCCCAAGACAAAAGCTGTGAAGCACAAAAGCCTACAAAAAGGACATGATAGACTTTTGCTGAGGATGATGACGTCTCGAAAGCCATCAAATTCAAAGAAGCAAATTAGCCATTGGTTTTCAAAGTGATGACGGCTACGTGAATGTCAAAATTAACATAGTGAAATAGCCATTTCATTTCAAACTAAAGGATGCCAACCATGGAAAAGGCCCAAAAATATAACAACCCACCAGAAGATCACCCCCGAGGGCCGAAGGAGCTAGAAGAGACAAGATAGGGAAAAGGTAAAAATCCCAGGAAACAAAGAGAGAGAGGTGCCATGTGAAGGAATAGACTGCCCAAGTAGTGAAGGAAAGCACTGATTCAAGAAGTTATTTTAGTAGATGATATAGTGCTTGCAAATTGACCATTAGGAGGCACAAACAACTAGTAGTGTAATCAATTTCTCCATTTCACATTAATGAGTAGGCAAATTGTGTAATCACCTTGAAGAAGTGGCCTTACAAATAGACAAAGGGCGTAGCTCATTGATGTTTTGAGTGGCTTGCTCTTCCTAATAAGGGGACACAAATGGGCCACTTATAAAAAGGCATGCCAAAAGGCCTCCTTTCTTCTTTTATAGATTGGAGACTTGTTATTTGAGAATTATCTTCCACATTTGTAAGGCGTAGCCTTTGAAAAATTTCACCTGAATCAATAAAAGCATTTTTTACCTCTATCTTGGATAGATATTTATGTGTATGTCTTGAGTGTAAGTTTGTGTTTGGGAATTATTTCTTGATGCTTTCATAGGTTCAATACCAACATATCTATTGTATAAAAGGTGCCATTTCTATAGCTGACAAGGAGAGCTATATTTGGAAGTGCAAAAATAAAAGAAATTACTTACAGTGTGCATTTCACAACACCTTGGTGAATCTTTATTCTCTATATTTTCCATTAAAGCCTCCTTGCCAAGTTTCTTAAAGTCTGGTTCTTCTACCAACTTTGAAGTGTATGCATGTGTTTGTCTTGTTTTAAGTGTGAATGTGAGAAGGTTGATTCATTTTGGTGCATCACCTCCTTTAGAGTAGTTTTTTTTCCTGCAATCTTTCTCCCTTTTCATCCCCCCCATTATATATCTATATACATATATATTAGCACTTATTGGAGCAAATCAGATGAATCGAATGGAGCTAGCCCTTATTTAGAGACTATCCCCTCCAGCTTCACCAGTCCCACAAGTGAGAGGGGAGTTTCCATAGTTGTGTGAAGAAGGCAGGAGCTCAGCCTCTTGCTAAGGGTGCAATCTTCTACGTCAATAGTTTTGGCACACCCAGTGGGACATAGTTTTACAACTCAATAAGGTTTTAGGATTGATGTTTGTCTTGTTATAACAAATCAAATATTTCCAACATTTGGTGACTCCACTGGTAAAAGCTTTAGTTTTCCAATCAAGGCCATTTTTTTTTTACTTTTTATGCCTAAAGTCACCACACAGTCTGCTTCTAAGGGTGTCTCATTTGATTTTGTTGAGTTGCCTTTGAACTCAACAAAAAGACTAAGGTTTGAGAAGACCTATCCTTATTAAACAAACCACCCTCCTAGATCTATTGTAAGGGATGCATATGCAATAGAGCCACAGTTACATCCCATCCCAGCTATGGCATTGCCCTTTGTAACTTTTTGTGGTCAGAGCCCCTTGAACCTCCCACATTATGATCTAATTCTGGGAATAGCCCTAAAAAATGTGCCTTATTTTGATGGAGAGGGGCCCATTACAGTCATCGAGCACATTAGGAATATTGCTAACCTCTGCAATATTCACAATGTCACAGAGGAAAATATCGCCATCAAATTACTGACATTGTCTCTCAAGGGTAAGGCTCTTGAGTGGTATAGGACCTTGCTGATAAATTAAATCCATTCTTGGAATGAATTGGGTACTTAGTTGATAGACTATTTTGGGGGAAAGAGCAATGACCTCTCACTTGCTGAGCAGCTGACAACCATAAAGAGAGCTCCACACGAATATATGCAGGATTTCAACATGTAGTTTCAGAAGACTTGGGATAGAATCCCCATTCTAGTAAGACTGACTTCTAGCTATGCTTTCTTATATTATTTAAGAGCATTAAATAGTGATATTTCTATGATGGTATAATCCATGGGAGGGCATATACTACCTACTACTTATGACATAGCCATAACAGCTAAAAATTGCTTAGTACAGGCTGGGAAAATAGCCCCTAGACCTCACATGCCACTTTTCACAAAAATGCTACCTCTAATTTAGGTCATTGCTCCCACATTAGCTCCTCTACCTAGCATAGAGAAACTAGCTATTGTTCCATCCAATGAACTTCATGAAGTTAAGAGTATATTATAGAGCATGTCAAATGAACTTGTAGCTCTTAAAAGGCAACAAGCTCAAAGCAATAGACTGAATCAGGGATACCAACATTATGGTCAAGCCCTAAACCCCCTTTCCAAAACTACAATCAAAGACAGGGTCAACTTACTTAGAATAGACCGTTTCAAGGCTACAACCCAGGCCCCCCTTCATCATCTAAGGTCATGGTGCCCATTCAAAACAACTTGGTACAGGAATAGCCAAGTTGTTTGACCATGGGATATGGTCAGGAATAGGCTATTTATATGAATGAGATGATGGGTTATTACCCAAATGTAGACAATAAGGCAGCCTCTCATTCCCAAGTATTTGAGGCTCCAATGCAACCCAGCACAAGTAGTAATCAGGCCCAACCTGATTCTACCCTCATGAATCATCTAGAAGGGGAATTTTATTTAGTGAATTATGTGGGCACTACAGACAATCAGATCAACTATGTTGCAGCCAACACAAGATTCAAGAGGAGAGCATTGGGAGAAGCCCAAGAAACTATCCAATTGATAGCTGCACCTTCTCCATCACACTTAAATCAGAAAGCCCCAAACTTTAGACCACCATTTGTACCTTTAACCCCTCAGCTTGCACCTAAATTTGGAATTAGCCCCAAAGAAGGCTTGAAGGGAGGTAGTCCTCAAGTCAATATAGTGGGCCAGATGAAGAAGCTACATATGAACATTTCTTTATGGGATTCATTGTCTCTACCAGGACAAAAGGACATGCTACAAAAGGAACTACATGAGCTAGACCAACAAGCTATCCTAACAAGAGCTGATAATGTCTTGATGATGAATGGACAACCTTCCACCTTAGGTTAGGTAAATAAGGAAGATAAAATTACCCCTTTTTATGTGTCCTTGGTCATAGGATATTTCTTAGTACACAACTGCATCATTGATAGTGGGGCTAGTACCTCAGTAATGCCTAAGTGCATAGATGACAAGATGGGATTGAAATATGAAGAGATGAATAAGGGAGTCTTATAATTGGATGGGACACTTAAAAAAATAGTTGGGATAATGAAGGGTTTAAGCTTGACATTATATGCTTGCCTAACCTTCTCAATTCCCCATGATATAGTAGTGGTAGATGTCCCTCTTTATTTTGCAATTTGCTTATCCAGGGACTTCACATCAAAGATAGGTGGCTATCTAGTAGCGAATTGGTCCTACTTGGTTTTTAGAACCAAGTATGGGACTGAGTAAAGATTGAATTTGAGCCACTCTACAAGGACCATCTAGAACCATATTCGCTCAAGGCAACAAATGTCAGTTACACCATTATCAACCCAAAAGAGTCCTAGACAGACCAATCTCTATCCTCTGCTCTTGAAGGAGTTGTAGACCTACTCTTGGATGAGTGGGGAAGTGATAACATTGAGCATAACCCTTATAAGTTCATAGAGGAGACAGACCTTGGAGTCTACTACATGCACAAAGAGGGTACCTTCATACCAAATGTAATGAAGGTAAGCCAAGAAGACCTAGGTCTATGGCAGCTATATTTTGATGGTTCCAGAAGTAGGTTGGGAGCTAGTGGTGGAGTGATGTTAGTCTCCCCCTTAAGGGAGAGATACTTTTCAGCTTTCCATTTCCAATTTTCTTGCACAAGCAATGTTTTAGAATACGAGTCCCTTATCCATGGTCTAGAATGGGCAAGGAAAAGAGGGATCAAGGAGTTACATGTTTTGGGAGACAAGCTGATTGTAAATTAGGTGAAAGGCCAAAATCTAACCAAAAATTCCTTGCTAAAGTCCTACAAGCATAGGGTCTGGGATTTGGTGCAGATTTCCTCACTCTAAGTATCACCTCCATTCCTAGAGAGCAAAATAAGCAAACAGATAAGCTAACATCAATTGGTGCTTAGTTTGATGTTTTTAGGGAGATAAGCCGAGACTATGGTTCATGTTATTTGAAGGTGGTAGTTAGGACCTCTATCCTCGACAACATTACAAATTGGTAGGTCTTCAAAAATGACCAGCATATAGCATTCTTCCTACAGGAAGAAGCTGAGTTTGTAATAAAGAACTAGTCAAAGCTACAACAACAATACGGCAAATAGATTGTTCAATTGAAGAACAATAAGCTCCCTAAAGGTTTGGTCACTCTTGAGAGTATCTTCTTTGGAGATGACAAACTGAGAAGTGATAAGGCATTCATCACAATTGAGGAGAAGAATTACGAGAAGGTTGAGGTCTTCAAGGATAAGCTATTTGTGCTTGGAAAAATCTGCATGGTTCAAGAAAGGTAGACTTTCATTTTGTTGCATCAGGAGTTTGTGGATGTTTTCACTTGGGATTATAGTGATTTGAAGGGGTTCGACCCAAGACTTGCCCAACACACCATCAAATTAGAAGAAGGCACCAAGCCAATCACATAGAAGTAGAGACCTCTCAAATTGATGATTAAACCTCTCATGCAAAAGGAACTGGCCAAATTGAATGAGTCTAGGATTATATTTCCAATCAAACATTCCTCCTAGCTTGCCAATCTTGTTCCTATTTGAAAGAAGAATGGGGAGATCAGGCTATGTGTTGATTTCAAAGACTTTAATGAAGTCTCTTTAAAAGACCATTATCCCCTCTTGAGCATGGAGTAGATCCTTCAAAAGGTAACAAGCAATGAACATTTCTCCCTCCTAGATGGATATTTAGGATATAATTAGATTTTGGTGCAAGTTTGTGATTAGCACAAAATATCCTTCACTACTAAATGGGAAACATTCACCTACAAGAAGATGCCATTTAGACTGGCTAATGTTGGTTCCACCTTCAGTGAGCCATAGATATGGATTTTCAAGGCTTGATAAACAACAATGTGCTGGTATACCTTGATGATGTGATGGTATTCTCTAAAGAAGTGAGACAACACATGGAACACCTCAGGCAGATTTTTGAAAGGTGTAGGGAATTTGGCATCTCTCTTAACCCAAATAAATGTGTGTTTATTGTTCATGAGGGGAAACTCCTTGGCCACATCATGTCTAAGGAGGGCTTATACATTGACCCTGAGAGAGAGAGAGAGTTCTATCTTGGAGATGTCCCTACCTAAACACAAGAAAGGCCTATAAAGCTTCTTTGGTAGGATAAATTTCATTCAGAGATTCAATCCAAATTTTGTAGAGATTGTCAAGCCACTGACCTCTTTGCTGAGGAAGGGTGAAGAGTTCAAATGGATAACATAAAGGAAGGATAGCTTTGAATCCATCAAGTAGGCCATAACCCAAGCTCCTACTTTGATTAGCCCCAACTTCAATAAAGACTTCAACCTCTACACTTTTGGCAATGAAGAGGTAATCTCTACCATGCTTACCCAAGCAAACAGTGATGACCTCGAGCAACCACTTGCTTTTTTTAGCCAAGGGTTAGAGGATTTTGAATTTAGATACATGTATGTAGAGAAGCAAGTCCTGGTAGTAGTGTGGAGCCTAAAGAAATTTAGGCATATGTTGTCTAACAGCAGGATTCACCTCATGGTTCCACATCCTAGTGTCAAGGATTTCTTAACCAATCGAGATCTAAATGAGAAGAGAGTGGGGTGGATCACCAAGGTGATGGGGTATGATTTAGACATCAAGATCACCAAGCTGGTGAGGGGAAGAGGCCTATGTGAACACCTTACTATGGACTTCAAGTAGAAAGGGGAAGGCAGCTTACTAATTCACCATGCAACCACAGTAGAAGAACCAGCTGTCATGAAGGATTGAACATTAGACCTGAGGCATTTTCTTCTCACTGGTGAGTGCCTTCAGGGTCTTAATGGGACCAAAAGAAGGTTTTTTAGGCTCCAGTCTCTCCCTTATGTCCTACTTGATGGAGTATTGTTTAGGAAGGATCTCTTAGGGATCCTTCTAAGATGCATAGACTTAAATTAGGTTGACAGGGTGTTGTGTGAGTTCCATGATGGGCCGATAGGTAGTCATTTTGCTCCCAGAGCTACTACATCAAAGATAATGAGGGATGGCTATTTCTGGCCTACTTTTTTCAGGGATACCCATGCCTAGGTAAGAAAGTGCCAAAAGTGTGCACTTTTGATGGGAAACAACGGTTGGCTACCATGCCTCTATAACCTATTCAGGTGGAACAACCATTCATGTAGTGGGGCCTAAACTTCATAGGGATGATTAATCCTCCCTCTAGTGCTAGACACAAGTGGGTCCTGACTGCCACGGACTATTTCACAAGGTGGGTAGAGGCTGTTTCTCTAAAGGAGGTGAATGAAAGTGCAGTCCTGGAGTTTTATGAGGACCTGATGATAAGATTCAGGGTCGCGACCACCATAATCTCAGATAATGCCTTGGATTTTTTGGGAACCAAAACAAGTGAATAGGCATTGAGGTATGGCATATATCTTATCACTTCATCCAATTATTACCCATAGGGGAATGGGTTGGCTGAGTCAACCAATAAAAACTTGATCATGATCATCAAGCGGACCATAGAAGAAAATTAGAGGACTTGGCATGTCAAGCTAAAAATAGCTCTGTGGGCCAACCGAATCACTCAAGAGCAATTATAAATTATCCATATATGCTTATATATGGAAGGGAAGCTAGGCTTCCCATCTCACTTAAATTACCAGCATTAAACCTCGCTCGCCAGCTATAATTAGAAGAAGGAAGTAACATGGAGGTTAGGCTATGCAAGCTGAAGGAGCTCCAAGAGATAAGGGACCGGGCCATGGCCTCTATGACTAGTTACCAATAACAAACAAAGAGACACTTCGACAAGAAATATTCATCAAAGGATTTCTTTGAAGGAGACATTGTCTTGAAATGGGATGAAGACCGAGCTAAGCCTGGAAAGCATGCAAAATTTGATGCCCTATGGAGTGGCCCATACATAATCACTCAGTGCAAGAAGCATAATGCATTCCAACTCTCCAGGTTAGATGGTGAAGAATTTCATATCCTAGTTCTATGGGATATATCTTAAACATTACCACTAATTCTTTTTTATCATGTATATATTTCCCCTATTTTTCCTACTTTTCCTAAGTGCTTTCTACACATGTTAGTAGTTTTCTTAGCCTTATGTGTGTTTTTATTTCCTTATGTGTGTTTTCATTTCCTTGGGGGTAAATCTGCATGATTGGTTCTAGATTTATTAGAGCTATTGCTGGTCTTTAAGTTACCATCTAACTCCAGGCCCAATGGACTACAAGGCAACTAGTCTCTAAGCATAATAGACATGTTTCCCATGGGAGTCGCCAATTTGTTGACTAATTTTTGCCCAATAGGCAAGAATTTTGGTCCCCTTCTACCTCTTGCTATTCTAGGCCACTTCTTTTTGATTTTGTGTAGGTCTAGTGATTTCTATAGACTCTACAGGTTAGTCTTTTGGCACATGAAGGATCAATTTAGAGAGAGCTTTGGTTCTCGCTGCAAGTCCATCACTCTGTTTTTGAGCCTTGGTTCAATCAAAAAGTTCATCACTTTAATCTTCAAAGTGCTCAGTTCAATCACTTGGTTCAAGGATGTGTCTTACAGCCAAAGGGTAGTGCTAGGTTCAAATGCCCTTGTGGAGGGTAAGCACTTCAAAGGGAAAAGGCAGCTGAAGGGTAAGTTTGGATTTTTGTTTAAATCCTAAATTCCTTCAAACTTTTTGTCCAAAGGAATTCCTTCAGACAAAAAATCTAAAGGAATTCTTGGAAGGCCATGCCAGGAAACTTAGTGAAAATGACTACAAACTTTTGTCCATGGGAAAATGTCCATGAACAAAAGGCCCGCAAAAAATGTTTGAAGCAAAGGAAAGGCCCAAAACAAAATTTGTGAAGCAGAAAAGCCCGTAGAAAGGACTCGAGAGACTTTTGTTGAGGATGATGATGTCTTAAAAGCCATTAAATTCAAGGAAGTGAATGAGCCATTGGTTTTCAAAGTGATGATGGCTGCGTGAATGTCAAAATTAACATAGTGAAATAGCTATTTCATTTCAAAGTAAAGGATGCCAAACATGGAAAAGGCCCAAAAATATAGTGACCCACCAGAAGATCACCCTTGAGGGTTGAAGGAGCCATAAGAGACAAGATGGGGAAAAGGAAAAAATCCTAGGAAATAAAGAGAGAGAGGTGCCACATGAAGGAATAAACTACCCAAGTAGCAAAGGAAACCGCTGACTCAAGAAGTTATTTTGGTAGATGATACAGTGCCTACAAATTGACCATTAGGAGGTGCAAATAGCTAGCAATCCAATTGGTTTCTCTGTTGCACATTAATGAGTAGACAAACCATGTAATAACCTTGAAGAAGTGGCCTTACAAATAGACAAAGGGTGCATCTCATTGATGTTTTGATTGTCTTTCTCTTCCCAATGAGGGGATGCAAATGGGCCACTTGTAAAAAGGGGCACCAAAAGGCCTTCTTTCTTCTTCTATATATTGGAGACTTGTCATTTGAGAATTATCTTCCACATTTGTAAGGCATAGCCCTGGCAAAATTTCACCTGAATTAATAAACACATTTTTTACCTCTATCTTGGATAGATATTTTTGTGTATATCTTGAGTGTTAGTTTATGTTTAGGAATTATTTCTTGATGCTTTCATAGGTTCAATACCAACATATCTGTTGTCTACAAGGTGCCATTTCTGCAGCTAACAAGCAGAGCTATATTTGGAAGTGAAAAAATAGAAGAAATTACTTACAGTGTGCATTTCATAGTACCTTGGTAGATCTTTGTTCTCTATATTTTCCATTAAAGCCTCCTTGCTAAGTTTCTTACAGTCTGGTTCTTCTGCCAAGTTTGAAGTGTATGCATGTGTTTGTCTAGTTTTAAGTGTGAATGTGAGAAGGTCAATTCATTTTGGTGCATCACCTCCTTTAGAGTAGTTTTTTTTCCTACAATCTTTCTTCCTTTTCATCCCCCCATTATATATCTATATACATATATATTAACACTTACTAGAGCAAATCAGATGCATCAAAGGGAGCTAGCCCTTATCTAGAGACTGTCCCCTCCAGCTTCACCAGTCCCATAGGTGAGAGGGGAGTTTCCATAGTTACACGAAGAAGGAAGGAGCTCGGCCTCCTACCAAGGGTGAAATCTTTTGTGTCAACAGTTACCATCCTAGACCAACAACCAGTCAATCCATTTCTAACTTTCCCCCACTTTAGAAAATCCATGCTGATCATCGAGTCGTAATAGATCTAATCAGTACCTCTCCAACAAAGCCAATCATTTAAAGACCAAGATGTGTTCAAAATTAGTATTTTATAACTAATTTTAAACCAAGGGTAAGAGAACCAACCAATCCATGTGGTTTTTGTTGAAACACCTATTTGTGATATGTCAACCTATGATGAATCACATTTTATCAAGGAGTCTCACTCTGAAAAGATAGTCATTAATGAGTCACTTCTTAATGATTATAACCACCTTTGGGAAAATCATTATCTCATCCATTATACTATTTTTAAAGATCCTCCCTTTGACAAGCCAGACTTTATGGACTTGTCTCCTGACCTTTTCCCCTAGTTGAGGAGTCTCACTTTAACAAACTAGTCTCTATGGAGCCCGTTATGACATTATATGCTATTAATTATCTAATACCAAACATTACATAAGACATCATTATAGCAACATCCATACCATATGAATAATCAACATTGAAGTTAGGTTTTATTCTTGAATTGATATCAAATTTAAAATGAGAAGTAGAATCAAATTTAGTCTCAATATCAAATTTAGAATCCCTTGAGTCAGACTCAAATTCAGAATTAGAACACATTCGTGGTTTTTACAATATTGGTTAGACATTCCTTATGGATTAGTTTGAATATATTTATGATCCTTAAATATTTTTTGAAGATGATTACTTCAACATCAACATAATTTCTCCTAGTATCTTCTATGAGGATTATGCTACCTCTTCTCATTCCATTACCATTCCACATGCCAATAACACCAACTAACATATCCATTATATTGACATTCCACCTCTCACAAGTGTCAATTATGATTTACATAATCACACCTTGTTAAACTACATCCATGATAACATATCAATTGAATAATATTAGGTGGACCAAGACCACATTCATATAGAAGAAGAATAATCTCCTAGTGAAACCTTTCCAACATTTAGGGGGAAATCAAAGTCAAACATCAAAATCTTATAGTGAAACCTTTTTAGATGTACTAAATGGAAATCAAAGTCAAATATCAACATTCCTTAGTGAAACCTTCATAAAGGTGATATGGGAAAATCAAGACAATGTCACTGGTGAAAACCTATTAGAGGCATCAATAGCTAAGTAAAACCATTCTTCACTACTTGATGAAGACATTATAAAAGATGACATTAATATAACTTCCAATCTATAACATAATCAGATGGTATCTAATCTTAGGCCCAAACAACAAAAATTTTGGTGGTCCTATCAAGAGCATATTTAGAAGCCTTTGGCACCACCATAACAAAAATTATGTCAAATTTAGAATCATCGACATTGTGTGTGATTGAAAATCTCAATCTACATTTATTGCCCAACCATTATACATTTCATTATCATCCACCTTTACATTACTAAATTAGATCTATAATCTAATATTTATTTATATTTACCATCCCTAGATGTACTTTCCTTTGTAGATATTATGAAGACATCTTGTCTAAAGTTTGAAATAAATAAAATCAGTGACCAAAAAAGATCACAATAAAATTATTGGTGTCAAAATCTTTAGCAGGTTCTTGATAGACAAACTATTAAGAAGAGGTGTGGGCTAGTAATTTACAACATTTGACTATTCTAATTATAGCAGATACTAATTAAGACATGCATCTCTAGGATGTGCATCATTATAGGCTTCCCAAACATTGTTTGGAGATTCTTATTCAATCATTATATTTTTTACTTCTTAATGACATTTTTTATTATTTTAGAAGATTTTATTGTGCCTATATCTTGTAACACCTTCCCAAATAGGGGCAAACTATATACACCTAAAAATGGCCATAACTAGTAATTAATGAATATCTAAAAATAGAAATTCTAAAAATCAAAATATCACGCCTTTTCATTATTACCTTTATGATTTTTCAAGCTCTTCAAAAATATCCCAAAATATCTAATTTGAGAGCCATGCCTAGTAATTAAAAATAATAATTACATGACAAATATTAACTCAACTGGAGTTATCTTTAACTCACCTAGATTTAGTTTAAACCATTCCAAGCATATATTCAACCATAAATCACCTTGGTTGAGAGTTAATTGCTAAGTATATAAATACAAGGCCATACCTTTTCATTTTTAAGATTGGATATTGTAGAGTTATTATGTAGTATTTGTTTCATAAGATTCATGCAAGTAGTGTTACCGTGCCTAAATATTAAGATAAACAACATCAAAGTTAAGGTGATAAGGAGAGAAGGAGATAAACAAGCTTCATTTCCAAAGACTTATTGATGTACAATATGAGAAATCCATTCAACAAGCCCTTTATAATCTCCAAGGTAAAAGAGTGTATTCTTATATGTTTTAGTTGTGCTTTCATATGTAGTTTTGTTACCTAAGCTATCCCTAGTGTCTAGGCTAGAGGTGTTAATATTTTAGTGTGTTAATTTCATTTGTTTTATGAGACTAAAATAAGATTAACTTCCCCTATACATAATCTTTGTTCACATGTTGACAATTTTGGTGGGACTCGTATCATACAAAGTTGCTTCGAAGGCCTTTGAGAGTACTCTCCTAATATTTTTCATGTAAAAATTTAAGTTTACTGATCAAAATGGGTGAAAATTGAAGTCTAAAGGACATTTTTATGGAATTCATGAAGTTTCTCTATGTATTCATGATTTTTTTCTCTAGAATCATGATATTGTTACAATATCGCTATTTACACAGTCACAATTTTATCATAACTATTGCATTTTTATGTCTAACTATTAAGGTTTTTGCTAACCATTTATTCCTGTAGGGAGATCTATGATATTAAAATATCACTAAGTTTATATTCATGATATTACCTTAAAAGTAACGATATTACAATATCACTACTTTGAAAGGTGTGACATCACTAATAAATCTATGGTATTGTGCAAACTTTAGTAATATTATGTTTAACTGATAGTGGTCAGGAGCTAACCATTTCATGACTCAAGTTAAATTATAATATCATGACTCTCATAGTAGTTATATTACCTTTATTTCTATAATTTTACACTTAGACAAGTAATATTGCTTTTCATAATCTATTTTCATGCAAGTTGTAGTATTATGCTAATAGTCATTATTTTATAGAGAGAGTTATGATATTGCTCTATGTTTTTATATTGTGTAAAAAACTAGAAACTTGAGAACAAGATTTGGAAAGTCATGTGCTCATTCATGATATGCTTCTAATCACAAGGACTCCCTAATGTGTTTTGTAAGACCCAAAGGCCATAAGGAGACATTTAAGACGCCTCTAACTTGCAAATTTCACATTTTAAATTGGTGTTTTAAAAATTGTTTTGCTTAAGTCATTTTCATTTTTTCAAAGTTTTAAACAAAAAATTCCAAGAGGCCCAAAATTGCACAACACATTTTTTTTTGGTGCAATAAAACTAAACTCTCACATTAGTTACATACTCCTAAATTTTTTTCATTTTATTCTTATTTGTTGAAGTATTTTATTTAGCAAGACAAGTGATGCATGTATCCTCTCCCCCCATCCCCTTTAAGGAACTTAGGTGATAAAAAATGCTCATTATTTACCTTATCACTTTGGTCCAAAAGTGTGGAAATAAAGTCATTAAGGCCCTTCCAAATATGCATAACTTAGGTGACCCTAAAGTCTTTCCACTTGTCTTTATTTTCATGCACCTTGGCTTATGAACAAGAGTTCATCACCTC
The DNA here is from genome assembly GCA_037957365.1 of Torreya grandis. Lineage (NCBI taxonomy): Eukaryota > Viridiplantae > Streptophyta > Pinopsida > Cupressales > Taxaceae > Torreya > Torreya grandis. The sequence continues at coordinate 3,465,503 of JARHVA010001115.1, read as the reverse complement.
TTTATAGGTTTTCTAGGGAAGTGTTGACCCATGAATTCATCTCTTGACATCGTTTCAACCCCACTCCATGGTGGGGTATATAAATTAAGGGTGACATACTAGGATGTTTATTTTAAGTAGTTAGAATAAGTTCCATTAGTGATACTTAGCCTTAGCATGTAGGGTAAACTTGGACATCACACTACATTGAGTAATTGATGGATGTAGTGGTTGTGAAAAAGATAATTCCTTTTCACAATAAGCTGATTGACATAGATCCAAATGACATGATTTCATCTCTAGTGTTAACCACACTTGAGACCATCTAGAATTGAATAAAAATTGATAGTTTAGAATAACCCCACTTACTGTGGACATAATGTCAATGCAAGGTGAGTAGCCTAAAGTTACATGTTGCTATACAAATTCTTGAGAGAATAGAGGGCCTAAAAACCCTACTTTTCATGCAATTTTAATTTTTGTATTAATAATTATAATCCTCTCAAGAGTGAGTATATTGACAAAATTTGATAGTACTATGCAACCTTATTAGTTTTAGGATTTAAGACATTACACTTAATTGTTTATGTAATTTTAAACTTTATTGCATAGTTTTGAGTCTAATTATTTGTCTTACCATGTCAAAAATGAGTCTTGTTTATAAATCACTCCTTCATTTGAGAAGATGTTATTCCATCCATTTAACACCATACATTTGCCTTAAATAGTTTGTTAAAACCTTTCTTTGTATGTGTCACTTGACTAGAAAGGGTGTCGTTACGATGCCCAATTCATTCCATATCTTGTGCCTTAAATTTATTTCAAATAAACTATTGTCATTTTTTTAGAGCATGATAATTATATTACACTACTTAATCCATTTTTAAGACTTATTACCTTTGTCCAAATATCCAAATCTTGAAAATCACATGTGCATTTTTGATTTATGTCTAGTGTCATTATGCCATTTATCTTTATCTAGCTTTTTATATATTTTGAGAAGTCTAGTCTTATAAATCAATCTTGAAATTAGCCCTGACAAGTTTAGATCCAAACATTGATTGGCTTATACCTATGCCTTATGTAATTTCAACTTAGGTGTTCTCCCACTTTTGGGTTGTGAAACTTGGGTTAATTATTTGATCAATTTAAAGATTATTTTTTATGCATATATTTGGGAAAGTGGTCTATCTTTCATATGCCTAGAGTTCCATGTCTTTCACCAAATGACTAAATTCATGTTTAAATCTGAATGCCTAGTTTAGGCCAAAGTGTTTCAAATTTGTTATGTTAACTCTCTTTTGGATCTCATTTTTCATAAAGTATAGATTTTGTGCCTTTTCCAAAATACCTAGCAATACCTATTTTGATCCTAGATTTTGTGCCTTGTTTTTCGAAAGACCTAACAATTTTTTGTTTATTTAGACCTAGTTTAGATTTGTTTGAAACACTTTGTACCTAAGTTTATCATTTTAGTTTTATTTTCATCCACTTGACCTTTTTGTGTAATATATTTCATATTAGACTATTTTAGACCAAGGATAATCATTGATCATTTTTGAGATACAACTCCATTACATAGATGAAGTTAGACTATGTTTGGACTATTTGTCCTTTGGACCTTATTTTTTAGAGTTTGTAGAACTCTAAACTATTTTTTTTAAAAAATCATAATTAATTTGAATATGTCTCTCTATACTTTTAGTAGAGTGATGCACAATCCAAGACATGATAATGTGGTAACACATGATGACTTTTTTCAATACCCCTATAATGATGATGTAGTTTATGAGACATATCCTTATCCTCCTTACAATACTCAATCTAGAGAAAAAAACCAAGATCCTCAAGCATATTATTTGGTGATACCTTGTATGGGCTGATTAACATACCAAGTTTTCCATTTCAATTATAATTTTACTTGATCCCCTACCTATACCATTAACCCTCCTTTGGCTCACAATAACACCCAAGATTCATAACACCCTACCATTACCATTCTAGGACCTTATGCTTTAGCTCATAATAACAAATAAGATTCAAAACACCCTATTATTACCATTCCAAGACCTCTCCTTTGGATCATGATATCAACCAAGCTTTATAACTTGATACTATTACCATTCCTAGACCTTATCCTTTGGCTCACAATATCAACCAAGCTTTATAACCCCCTACCATTACCATTTTAAGACCTCATCCTTTGGCTCATGATAACAACCAAGCTTCACAACACCCTACCATTACCATTATAAAACCTTGTCCTTTCGATTATGAAAGTAACCAAGCTTCACAATGCTTGACCTTTAACATTTTAGGCCCTTCTAGGTATGGTAGATCATTATCCCAATAAGGTTATGCAATTACCACTCGATAGGTCATAGTTACCATTCTAGACTAAAAACCAACCTTTGTTGAGCCCATCATAGATGAGCCTATTTACAAAGAGATAATTATCCAACCACTAACCATTCTTCATCTATTTCCAGCCTTACCCCACTTTAGAATATCTATGTTGATTGTTAAGCCACAATAAAGCTAATCAGTACCTCTCGAAAAAAGTCAATCATTCAAAAACTAAATTATGTTCAAAACTGGTATTTTATAACTACTTGTAAACTAAGGCTAAGAGAACCAACCAATCCACAATTTTTTTTTGAAAAACCTATTTTTGATAAGTAAACCTATGATGAATCACCTTTTTATACTATCCCTATTGTTAAGGAGTGTCACTCTAATAAGTTAGAATTTATTGAGTCACTTATTAATGATTATAACTACCTTTGGGAAAATCATTTTCTTGACTATTATCCTATTTTTAAATATATTACCTTTGATGAGTGAGTCTTTATGGATTTGTTTCTTTAATGTTTTACCCTCACTAAGGATTCTCACTTTGACAAACCAATCTTTGTGGATTCCATTATGCCATCACAAGCCATTACTTGTCCAATACCAAAAATTTAACAAGACATCATTGTACCATCATCCACACCAAATGAAAACTCAACATTGAAGTTAGTTTCTATTCTTGAACTGATATTAGATTTAGTATCAAAATTAAAATCAATGTCAGTCTCAACATCGAATTTAAAATCTCTTGATTCAGACTCAACTTCAAAATTAGAATACATTCATGGTTGTTACAATATTGGTTACACATGCCTTGCTTTTCAATTTGATTATATTTGTGATCCTTACACTATTTTTGAAGATGATTAATTCAGCATTGACATAATTGATCCTAGTATATTTTATGAGGATGATACTACCTCTTCTCATTCCATTACCATTCTACATGTCATTAACACCAACCAACATAGCCATTATATTAATATTCCACCTATTTCAAGTGTTGATTGGGATTGAAATAATCACACCTTATTGAATTGCATCCATAGTGATAAATTATTTGAATAATATTAGGGGGACTAAGACCACATTCATATAAAACAAAAACACTCTCCTAGTGAAACCTTCTTGAAGGTGCTAGGGGGAAATCAAAGTCAAAACTTAAAATCTTCTAGTGAAACCTTTTAAAAGGTGCTAGAAGGCAATCCAAATAATTTAACATTCCTTATTAAAACCTTCTTGAAGGCATGCTGGGATAATCAAGATAGCTTTATTGGTGAAAACCTCTTCTAAGCACCAATCACTGATCATAGTAGTTATTCAATGCTTGATTAAAAAATTATCAAAGATGACATCAATATAGCTTCCATTTTATAGAATAATTAAATGGTAACTAATTTTAGGACTAAATAATATAAAAATATGGTGTTCTTATTAAGATCATATTCAAAAGTTTTTAGCCCCACCATAACCAAAACTATGTAAAATCTAGAATCCTTTGATCTTTCTCAATTGGAGAGACCAGGGACAACATGGTCTTATCCCATTACGTTTTGAAGCTATGTGGATCAAACACAAAGACTTTAGATAAATGGTGTACCAATGGTGGAAAATTCCAATTCAGAGCACTCCTATGTTCAGAATAGTCGAAAAACTTCATTATATAAAACAAGAAGTTCATGGATGGAATAGATATAGCTTTGGTCAGGTCTTTTAATAGAAGAAAGACATAATAGGAAATCCTAAAGATATTCAGCAGTGGATGGCTCAAGGAGATGATTCAAAAGACACTTTAGAAGAAGAGAATGTCATGTCTTCTGAATGAAAGAATCTTATGGAAAGAGAAGATATTTTATGGAAATATAAATCTCATGTGTAGTGGCTTAAAGAGGGGGACAAGAACACTAGTTTCTTTCATCTCTCAGCCATGAAACATAGGAAGGCCTATTCCATAACTAAGCTAGTTTTGGATAATGCTGACATTATAACAGAAGATAATGAGATAGGGGAACAAGCCAGGGGTTTCTTTTATAATTGCTCACTAAAGAAAATAATGATGATGAGAATGATAGACCCATGAACCAATTCATTAATAAAATCCCCTATTTGATAACTGAAGAAGATAACCTAGAGATGCTAAAGCTTATAGCTGAGGAGGAAGTATGTGCTATTTTATTTTCCATGGGTGCATTCAAAGCTTTAGGTCCTAATGGCTTCCCTCCTATATTCTTTCAAGAATATTGGGAGATAGTTGGAGCAAATCTTACTATTGTTGTTCGTGAATTTTTTAGATCATGTAAACTTTTGAAACAAGCTAATAATACTTTCATAGTACTTATTCCTAAAAAGTCACAACCCACACACCTGTTAGATTTTTGACCCATTAGTCGATACAACACTATTTATAAGCTATGCACTAAAGTGCTAGTTATGAGGATTTAACCTTTATTAGACAAAATCATTTCCCCTACACAAAAAGCTTCATCTTGGGCAGGCAAATTCTTAATGTTGTGATCACCACACATGAGAATATTCACTCCATGGACAAGAGCAAAATCCCTGGTATGGCTCTTAAGCTAGATATTTCTAAAGCATATGATAGGGTCTCATGGACCTTTCTATTCCAAGTCATTAGAAAATTTGGGTTTAATGATAAAAGGTCTTGCTTGATATGGAATGATATCTCTTCTATAAAATTTTTGGTGCTGGTTAATGGCATACCTAGAGGGCTTTTCTAATCTTTAAGAAGAATCTGCCAGGGAGATCCTCTCTCCCCATACTTATTCATCATAATGGCAGAGGCACTATTAATATACATACAAGTTGATATAGCCGCAAAAAATCTAGTAGGCATAAAACTTGCCTCCTCCCTTTTTCCTATGGTGGTGCAGTAGTTTGTGGATGATACCATCTCTTTTGGCATCTCATCAGTGATTGAAGCTAGAATATGGAAGAATATTTTAAATAATTATGCCATAGAGTTTGAGAAAATTATAAATCTCGAAAAAAGCAATGTGTATTTCTTCAATACTCTTAATGACCTTAGACAAATAATCATTGATATATTGGAATGTGCTAAATATGTTCTACTAGCTACCTACCTGGGTCTCCCCCACATGGTTAAAGAGGTATCTCCAGGCTTTTGGAATGGAATTTTGGAAAGAACTCAGAGGAAAATTCTTGGTTGGAAAGGGAAACTCCTTAGCAGTGCTGGTAAACTACAACTTCTTTGGGCCTCTCTGCAAGGGATTCCTACATATTTCCTATCTCTTTTTAAAATTCCTACATATGTCACTAACAAACTAGAATAGATTCAAATAAAAATCTTATGGATGGGGCTGGAAGATAAATAGATAATGTCTCGTGTTAGATGGGAAAAAGTGTGTCTTCCTAAATCACATGCTGGCCTCAATAATAGGTCTATTAGGAACATGAACAAAGCCCTTCTCTCTAAAATTAATTGGAACCTGATCCATAAAAATAATGATTGGGGGAAATAATGTATGCTAAATATATGCATAACACTAATGGCTCCAAGTTTCTACAACAGAGGGGATTACTCCGAGGATTTGTGATATGGAATAAAATGCTAAAAATTAGAAGCCTTCTTAAGTAAGGAATTAGATGAAAGCTAGGCAATGGTTGGCATATTAAATTTTGGGATGATATTTGGTAAAAGGATAAGGTTCTCATCACACAAGGAAACTATGGAGAGATTGTTGAATTGGCTACTTAGTTATTTGGAGATAGGGTTAGTGATTACATGGATAATGACAATGGTATGCAGAGCTAGAAAAATATATTGGAATGTTGTGATCACTAGCCTGAGATTTTCCCTAAAGCTCAAGAGATTTAGTAGTGGATGCAGGGGACTATAATCCCTCTCTTCCCCTATGACGATGAGCAGTACTAGTGGCCAGATAAGAATGGAACATTTTTTGTCAAGTTTGCTTATCATCTACTAATTATTGAGACTCAAAATAAGGATGTTTGGATAAAGGTTTGGAATTATAAACTTATTCCTAAAATTAATATGTTCTGGTGGGTTATTGCTCATAACAAAATCTTAACTTAGGACAACCTTCAAAAGAGAGGGTTTACCCTGGTTAACAGATGTTGTTTATGTGGTTCAAAAGAGGAAACAGTTTCACACCTCTTCATTCACTGTGATTTTGCCCAATAATTATGGGGCATAATTCTAAATAACTTTGGCATTGAATGGGTCTGTAATTTTGACCTTAAAGAAGTAATCCTCAGCTAGAATCCAACCTTTACACATCCTTGGCTTATGGAATTATGGAATCAAATTCTACCCTATTTGAGTTAGAGTTTATGGAAAGAGCACAACCACAATATTTTTAGGGACACTGCTAGAAATACATCTCAAGTGTTTCATTCCTTTGTTAAGACTCTTATGGAAAGTGTCACCACTGCCCATATTCATTCTATAAAGAAACCCCTATCTCAAGTTGAAAATCAAATTGGAGATAAATGGAAGGTTTTAAACCAGATCCCTGATTATAACAACTCCAAAATTCTACAGAGACTAAATACTAAATGGATTCCCCCAAAGCCTAACTGGATAAAACTCAACTTTGATGGAGCATCCAAGTCTGATGGTAAATCTAGTAGAGGAGGAATTATAAGAAATGATAAAGGATGGATGATCACTGTCTATGCTGTGGAATAGGATTCTAGAGCAATAACTATGCTAAAGTAATGGCTCTCCTATGGGGGGTAAAATTAGCTATATCCCTAGGAATAAGGAGCTTGAGCATACAAAGAGACTCAAAAATGGTCATAGATGCTATTAATAAAGCATCAAAGGTGGGAATTAAGCTAAAAGATATCATTAGGGATATCTAATTGCTTTTGTAGAAGTTCTCCAGAGTGGAGCTTTCCCATATTTATAGAGAGGGAAATAGTGCTGCTGATGCCTATACCAATCTTGGTCAACAATTTTTAGACTGGCAAGTGTGGTGCCAATTTAATCATATCCCTTTAAAAATTAGGGATATTATTCAAAAGGAGATAACTTATCAAGGATGAGTTGAAATAATGAGAATATTAGCTCTCGGAGGAGGTCCATTAGGATGGGGCCATCATGGATCTTGGAACTTGTTAATGATTTTATTCTCTTAATAATCATTCATGATATATTGTATCAAGAGGGGAAGGTGTGTGGGTCTCATTATGAATATCGATGGGACATGATTTCTAATCATGGGAGTAGCCAATGTCATCTTGGTATGGTATTTTGAATTATGAGCCATTACATCTTCATTATGCATCTATGGGAGCAGGGGTTTGTAGCCACTTCTAAGCTAAAGATTGAACTTAGGAACTCCATAGGTTGGGTCTATAAATACAAAATGGGAGGAGACTATATTCAAACTAAACTAGTCTCTTGTTGAAAATTTAAAGATAATCCTCTAGTTTGGCATTACTGTAAATAAGGGGGAATTATCCCATATCTAGAAAGGCTTAATGGATTTGATGAAAACTTGTCTGAGTAATTTGTGAGGTCCTGGTTAAATAGGTGTGTCACTATTGGCGGTATCAATTTTGAGATCTCTGAGAAGGTGATTGCCATGGCTATAGGAATGACCATGTATGGGATAAAGCTTCAAAGGAAAACAAAAATTATGGATCTTGCTAGCCATAAATTGTTCTTGGGAGAAGGTGAGGAACTAGTCCCTTATTAAGGAGGATTCAAGCAGGCTAAACTACTTGAGCCATGGGATGGAGTCTGCTTCATTCTCATGAAGTACTTCACACTTGAAGGTTGATTTACTAGGTTTTATAATTACCATCTCCCTCTTTTAAATCACTTTAGGTGCAATGCTCTCATTAGTTTTCATTTTTATCTACTCTCCTCTTTAGAACATTTGGTCCTTAGGGTGAGAGCAAAAATGTCTAAAAAATTGGATGTGAAACCTATCCCCCTACACTAGGGCCTCATTTTTTGCTTATATAATTTTCACCAAGCCCTAGAGCCATCCAAAACTATCAGAGTTGATAGTGGAGATATCCCCTCCAACCTATTGTCTAGTGATGCCATCTATGAGTCATGTTTCTCCCCTACTTTTTCTAAAACTAAAGATGTTTCTTTCTCCACCCTAGAAGAGACCCCTACTGCCACCTCGAGGTACTTTGCAAGTAAGAAAGGTAAGAAGAGGAAGGTTGATGTGGAGGAAGAGAATATTGGGGGGACCACTGAGATGACCCATAAAAATCTTGGTAGGGCCACGAGGGGTCAAGTTGGTAAACCTTATAAGTCTTCTAAGGCTAATAAGGAGGGCTCCTCCTCTAGAGTCTGAAGGTTGGGGTGGATTTCTAGTAAACCCACCCCTAAAGCCAGACTTATTTAATTTTTAGAGAGTGCTTCAAAGGAATAAACCCAAGAGGAAGAATTTAAGGAATTGGAAATCTAGGAAATTTCTGAGGACACTGAAGGGAAGCAGGTGACTAGGGAATTTGAGGTTACTAAAGAGAAGGGTGCTGACATTACAAATTCTACTATCTAAAAGGGGAAAATGTATGTCGAGGAAGCTAGAGAGGAAATAGAGAATGACATTGGATGGAAAACTGAAATTGAGGCCCTAAAGGATTGTATTCAGAAGCTAGAGCAGAACTTCACCAATTGGCTCTAGAATACAATTCTTTTGAACATTTCTATGCTAAAAGAAGTGGGTAATACTAGGCCTGCTGTCAATGTAGAGAATACTGAGAAACTAAATGATATTCTCAAATCAATGGCTACGTAAGGAGAGACCTCTCTGACTCTCATCTTTCCATTTCTTATTTATTTTGTTTTTATGTCTATTGGTATGCTATTAGTGCTGTCTCTCCTTAGAAGGCTTTTTTTGTCTGATCACCTTCTTGTCTTTGCTCTGTAAAGAGTTTGACCCCTTGTCTGCCACCTTACTTTATCAAAAACACTATGTGTGCCTAAAAATATAGATCTCCATTTGTTACCCAACCTTTATACATTATATTATGATCTACCTCTCCATTCCCAAATCAAATCTTTTAGCCACTATTTATCCATATTTACTATCTTGGACTACACTTTCCTTTGTATAAGTTATGAAGACATCTTGCCTCAAAGTTTGGAGGAAATATATTTAAAGAGCAATGAAGATCATCATAACATTATTAAAGTCTAAATCTATAGCATGTTCTTGATAGAAAAACTTTTTAAAAGAGGTATGGGATAAAAATTTACATGATTAATTATTCTAGCTGTATCATATGTTTATCAAGATGTGTATCTCCACATCAACAAGAACAACAAAACTTTTTACCTTGCCAAGACTATTTACTTTGCCATTTTAATTTATACCTTTCCATTTTAATTTTCCATTCACCTTACCTTTCCCTTGTCATTATTTCATATTCTACCATTTACATTATCACTTGGGGGAAACCCTATTACCATTATAACTAATTATCATGTTATCATCTTATTTAAGTCATACCCTATACTATCCTCCCATACTGCCACTATTGACCAAACATCCCCATACCATCCTCCCATACTATCACTATTGACCAAACTTGTTTTGACCTACCCTACCTAACCCTTTTGACCTTGGTTTCATTAGTTATTATGACACCTTCTATGAGGGGGTTCTGATCTAGTTTTATCAGTTTTAGAATTACATGTTTAAATGGTAGTATATGAAAGTAGTATGACAATGGATCTAGTAATTACATCTTTTTTACACTTGACTAGTGTTCCTGATTATAACCACCTTTGTAAAAATTAGTGTTCCACCTTGTGTTACTAATTATAACTACCTATGGGAAAATTAGGAGCAATACATTTTACCATACATTACTACATCACCTTGTCATTACTATTCCCATTTGCCTTACCATTTGACTAAATTTGTGAACTTGACACTACCTAGTTGGATCTATCTACCTTTTGTATAGGCATAACTATAGTAACTTTAGGTCCTAATGGGACCATGTAGGCTGTGCTCGATTAATGTTGTGGTCAACCTTAGTTACAACATAGGATAACACTCTCACCATTCTATGAGCAAATTAAGCCAATGCCCTCACCTTTTTGTGAGTGATATATTTTTAATACCTAATGATTTTAGATACTTAAAATTTCCAAAAACATTTAGAAACATTTAAAAATCTTAAACATTATAAAATTACATTACCATATCCTAGAGAGATATATAGCCTTAATAATTCAAAAACACTAGTCCTGTCTAAACCTAGTTAATCATCCTCAATCTACCATACTAGGATAAATCCATCATTAGATTTTAATACATTCCACCTCCATTAGGGGTGTGACCTTCCCTTTTCATATAGACTTACTTTAGGGCACCACATTTTTATCCTTCCATTGAGGCTACATGCATAGATATTGTTTTGGTTGATGACAATATGCTTTCTATTGCTTTTATTTTCAAAGCTTTTTGTGTGTTTATTTACTTAGTTGTTTATTTATTTGTTTGCCCATTTTTTATTTCATTGGTGTGTCTTGACTCAATTTATATGTGTTAATTGGGTGGTCCCTTGTGAATTATTATTGAGTCTATTCATATTCATATATCAACATTATCATCATGGTTTTTATCATTGGTGCATTATTTTCAATTATTTATTAGATCAAGAGTTAGTCCTTTTTCACATTATGGATCATGGTGTTTTATATCATGATGTATACCATCACATGCTATATCAAAAATTATCTCAACAAATCTTACAAGTAATAGAGGTGCATAAACTTCTCCTTGGTAACCTTGGTAAATCCTCTCACCCTTCTTGATCAAATCAACCCATTGTCCATTCTAGTTGTATCAATGCTAATAAAGATGAGCATATCTAAATTGGTAGGTGAAACCATATAATTTACATTGATAAATTATCATTCTTATATTCTATTCTTCATTCCCTTTTCTCTTATGTTTGGGCGAACTACATTGGCTTGAGGTCTATTTAGACTATGTAGGTAGTGCTTAGATACATGACATATCTTGAGTCATCTCGACCACCTTTATTATTCAAATCCTCTATTTTATCACTTTGTGTATCCTTTTGTGCCTAGTTTTTTGTGTATTCTTTAGTCATTAGACCATCACATCTATGCTTTTGCCTATTCATCTTTAATTTGTATGATAGGTTATATCTTTGAGTTATGCTTGCCAATCTACCCTATAGGGGTAAAACCAACAAATTTTTTTATTAAATATAGGTCAAATTAATGATTATAACTTCTTATGGTAAAATCATGATTTTGACTCATCCACCCTATTAGGGCATGTAACTGTGCCACTGATTATAATAGGCTTTGGGAAAATTCAGTGTCTCGACCTTTGTTACTAATTATAACCACCTTTGGGAAAATTAATACTTTTCTTAAATCAATACATGCAAAAATTATCTTGATTGGATTAATCTCACACATGGGTTAATTTAATTCTTCTTCTTGTTTCTTTTTGAGGGACCATCTATCCATTGTATTCATCGACCACTCCTTCAAGGGGGCATCATTGTAGGCTTCCCAAACATTATTTAGAGCTTCTTCTTCAATCATTATATTCTTTCCTTCTTAATGTCATTTTTAATTATTTGAGTAGATGTTGATATGCTTATATCTTATAATACATTCCCAAACAAGGGTAAACTATAGACACCTAAAACTAGCCATAACTGGTTTCCAATCAAACTTGAGATTGATTCCTACTGACCATTGCAAATTAAGCGTAAAAATCACTACCCATCCTAAGTTTTCTTGTGAATCATTCATCAAAGATCAAAATCATATTTAGGAATACTTATTTAGGATACTAGCTTGTATGTAAGAATAACCTCTCATGGATTCATCCCTAATCACCTTGTAACATCACACTATCAATTTTGCCTATGGACATATTAAGTGGGGAACTTAAACAAATATCAAAGCTTGAAAGAGCTAACGTGTTAATCAAAATCAATAATCTAATTAAACAAGATTAAATGCTTATTTTATTATCTATTTAAAATTAATTTATATCTAAAAATGGAAATTCTAAAAATCAAAATATCAAGCCTTTTTATCATTGCCTTTATGAGTTATCAAACTCTTCCAAAACATCCTAAAATATCTAATTTGAGATCCATGACTAGTAATTAAAATCATAATTACATGACAATTATTAACTCAACTAGATTTGGTTTTAAGTCACCTATGTTTAATTAGAACCCATTCCAAGCCTAAACTCAACCTTAACTCACCTTGGGTGAGATTTAATTCCCAAGGCTATAAATACAAGGCCATACCTATTCATTTCTAAGCTTGGATATTGTAGAGTTATTATGCAAGATTTGTTCCATAAGACTCATGCAAGTAGTGTTACCATGACCAAATATTAATATGAACAACATCAAAGCCAAGGTTCCAAAGAGAGAAGGAGCCAAACAAGCTTCATTTCCAAAGACTTATTGATGCAAAAGATGAGTAAGCCATTCAACAAGCCATTTAGAATTTCTTAAGAAGGTAAAAGAGTGTATTCTTTTATGTTTTAGTTGTGCTTTCATTTATAGTTTTATTACCTAAGCTCTCCCTAGTGTCTAGGCTAGATGTGTTAGGATTTTAGTGTGTTTATTTCATTTATTTTATGTGACTAACATAAAACTAACCTCCTCTCTACGTAATCCTTGTTCACATTACCCTGTATGCATCACTAACCTATTTTGGTTTTAACCTTAGTAAAATTATGATCGAGTAATTTGACACTTTTGGCCTATCAAGATATTAATTGAAAATATTTAAAATAATTACCAAAATATAAAAAGTAATAATGAAGAATAATTACATTTCAAATCCTAATTAACTTTCCTGAACAAAAATTCCAAATCAAATTAGTGAATTTTATTTACCAATTTTTTTTGTGAGCCAAATATGAAGTCAAAGGTCAAATGAGCTAATAAAGTGATTTATTATCTTCTAAATATTCAAAAATATGACTCACACCTCAAAAATGTCTAAAGTGAGTTTTCATGCCTCATTAATATCTAAAATTGAGGTGTTAAGATTTCATGAGTGCCTTAACCCAACCTAGAGTTAGACTGACTCAACCTAGGTTAATTTAGACTGAACCCAACTTATAATTTAATCTAACCTCCATAAGGTTAGAGTTAATTATTTAAGATATAAATATATGTGCCCATACCATATGAAAATAAGATTTTATGTGTGTGGTTATTTTACCATAATACCTTATTGAAGCTTTTGAGAGTAGTGTTTTAATGCCCAATTTATGCCAAGCTTCACACCAAGCCACAAATAACTATTGGAGAGATTCTACCACCATGGAAGAGCATTTTTAGATGACTCAAATCATCATAGGCCGAACACATACATCATTATGCCAATAAAAAATCATCAAATTTGATAAAATAAGTAAGAAATTTATATTGTTTTTATCTCTATTTTGTGATCTTGCTTATTATTTTATGTTCTCCCTAGTTCTTAGGCAAGAGTGTTTAGTCCTAGTGTATTTTTATTCTTCATTTTTTTTCATTTGGACTAATAATGGACTAATATACATATTTTTTACTCTTTGAACACCTAAGGTACATATATAAGTATGTTTTTTTTACAAGTTTACTTTTACATATATGTTATGTTGACTGCACAAGAGCCTTTGATCTATCACAAAAACCATTTTATATCTTCTACTTCATTTGTAACCATAACTCAATAGACTAATAGGATAAAACAAAATTAAGGGTAAAAATAGGTTAGTAGTTAAAGTTGTGTTTTACCTCAACACACCTTATGTTGAGTGTTGCCTATACAGATACTTCAAAGAGGATCAAACTCCATGTAGTTCTCCCATGCTATGGTGGTGGTGTGTGGAATATTTGTGCAAAATGTTAAATTTTGGTTTAATCCTAGTATGATTAAGTTCTTTAACCATGACTTGTGACCTTATATATTTATTTATACTTTAGCTTAAGGTGACTAGGGTTGTATGCATTTAGAATTGGGAGAATTAAGGAATTTGGTCCTAATGTACAATTAGAATTTTGATGTTTTTAAATATGAAATATTCTTATCTATAAAATGGTTTAAAATATAGATTTATAGTGATCATTTTAGAAGTCTTTTAGATGAGGTTCAATAAAATTATAGTACGACCTATTACATGTATTTGAATAAGAAATTAGCTATTATTTGATAGGGAGGATAAGAATGGTGGAACTGGACACTGCCAAGGAGTGTTGTTATCTAAATGGTGTATTGCTATCATAAGAGTAAAATATATTGATATGGGAATATGGAACAGCTTGTGGATAAGCCTAAACTATTTTGCATGAGGAATAGGGACATTCTAGGATAATTGGTTTCCTTATAGGAATAGGTCATCTACGTGAAAAATGAATGAAAGTGGTTAAAAATTCATGGATTAAGGCATGAAATAAGTGTGTAAAAATGGTGGGAATAAGTACATTGTTTGATCTTAAATGTCAATTTGTGTCTACATTTCCCCCCACTTTTATTCTAGTAATGTAGTAAAGTGAAAGTAATAGAGTAAAAGGAAAATTGTGTACTTGAACTTACTTAAAAAATGTAGTCTTGAATGTAGTCCATAACATTGAATAGTGTTTCATGTAAAAGTTTGTAATGAAACATGTATAAAATCAGTCCTTACTTAAGATAAAAATCAATAAGTGAAGACAAGTAAAATTATAGATCTAATAACAAGGAATGAATACACCTAATTGGCTATGAAAATTATTATGTTTTCTAGTGCAAAAAGTGGTGACTATAGAGGGTAGGACCCTTAGATATTTCATTTTTCATTGAAAATCTTAGATTGGATTGTGTATGCCCCAACCCTCATTAACTGTGTGCTTAAGAACTTAAGGTATGGTTGAATCCATTATTGCATACCCAAAGTGGTGAAGTATTTTTAAAATCCATATATAAATTATAATAGATTTTTCTATGTAAAACTTGTTAAAAAAGGTGAACCAACTACTATAAATAAAATATAGTTCATTTCTGGTTGAAAACTAGCACAAAACTAGTGAAAAAGATAACATGATCTAGGTCTAGTGTATACAACATGGAGAATGATAAACATTGTCATTACATCTATGAAACTAGTACAAATCTGAAAAAAGAGGAAGTCATATGTTTTTGTCATGCCTCATTTATAATATATTAAATCTAAATTATATAACACATCAGTCTTGTATAGTTGGCAAGTAATTCTCATGGTTGTACCTTTCAGTTCAAGACCCTCTTTTTGTTAAAAAGATCACATTCACTATCTCTTGTACTTATTGCTTATCTCTTAGTCTAATGATATTCTATTTTGATTATCAATCCTTCTATACTACTCAAAATTTTATAAACCTACTTATTATCATCACATACAATTTTTGGACCTGTACCTATTTTCTAACTTCCCAAACACTTGCATCCTAGTCAGATATCTAAGTTGACACAAGTGTCATATGCCAAAATAAGTGTCCAATACCATAAAGTCATCACATTTGAAATTTTAACATGTTCTTATGGTTAGCCTAAATGATTTAATGTGAGATATTTATCGAAGGGATTGGTATATATACAAGATCAACCCTCATTCATTCCTCACCTAGCAAAGACCTAAAAAATCATAAAACAAATTACTAAAATCACTCAATCAATCATTCAAGTGATAAAATCTTCCATACTATTTCATATTTCAAATATTAGTCATAGGGACAATGGATATATAGGTTTGAAGTACTTAAGGAGAATCCCATGAGCCATATTTGGCAAGTTACAAGCAAGGTCACTTTATGCACTTATTTATCACACATTGCATCCTTATGTATATAAAAACCAATATTTAGGGGATAAATACATAAGTATGAGGCCATATTCAAAGTATTGGATATGTAATAAACACCCATTGATAAAAGGGTCCTTTAATAAGCTCAACATCGTGAGCCTACTAACCAGTTTTTCCTACAATCTCTCCAAGGGTGAGGAAATTAGGGTTTGATCATTTGAAAAAGAGAGACAACCAAAATATGCATGATATATAAACACATAATATTAAAGGCAAAAAAAATCCTAAAATTTTCTATGTGGTCGCATCTAGATACAGTCATTGTTCTTTACTAGACATCTGTGTCAAGGTTAGACAGGTGTGTTGACGTAACCATGTAGATATGATGTAAGAATTAGAGTCCACATAATGTGAACTTGTATAATCTAATGAATATTATAGAATATTGATCCAATCCACTTATAACCTATTTCATCCTAGATATGCATGTGCATATTAAACCACCTAAGTAATCTTATTTTCCATTTATTGTGGTATCAATCAACAAATGTAATTTCTATTTTTAGTATATATCAACATTTAAATTCAAAAAATTGTTTATTTGAGTTTATAAATTAATTGGAATGCTATAGATCTATTTATTACCTTTGTGCATATTCATTTTTAATTCTTAACCATATATTATATTGATATTTCTCAATTTAGGGTTAAACATTTGATCATATCTAAAGGAAATGACCTTGTTGACAAAATGAATAAGATGCATGCTAAGATCTCAATCCTCAAACTTGTATAATAATCCACTATCTATAAGGATATCCTATTTGAATCATTGTGTGATACCCAAATTCTAATTGATATTGAACCAACTTACTTTGTGGATATCATGTAAATTCTCAAAAATAATGTAAAAATCATTAATTTTGATCCAACAAATTTACCATCTAAGGATATTATTGATCAAGATTTGCCTTTGTTCATACAAGTGACTATGTATAAAAAATGAATCAAAAGGGTGTTCACTGATAATGGATCATGCCTAAACATTTTTAGCACAAATTTCCTAACCACCATGGTATTATCACCATTCTTCTTCAAAAATTATTTATGCATATCAAGGGATTTGATAATTCACACAACCCTCTAATTGGCCAAATCACATTAGATGTGACATTGGGGCCAAAAATAGTTCTAAATACTTTTTTAGGTAATTTCTCAATCATTACATTATAATTTTCTTTTGGGTAGAACTTTTATGCATACAATGAAAGTCATCCCATCTACACTACATTGATGTGTAAAATTCATACATGATGGAACCTTATTGACAATGCTTGTCGATGATGAACCTTTTAAATTTTACAAAATGATACATTTTGATATAGAAGGCATCCCTATGGTGGTGAATATTTAACCCTAAAATGGATTAATGAATCCTAACTTTAGAGTATGTAAGCTTAATAATATAGAAACAATAATGCACAAGGGTGATAATCATATCTATAGTAGACCAATTGGGTGCTAAACTCAGATATAAACATACACAATTTTTTGTGCTAAGAGTAGGTTAAATATAAAAAGTATAACTAAACTATAATGAAAATGATAAATAAGTAATAAAAAGTATTTGGTTCTAATGATAACACTATGTTGGATCTATAATAGGTAGAAAATAGGCTAGAAGATGATTTTGAAACAATCATCAAATTCTAGATCCAATGCTTCTGGATCACTGGACACTAACATCAGCCTTGGATGGCTTTGTTGATGTTACTATTCGGGTTTGATGTAAGTGATCTACATGAAATACATACTAGAAATGGATGAAACCACCTAGATGATTTTAGGTTTGGCTTTGCCTTCACTTTGGTGTATTTATATTTAGTTCATTAACTGTCACTTCTCATAACTTTGTAAAACCATAGTTATTCATCTTCATATTGACCTTGGTAAAAAATAAGTTAATAGGCACATAATTTCAAGATAATCTAAAGACCCCTATATTAGTGAGCACTACCTAAAAGGCCAATACTCTGAAAAGGGTCTCAAAGTGATGTTGTTATCCCCTGTGAGTTGGTTTTTATGTGAGTCATGAAATATGTGCAAATCAAGTATAATAGTGACCTAGCTTGTAACTTAGAAAATCGAGCCCTCAAGTTTCTCCTTTAATACTTAAAATATGTAGATGTTTATTATTATGAATGGTATGGAAATAAGGAAGGTTTGTTTAATTGAAATCTTGATATAGTGCTTTTGATAAGTTACCTTGGTCTTTTTGGTATTTTTGTAGGCGATGAATGAATGAGGGTTGATACTGTATCTATATAGATCCATTTGGAGAAGTAAATCACATTAAAACACTTAGTCCAACCATTAGGATACATTTCATTTACAAAATAAATTGACTTTAGGGCACTAGACACTTGCATCAAGGACACTAACATTGACACTTGTGTCTATCCCAGATATTAATGTTTAGGAAATAACAAAGTAGGTATAGGTTTATAACTTGTAAAGATGGAAGATGAGTAAATTTTAAGCATTTTGGGAATGATATAAGGCCTGATTCATCAACATAATATTAGTCAGACTAAGAGATAGGCTAAGGGAATAAGATACATCAAATGTGAAACTTGTGTAAGTGGGAAAGGTCTAGAACTAAGATAATAACTAAGGTTTGAGTTTTACAAGTGTATAATACTAAGGTGTTATATAATACATAAATATCATATATATTCCCCTGCTTTAATAATTAATGAAATTTCTAGTTTAAATGAAAATAATGTGTACTTGGGTGTATATAACACACCTTATCTTTACATGTCTCCAACTTTAGTGTTTTGCTAGTTACTAACCTAAAACAAAAGCATGTTATAGTAGATAATTAGTGCATATAATCTATAATTAAAATGACTTAAAATATATTTAAATTGAAAGAACAAGGTCGAGGAGTAGACCTATGTGTTGATGTAACCACCTTGCCTATTGACAAGTTAATTTAAGAAATATGTATCATTATAAAGATTTGATACTGAGATTAAGATAAATATTTAAAGTGAATATAACCAAGGAGATAGAGAGATAGATAAAGAGATTAGAAGGCCCATTCCCCCAATCTTGGAGTAAAGATGATTTTCCATATGTTACCTAGCGAGGATGGATAATACAATCAATTCCAACCTAAAAACTTAATACGATTGAGTAATTTAATCATCCCAATCATACTAAAAAGTGAAACAACTATTGTAGCAGATTAGCTCAATAAAGTCTATAAAAGTTTGATCAAGGTATTAATACATAAAATAGTTTTGAAATCTAAAACTAATTTGAATTTTATAATAGTAGGCATAAATTTCATATAATATTCACCTTAGATATATCTCAAGGTGAAATTATGTATAAAAATAGTACCAATGTATAAAATTTTACCACAACTATGAATTTGAATCATATAACTATGTGCTTTGGCCAATTCAAAAACTATGTAAGTAGAAAACATGCTTCCAAAGCATGCCCCAAATATAGATGGAGAAATATAAAAATTGATATAAGTACCAATGTGGAGAACATGTTTCTAAAACTTGCCCCCACTGTAATCTAGAGATGATTAATACCAAATATGTGTGGAGAACATGCTTCCAAAGCATGCCCCAACTAAACCTAAAGACTATAAATGTGTGGAATCCATGCCCATATGACATGCCCCCACTAAATCTAATTTTTTTTTTAAAGTGTGGAGAACATGTCTCTATGACATTCCCACACTAATATGCCCCCCCTTTAAGGTGAGGGAAAAATAGGAACTAGTAGTTACCTTACCTCAAAAGGATAAGACAACTATATAATCTATGAATGAAACCATGTAACATATAGAAGGAACATATCTAGGTATATATAACATTTAAGTGCATAGATATAATGTGATCACTTGAAGGCCTAAGATGCATGATAAGTATCATGGTAACCTATATAGAGTAACAATATAATATCAACTAGTAATTAAGTAGACACATAAGAGCACTCAAAATCAAGTCAACATACAATGGTCCATGGAGATCATAAACAAGGGGCATATTAAAATCCCACACAATCAAAGGGACACAACTTAGTCAAATGTCCATAAAGTCAATTATGACATATTCAAATGCCTATACAAAAAATAATGACATATTTAAATGTTAATGAAAGCATACATAGGTGCAAGGGTCACAAGGAGAATATTCAAATGCTTGAGAAAGTAAGACAATAACAAGGTAACAAGTTAGTGCATAAAAGAAAGCATAAGAAACTAACATAAACATGTCATAGTAACCCATGGATCAAATGTGTTAGGAAAAAATGTCAAGTGTATAACATATTAAGTACCTTTTATAAGATATAATCATGCATAAAGGCATGTGTAAGTATATATGTAAGATCAAACATGATCATTTAGAGTGACATATAATGATATGACCTATGTATATCATGATTAAGGAAGCAGATGCCCCAATGTTTGCATGCCATGAGTAGACAGAATACCCAACATCTAAAATATGAATAGATTATATATCTGTGTATGCCTATATCACACTCAATTATAGGTCTGACACACATTATGGTAACTAAGTATGCCATCCATCAACATGAAACTAAATCAGATTTCAAATGCTAATATAACATGTAGGTGCCAACAATATTTTTGGATTTTTGAATGTTTTTAATTTTTACAGTATTTTGAAAGGTTTAAAAAGTCTAATCAAGGAAATCCTCATCATCAAAAGGTGTAGGACCACCTAATTTTTTTCAATCTTTATTTATATCATTACACTACCACCACTTCAATATTTATATATATTGGTAAATAATCATAGCCATCATATTATATGCAGATTTTTATACCAATATTAAGAAAAATTACACACATGTTTATAGTATATAACTGAACATTCCACTCGGCTAACCAATTTTGTCAAAAATTTAGTTTCAAATGTCGTTCTTGGCCTAATATCCATATGGTGTAATTTCCACACATGGGCCATAGATGATAGGTAACTAGATGTATCTTTGAGATTCTAGAATGAATGAAGAATATATTAGTTCATCTGTAGAATGTCCCAATTGTGCAAGAAAAGTGGTACCACAAGTTGTATTCCACTTGTTATCAAACTAAATATGGTGGAAATATAACCCATAAATATTAGTAGCAATAGTTAAATCCTCATGCTTTGGTCACTTTAAGATAGAGATTTTTTTTTAAACATAGGATGGATTTTAACTTTTACTCATGTTGGACACAATGTGTCCTTCATTTTTTCTATTTTTGAATTTAGTTCTTCAATTTATCACATTGATTAGTATGGTGGACATTGATTCAATGATATTTACATTATGGTACTATGTCTTCTATGGGTATAAGTCTACTATGTGATCTATGTCTGGTAGAAGGTAAAGAAATCATTTCATGCTCAAGTAACATGGATAACATGGTATCTAGAGTATCTTTTTACATTGTGATCTATAATTTTTTTTTAAATCCTTTTGAGAAGGTTCCACATTTTTCACATGATGAATTTCCATTTGACTCTTGTAAGGTTGACTCAATATTTTCATCCAAAAAGGGTGTATGGAGTAATAAGTATTTACATACTCATTTGATGTTTTAGTTTTTCTCTTATCTAGATTTAATTCTATATTTTATGCAGTGGGTTTGGCTTATATGTGCCAAGACCCATAGGTTCAAATAACTTATGTAATACATGATCAAGTGGATCAAATTTCAAGTTTCACATTTTCTAATTTGCCATATTATAGCCTGTATCATCATCACTATCATAGTAATATAAAACATGGCCATATTTTTACTTAGTATTGAATAATAAATGAAGCTAAAATGGTGGGGGATCTTATAGTTTTCATGGATCTTTTGGTAATGGCTCTTTCCCATTTTGCATATCTATGTGCACCTCATAGTTTAGTTCCTTATTTGCATTTGGAGACAAAGGAGACATTGTAATTGACTCACCGATTTCATATCTATATATATGATCAACAGGTAATTACCATTATAGGGATGCCTTTAGTTTTGGAATGTAACATTTTTCAAAATTTGAAAGGTTCATCATCAACATGCATGGATAATAAGGTCCCCTCATGTTTGAATTTTATACATTGATGAAGTTTAGATGGGACAACTTCTATTAAATGTATCCAAGGTCCACCCAAATGTAAATTATAATGTAAGGATTGAGACATGAACTAAAAATTAGTTGAAATTATTTTTGATCTTAAGGTCACATCCAGTGTAATTTAACCAACCAGAAGACTATGTGAATTGTCAAACCATTTTATCTTCTTAACTTTGTTTTATAAAATATTTTTTTTAATACCCATAGTGGTTAGGAATCATATGCTACAAATGATTAAGAATGATCCATTATCAATGGGAACCCTTTTGATATATTTACTTTTGCATTGTCACTTATATGAATAAAGGAAAATTTTGGTTAATAATCTTTGGATGGTAAATTGATTGGATCAAAGGTGATGATCTTGTTATTGTTCTTGAGATTTTTCATAATATCTACAAAATAATCTAGTTAAATATCACTTAAAACTTGTGTCTCATGTAATGACTCATATAGTATATCCTTATAGACATTATATTGCTTTAAGATCTCAAGGATTGAATTTTTTTCATGTGTGTTAATCAATTTCTTAATAATGTCATATCCCTTGGATTTTATTACTAGATTAGGTTTATAAGGCACTTGTACATTAATAGGTGGTAGGATGGGTAGAACAACCCTACCTTTTTGAGTATTAATAACATGGACTATAAAATCCAATATAAGCCATTAGTGAATAATGGGTGTGGAATGGTAGATATCATTCAAATAATACTAAGGTATAATGAATGTTTGAGATCATACATGTTGGTATTTAGATATAAGATATATGACATTAAAAAAATAATTTTGAAGAGAGATCAAGTGTTATTTGCACTTTAAAACACTCACATTATTGTCATGGATTTGATAAATAGCTTAAACAATGTAACTTATGTGGAAAATGGTCACAACTATAAGGTATTAGACCTTAAAATAATTTACAAAGATATCGTTAAAAAACATGATTTTAAAATTATAGCAATCAAGGATGAGTAACAAAAAATTAGAAAAAACCTAGTTATCCTAGGGTTTGATGTTCAAAGATCAGGTTTTCCAAATGTTTAACCCTAAAATATTTTAAGGAATACTAACTTTGGATCATATAGGTTTAATAATATAGAAATAATAATGCACAATAGTGTTCATTAGATATATAACATGCCAATTGGGTACTAAACTCAGATATAAACATACACTAAATTTCTTATATTGAGAGTAGGCTAAATATAGAAAGTATAATTAAGTTATGCATGGAAATGACAAAAAAGTAATATACTTAGCTAGTTCTGATGCTAACATAGTGTTGGATCTAAAATAAGAAGAAATTAGGATAGAATATGATTCTATAATAATCATTATATTTTAGATTTGATGCTTCTAGAGCTCTGGACACTAACATCAACCTAGGATGGTTATGTTAATGCTACTATTTGGTTTCGATGTGTCCTATTCAAAATAACTAATAGAAAAGGATGAAACCACCTATATTCTTATGGGTTTGGTTTTACCGTCACTCTAGTGAATTTAGATTTGGGCCATGGAGTATTTCTCCTCATGAATTTGTAAAACCCTAGTTCTTCATCTTCATAGTAACCTTGGGGGAAAATGGGTTAGTGGTCACATAGTGTCAAGTTGACCCTAAAGACCCTTATGTTAGTGAGCACTTCCTATATAACCAATACTCTGAAGAGGGTCTCAGACTGATGTAGTTATCTCATATGTGTTTGATTATGGGTGAATTATGTAATATGTGCAAATCAAGTAAAATAATGGCCTATCTTATAACTTGGTAAACTGGGCTCTTGGGTTTATCCTTTAGTACTTTATATTGTAGATGAATTATTCCTATGAATGGTATGTAAATATGCAAGATTTATTAAATTTAATGATTGATAGAGTGATTTTGGTAAGTTGCTTTGGTATCTTTGGTTTATTTGTAAGTGAGGAATGAATGAGGTTTGATCTTGTATTTATATCAATTCCTTTGGAGAAGTAACATTAAATCACTTAAACGAACCATTGTGATATGTTTCATTTGAAAAATATATGAATTTAGGGCATTAGACACATGCATTATGTTAAGACACTAACATCCCAAATGTTAGTGTCTAGGGAACATGAAAGTAGGTATAGGTTCAAAACTTGTAGAGATAGAAGATATGTATATTTTAAGCTTTCTAGACAAGATATAAGGCTTAGGTCATCAACATAAGAGTGTTCAAACTAAGACATAGTCCAAAGGGAATAAGATAGAATAGATGTGAGACTTATGGAAGTGAGAAAGGTTTATAACTAAGAGGGAAAACCAAAGTTTGAGTTTTCTAAGTGTACAAGAATGAGGTGCTATATAATCCATAAATATCATTTACAATGCCATATAAGCAATGTACTCTACTTGATAATATATAAACTTTTAAAATGGTTGAGTCAAGTATAATGGATCCATTATGTCTAGACAAAAATAAAGAACTAAACACCAAGGTTCACATAAAGAGGAAGAACCATTACCAAAGGAATCAATGATACCATAAACATAATAAAATTGAGCATTTGAACTTCCTTTATTGGTCAATACCGAGCAATAATATTGTTATTGGAAATATTGTCATTGATGTCAAAGGTCTAGCATTATTGGTGATAAAGGCCCCATTGAATTTAATGATGTTTTTAATAGTAATATATTGGCTAATATTTGTTAATATTTATTTAATATTAATGAATATATTTTTGGTTTCATAAAGTCAAAAGAAGGACCCATGGAGAAGTCAAAGAGTCACGGGGTAAAGACAATAGAAGAATGGGATGCATTTTCCCATGAAGAGTCATCTTTGGGAATTCCAAGAGTCACGAAGTGAAGAAAAAAGAGCAAGGGTGAAATTTATCATGAAAGGACACTTTGAAGAATATGAAAAGTCACCAAGATAAAGACAACAGAGGAAATGTTGCTTTTTCTTATTAAGGGTCACCATAAAACTTTTCAAATTCAAGGATATCAAGGGTCATGCAAGTTTGGTGCCATTTTCCATTAGAATTGAAGGGTCACCAAAGGTGAATGCCATAGGTAATTTGGAAAGCTATAAATAAAGGCTTGAAAAGACATTTATAATATGGAAGATAGAGTATGATTCGTAATTGTTATATCTAGCTTAGAAGAGTAGAGGAGAGTGAGGAAAGAGATATTTTAATGAGTTGTCATTTGTTGAGATAGAAACATTAAGAGATAGTTGTGTGGTATACACAAAAGGGGTTGGTGCTCCTGTGGGTTGGTGCTCATGAATAGTTACTATGTTGGTGCTCAGCAAAGGGGTTGGTGCTCCTCTAGGTTGGTGCTCAACAAAGGGGTTGGTGCTCCTAAAAGTTGGTGATCCTAAAATTTTGTGCTTGCCAACATTTTAGGTTGATTTCATGCTCATTCATATACTTGATATTGTTCTCCATGGGTTTTCCCACATTCAATTTTCACATTAAATATGGTGTCTCTCTTTATTTTTTATGGTGTTTATTATTTTAATTTTATTGCATATCTTGAATGTATGATTAAGTGGAATTTTATCAAGTGAAAGTTTATAAGATTTATGATATACTGATTCACCCCCCCTCTCAGTATATCCTATGCTTAACAATTAGTATCAGAGCAGGTTCCTTTTTAAAAACATTTTACAGCTTGAAGGTAGATCACGAAAGCACTAGTTGGCCAAGTAGCTAAAGAAGGAGAATTAAGAGTTAAAATATATGGTTGAGACTTTTAAATAATAGGTGTGTATCTTGGATTCTAACTTGGATATAGAAGTAAAAGAAAATAATATATTTATTCAGGATCTAAAGAATCAACTAGAGGTTTCAAATTTATGTTTGAAATAAAAATAAGAAGAGATTATATTCATGGCCATACATGAAGATGCCTCTACAAGAATTTTTTTAGATGATCATGAAGAAGAACAAGATGAAGTTGAAGTTAATCTAGAAGGAGAAGTCATTTGTACCTTAGAAGAGTTAGAAGCTATTGAGAAGAAGAATCAAAGATTGAAGCCCCAGATCGAGAAAAATGAAAAGGAGTTAAAGAAAATAATGAAGATCTACAAGCACACTTTTAAGAAGCTAAGAAGAATGAAGAAGATATAATGGCATAGTTGAAAATAGTAATTAAAGACTGTGAAAGGTATGTTATTAAAATTGCTTCTTTAAAAGCAGATCTTGATAAAAAAATAAAGCTATCAATGATAGAGCAGTCAATGATTCAAAATTTGAGAATAAAACTAATATGTTGAATAAGATATTAGAAATCCAAAAGGCAATATCAGATAAGACAAGTGTCATATTTGAAAAGAGAAAGATCTATGTTAAAGCTCTTACAAAAGAGGACACAAAAAGGGAATAAGTGAAGAATACAGAGGACATCTCAAACAAAGAAGGCTGGAGGGAACAAAGCTAAAAAAAGTAATCAAGTCAGAGATACACAAATAGGTCCTATTTTTATGTTTATTATTTATATTGTAATGGATATGGTCATAAGAAATTAGAATGTTGAAAAAGAGCTATCAGTTTTAGAAATAAGAAGGAAAGTCGTGTAGATTCAAGTAGAAGATACAACTCTTTTGCTCCTCTATCATGCTTTGATGAAGAGGACATAATATGTTACAAGTGTAACAACTTTAAAAACATAACTCAATACTATAGAATCATGTTTGATTTAGTCAAGAAGTACCAGAGTTTCAAGGATCCATTCATTAAGAAGAAAGTTTAGACAGGTTCTTGGCAAAAGAAATAACTAGAACAATCTATGTTCGTGTAGACAACTTTGCATGTAAGAAATGAATAAAATCCATGGTTCATTGATAATGGATGTTTCAGGCACATGATAAGAGACAAGATCAAGTTCATAACCTTGAATAAGATCAATGTTGGCACAATGAAATTTAGAGACAATACTACTATCAAAATTGTTGGAAAAGGTACACTAAATTTGGATAATGGTAGAACTAAAACTAAAAATGTTTTATATGTAAGTGTAAGTCAAATGTGTGATCATGGGCACACACTAAACTTTTATTTATAAGGTTTTGAAATTAGAAGAAAAGATTCAGATGTATTGATTGCAGATGTTCAGAGAGTAGGCAATAACTTATATATGTTATTGGACATCAAAGGTCAAAGATGTTATTTGAGTCAGATTGAAGAAAGTTGGATATGGTATAGTAGAAAAGGGAACATAAATTTTGATAATATTTTCAACATTAGAAAAAATCAATTATTCATAAATATTCTAAAGATTACAAATCCATCTAACATGTTTTGTGAAACATGTTAGCATGGGAAACAAGCTAGAAGGCAGTTCAAAATAAAAGAGTACTCGACCACTTAGATGCTAGAGTTTGTTCACACTGACCTATGTGGACCTATGAGGACTTAAATTACTCAAGGTGATAAATATTTCATGTTGCTTATTGATTATTTTTCACGTATGACTTGTGTAATGTTTTTAAATAAAAAATCATAAGCTTTTAGACATTTCAAAGCATTCAAAGCATTAGTTGAGAATGAAACTAGTTTGAAGATTAAGTGTCTAAGATCACATCAAGGAAGAGAATTCATGTCATATAAATTTATTGATTTTTGTGAAGATCATGAAATAAAGAAATATTATTCAATATCTAGAAATCCATAGCAAAATGGAGTATTTGAACAAAAAAATAGAATAGTTTAAGAGATGGCAAGGATAATGCTAAATGAATCCAAGATAGTAGATAAATATTGGAGAGAGGTGGTTGCTAAAATAGTGTATATTCACAATAGAGAATTATTGAAATTCAATAGTGACAAGACTCCTTATGAGCTATGAAATGACAAACTAGTAATAGTTGATTATTTTAGAATTTTTTATAGCAGATGCTTCATAAAGAAAACCAATGAAAAACATGGTAAGTTTGAATCCAGAGTAGATGAAGGTATATTTATTGGTTATTTTTGGAAAAGTAAATATTATAAATGTTATAAAAAAAGAATCAAGAAATATTTTAAAAGTGCAAGTTTCAGGATAGAAGAAGATGGAACATAAAGAATCAATGATCTAGTAGACACTCCTTAAATCATTGAAGAGGAAGGTTTTAAAGAATCAGATGAAGATAAGGAGAAGGAGAAAAAGGGAATCAAAACTCCATCCAAATATGTTCAGATAAATCATAATGAAAGTGTCATCATTAGGGACATAAATGAAAGAATTCACACTAGAAGAATGATGGTAAGTGAATCTCAGCAAGTTAGTTTCTCTTTGTTATCCAAAATTCAGCCTAGAATTTTTTCAGAAGCTAGACATGATAAGCATTGGGTTAAGGATATGGATGAAGAATTAAATCAAATATAAAATAATGATACTTGGGAATTACTAATTAGACTAAAAGATCACAATGTGATAGGAAAAAATGGGTTTATAGAAATAAGTTGAATGAAAATGGAGAAGTGACTAGAAATAAAACAAGATTAGTATGTAAAGGATATTCTCAAATTAAGGGAATAGATTTTGAAAAAAAAAATTCACCAGTGTTAATGTTAGAGGCTATTAGAATATTTATTATATATGTAGTGTTTAAAAATTTCAAAGTGTTTTAGATGGATGTCAAATCTACCTTCCTAAATGGGAATTTTGAAGAAGAGGTCTACATTGAGCAACTTGAGGGATTTATTCTCTCAAATATTAGTAGCCATGTATGCATATTGAAGAAAGCATTGTATAGATTGAAACAAGATCTAAGAGCTTTGTATGCAAGACTTGATAAGTACCTGTAAGATCAAGGTTTCAAGAGAGGATTTGCTGATAGTAATATCTACATCAAAACAAAAGGTAAGCATCAATTGATTATTGTGGTATATGTTGATGATATAATTTTTGGAGGAAATATTGAAAAGATGATGAAATAATTTTTTGATAAAATACAAAAAGAATTTGAGATGTCTATGCTTGGATAATTATCATTTTTCTTAGGATTGCAAATATTTCAATCAAATAAAGGAATTTTCATATCTCAAATTAAATATGCCAAGGAAATGTTGAGAAAATTTGGTTTTTAGGATTGTGCACAAGTTGGCATACCTACATGTATAGGAAATAAGGTGAGCAAGGATGAAGTTTCACCTATTACAGATCAATATTTGTATAGATCTATGATAGGTAGTCTTTTATATTTGACAACATCAAGGCTAGACATCATGCATGTAGTAGGTATGGTTGAAAGATATCAATCATCTCTAAGAGATAGTCATGTTGAGTTGGTGAAGATAATATTCAGATATATCAAGGGGATATTAGATTATGGATTATGGTATCCCACAAGAAGATATTTCACTTTGGTTGCTTATACAGATTTAGATTAGGTAGGGTGCTTGGATGACAGAAAGAGTGCAATTGGAGGAGCTTTCTTCCTTGGTGATAGCTTAGTATCATGGCTAAGTAAGAAGTAGAATTTAGTATCACTTTCTATAGCTGAAGCAGAATATATTGTAGTAATATTGTGTTGTATCAAGTGCTTTAGATGAAGTAAACTTTGGAAGATATTAAGGTAAAATATGATGAACCTATTTCTTTTTCTTTTGATAACACAAGTGCTATAAATATTTTGAAGAATCTAGTGATGCATTCAAGAATAAAACATATTACCATTAGATATCACTTCTTGAGAGAGTAGGTTACAAATCAATAGGTTAAGATGGAATATATCAATACTACACAGTAGATTATACATATTTTCATAAATGCACTACCAAAAGACACATTTGAGTATCTATGAGAGAAGTTGGGAGTAATTTATTTTACTTCCTTCCATTGAGATTTAGCATTAGTTGAGAGGGAGCTAAGTATTAGCTCCAGGTAGGTCCTTTGCCATTGATGGCAAAGGGGGAGAATAACAGGTATAGGTATAGGTGAAAAAATAGGTACAGTGAATAGGTATAGGTTGCTACAATAAGGGGGAGTTACTTTATGTTTTTTAGATGACAGTATGTGTAGGTTTTAGGATGTGGTAGTTTTAGTTTTAGGTTTCCATCAATGACAAAGGGGGAGATTATTGGAAATATTATCATTGATGTCAAAGGTCTAGCATTATTGGTGATAAAGGCCCCATTGCATTTAATGATGTTTTTAATAGTAATATCTTAGCTAATGTGTGTTAATATTTATTTAATATCAATGAATATATTTTTGGTTGCATAAAGTCAAAAGAAGGGCCCATGGAGAAGTCAAAGTATCATGGGGTAAAGATAAAAGAAGAATGGGATGCATTTTCTCATGAAGAGTCATCTTGAGGAATTCTAAGAGTCATCAAGTGAAGATAAAAGAGGAAGGGCACAATTTATCATGAAGAGACACTTTGAGGAATACGAAAAGTCACCAAGATAAAGACAAAAGAGGAAAGGATGCTTTTGCTTATGAAGGGTCACCATATGACTTTTTAAATACAATGACGTGAAGGGTCATGCAAGTTTGGCACCATTTTCCATGAGAATTGAAGGGTCACAAAGAGTGAATGCCAAAGGTCATTTGGAAATCTATAAATAAAGACTTGAGAATCCATTTATAATATGGAAGATAGAGTATGATTTGTAATTGTTATATCTAGCTTTGATGAAGAGGCCATAATATGTTACAAGTGTAACAAATTTAAAAACATAACTCAATACTATAGAATCATGTTTGATTTAGTCAAGAAGGACCAGAGTTTCAAGGATCCATTCATTAAGAAGAAAGCTTAGACAAGTTCTTAGCAGAAGAAATAACTTGAAAAATCTATGTTCATGCAGACAACTTTGCATCTAAGAAATAAATAAAAGCCATGGTTCATTTATAATGGATGTTTAAGGCACATGACAAGAGATAAGATCAAGTTCATAACCTTGAATAAGATCAATGGTGGCATAATGAAATTTGGAGATAATACTACTATCAAAATTGCTGGAAAAGGTACACTAAGTTTGGATAATGGTAGAACTAAAACTAAAAATGTTTTATATGTAAAATGTTTTAAGCATAATATTTTGAGTGTAAGTCAAATGTTTGATTAGGGGCACACACTAAAGTTTTATGTATAAGGTTTTTAAATTAGAATAAAATATTCAGATGTATCAATTGTAGATGCTCAGAGAGCAGGCAATAACTTATATATGCTATTAGACATCAAAGGTCAAAGATGTTGTTTGAGTCAGATTGAAGAAAGATGGATATGGTATATTAGAATGGGGCACATAAATTTTGATAATCTTGTCAGCATTATAAAAAATCAAGTATTCATAAATCTTCCAAAGATTACAAAGCCATCTAACATGTTTTGTGAAAATTGTCAGCATGGGAAACAAGGTAGAAGGTAGTTCAAAACAAAAGAGTACTCGACCACTCAGATGCTAGAGTTTGTTCACACTAACCTATGTGGACTTATGAGGAATTAAAGTACTCAAGGTAATAAATATTTCATGTTGCTTATTGATGATTTTTCATGTATGACTTGGGTAATGTTTTTAAATAAAAAATCATAAGCTTTTAGACATTTCAAAGCATTCAAAGCATTAGTTGAGAATGAAATAATTTGAAGATTAAGTTTCTAAGATTAGATCAAGGAAGATAATTCATGTCATATTAATTTATTGATTTTTTTGAAGAGCATGGAATAAAGAAACATTATTCAATAGCTAGAAATCCATAGCAAAATGGAGTATTTGAACAAAACAATAGAATAGTTCAAGAGATGGCAAGGATAATGCTAAATGAATCCAAGATAGTAGATAAATATTGGAGAGAGGTGGTTGCTAAAATAGTGCATATTCAGAATAGATAATTATTGAAAGTCAATAGTGACAAGACTCCTTATGAGCCATGGAAAAACAAACTAACAATAGTTGATTATTTTAGAGTTTTTGATAACAGATGCTTCATAAAGAAAACCAATGAAAAACTTGGTAAGTTTGAATCCAGAGTAGATGAAGGTATATTTATTGGTTATTTTTGAAAAAGTAAAGATTATAAATGTTATAAAAAAATAATAAAGTTAAAATTGTTGAAAGTGCAAGTGTCAGGATAGAAGAAGATGGAACATAAAGAATTAGTGATCCAGTAGACACTCCTTAAATCATTGAAGAGGAAGGTTTTGAAGAATTAAATGAAGATGAGGAGAAGGAGAAAAAGGGAATCAAAAATCCATCCAAATATGTTCAAATAAATAATAATGAAAGTGACATCATTAGGAACATAAATGAAGGAATTCACACTAGAAGAATGATGGTAAGTGAATCTGAGCAAGTTAGTTTCTCTTTGTTATCCAAAATTCAGCCTAGAAATTTTTCAGAAGCTAGACATGATAAGCATTGGGTTAAGGCTTTGGTTAAAGAATTAAATCAAATAGAAAATAATAATACTAGGGAATTAGTGCCTAGACCAAAAGATCACAATGTGATAGGAGCAAAATGGGTTTATAGAAATAATTTAAATGAAAATGGAGAAGTGACTAGAAATAAAGCATGATTAGTATGTAAAGGATATGATCAGATTAAGGGAATAGATTTTGAAGAAAATTTTTTAGCAGTGGAAAGGTTAGAGGCTATTAGAATGTTTCTTCCATAAGCATTGTTTAAAAATTTCAAAGTGTTTTAGATGGATGTCAAATCTGCCTTCCTAAATGGGAATCTTGAAGAAGAGGTGTACATTGAGCAACCTGAGGGATTTATTCTCTCAAATATTAGTAACCTTGTATGCATATTGAAGAAAGCATTGTGTAGATTGAAACAAGATCCAAGAACTTCATATGCAAGACTTGATAAGTACCTGTAAGGTCAAGGTTTGAAGAGAGGATTTGCTGATAGTAATCTCTACATCAAAATAGAAGGTGAGCATCAATTGATTGTTATAGTATATGTTGATATAATTTTTGGAGGAGATATTAAAAATATGAGTATTTTTTTTGATAAAATACAAAAATAATTTGAGATGTCTATGCTTGGATAATTATCATTTTTCTTAGGATTGCAAATATTTCAATCAAATAAAAGAATTTTCATATCTAAAATTAAATATGCCAAGGAAATGTTGAAGAAATTTGGTTTTTAGGAGTGTGCACAAGTTTCCACACCTATGTGTATAGGAAATAAGGTGAGCAAGGATGAAGATTCACCTATTACAGATAAATCTTTGAATATATCTATGATAGGTAGTCTTTTATATTTGATAGCATCAAGGCTAGACATCATGCATGTAGTAGGTATGGTTGCATGATATCAATCATCTCCAAAAGATAGTCATGTTGAGTTGGTGAAGAGAATATTCAAATATATCAAGGGGATATTAGATTATGGATTATGGTATCCCATAGGAAGAGATTTCACTTTGGTTGCTTATACAGATTTAGATTAGGTAGGGTGCTTGGATGAAGAAAGAGTACAAGTGGAGGAGCTTTCTTCCTTGGTGATAGCTTAGTATCATGGCTAAGTAAGAAGTATAATTTAGTATCACTTTCTATAGCTAAAGCATAATATATCACAATAGTATTGTGTTTTACTCAAGTGCTTTAGATGAAGTAAACCTTGGAAGATATTAAGGTAAAGTATGATGAACCTATTTCTATTTTTTTTATAACACAAGTGCTATAAATATTTTAAAGAATCCAATGATGCATTCAAGAACAAGCATATTCCCATTAGATATCACTTCTTGAGAGAGTAGGTTACAGATCAATAGGTTAAGATGGAATATATCAATACTACAGAGTAGATTGTAGATATTTTCATAAAGGCACTACCAAAAGACGCATTTGAGTATCTATAAGAGAAGTTGGGAGTAATTTCTTTTACTTCTTTTCATTGAGATTTAGCATCAGTTGAGGGGGAGCTAAGTATTAGCTCCAAGTAGGCCCTTTACCATTGGTGTCAAATGGGGAGAATAATAGGTATATGTATAGGTGTAAAAATAGGTATAGTGAATAGGTACAGGTTGCTACAGTAAAGGGGAGTTAATGTATGTTTTTTAGATGATAGTATGTGTAGGTTTCATGATGTGGTAATTTTAGTTTTAGGTTTCCATCAATGCTAAATGGGGAGATTATTGGAAATATTATCATTCATGTCAAAGGTCTAGCATTATTGGTGATAAAGGCCCCATTGCATTTAATGATGTTTTTAATAGTAATATCTTGGCTAATGTGTGTTAATATTTATTTAATATTAATGAATATATTTTTGGTTGCATAAAGTCAAAAGAAGGGCCCATGGAAAAGTCAAAGAATCATGGGGTAAAGATAAAAGAAGAATGGGATGCATTTTCTCATGAATAGTCATCTTAAGGAATTCCAAGAGTCACCAAGTGAAGATAAAAGAGGAAGGGCATAATTTATCATGAAGGGACACTTTGAGGAACACGAAAAGTCACCAAGATAAAGACAAGAGAGGAAAGGATGCTTTTGTGTATGAAGGGTCACCATATGACTTTTCAAATGTAAGGATATGAAGGGTCATGCAAGTTTGGCACCATTTTCCATGAGGATTGAAGGGTCATAAAGGGTGAATGCTGAAGGTCATTTGGAAAGCTATAAATAAAGGCTTGAGAATCCATTTATAATATGGAAAATAGAGTATGATCTGTAATTGTTATATCTAGCTTAGAAGAGCATAGGAGAGAGAGGAAAGAGATATTGTAATGAGCTATCATTTATTGAGATAACAACATTGAGAGATAGTTGTGTGGTGTACACGAAAGGGGTTAGTACTCCTGTGGGTTGGTGCTCATGAATAGTTGTTGTGTTGGTGCTCAGCAAAGTGGTTGGTGTTCCTATGGGTTAGTTCTCATGAATATTTTGTATGTTGGTGCTCAAAAAAGGGGTTAGTTCTCCTACAAGTTGGTGCTTTTGAATATTGTAGTTTGAGAGGTGCTCATTCATATACTTGAGATTATTCTCCATGTTTTTTCCCACATTAGGTTTCCACGTTAAATTCGGTGTCTCTCTCTATCTTGTGTGGTGTTTATTATTTTAGATTTATTGCATATATTGAATGTATGGTTATGTTCCATTTGATTAAGTGAAATTTTATAAGATTTATGATATCCTATTTCACCCCCCCAGTATATCTCATGCTTAACAATTATAATGTTTCAAATTTTTATGATAGTGATGATGATCTTGCCTATGATATGACATGAGAAATTGAAAAAAACTAAATTTTGATCCACTTGAGGATATTTTTCATAACCTATTTTCACCTACAAGCTCTAGTACATATAAGAAAAAAATCACCTTTGGAGGATACAAAATGAAATCAAGATAAAGGCAAAACAAACATAGTAAATGAGTATGTAAATGCTTGTTATTCCATCCATCCCTTTTGGATACACAAATTGAGTCAACCTTACAAAGGTAAAATGTAGATACATCAAGTAAATAATGTGGAGGTCTCTCATAGGACTCCATAATAGAATTTACAGATCACAACAAACAAAGAGACTCCAAATACAATGCTTTCTATGTTACTTGAAAATAAGGTGGTATATTTACCTTATAACAAGAATAAATTAGGCAATATAATTTTTCCTAAAGAGGGATTAACATATCTTAACTATCATTGGATCATTGGTCATCATACAAATCATTGTGGGGCATTAGAAAAACAAATTAAAAAATATAAGAGTGAAGGAAACATAAATTTTTTGTGCTTAAAAAATGAAAAAGAGTTAATACTTCTAATTATTCAAAAGAAATCCATCCTTGAAAAATACAAAGGCATGCATCCTTAAATATTATTGTAAATATTTATGGGGTTCATTACCAATAACTCAAGGTGGTTATGCAAAATTATAGCACAACTTGAAATATTACCACACTACAACAAATGGGACATAATATATATGAACTATGATATTCTCCAACATTTCCAAGATCTCTTGGGTACATTATACTACCCATTAAATACGGACTAAAGGTAGTAGACCTTGATATATGGACAATGGATTAACAACCACATTTGAATCTACATCTTGGCCATTATTAGTTGATTGATATACAAGTAACTACTAGTTCCACATGTCAATAAATTAATTTCTAACATGATAGTAAATAAATTCATATTCTACATGATGGATATCATGAGGGGTAGATACCCAAAATTTATGGTAGAGAACCAATAATTACAATATAAGTAGTTTTTGAAAACAAGGCCACTAGAAAGCACCTTGGCTCTTAAATTTGAAGATTTGTTGGAATAAATTGGTTTCACATATATCAAAAATACCAAAAATTATAGAATTCAAAAACTATTTTTAGCATTTACATATTTTATTAGCTCCTTAGAATATATATTGTGAGTTCCATGTTGGTAAATAAAATATTTTTTCCTTTATATATACACATATGTTTCATGCATATTTTGAGTGTGATATAAGCATACTCATGCACATGATTTATGCACTTTTAGATGTTGGGCCTTTCCTCTACTCATGTCTTATGGAAATTTGGGGGAATCTACTTATTTGATCATGATACACATAGGTTACATTATTCTATAATAATTTTTCACTATCATGTTTGAGTTCATATACTTACATGTGCCTTTATCCATGGTTATATCTTTGGTAGTGTATTTGATATGCTATGTACTTAACATTTTTTATAAACACATAGATCCAAGGACTAGTATGATATGTTTATGCTAGTTTTTTATGTTCCATGCTTTTCATTTATGTACAACCTTAGGTGTCTTTCCTTTCTTATTTTTTGATTTCTCGTCTAAACATTTAAATATGATCCATTATTTGTAGCCCTCGTGCCTTTGTTCACTTCCCTTAACATTTGAATATGTCACTTTTTATTATATATACATTTGAATATGTCTTTGATTTCCTTATGGACATTTGACTATGTCATGTCCCTTTGATTGTGTAGCATTTAAACATGCCACTTATTTTAGGTCTTCCTGGACCATTGTCTTTTGATTGTCTTTTGAGTTATTTTGTGTGTGTGATTGATTTCTTGTTTGACTTGTATTGTTACTATATAGACATTTCCATGATTCACATCATGAATATTATTTTTTATGTGATCACATACTATGTACCCAATTATTATATCTATATACAAATAATCGTTTCAAATTTTATCAATTATTAATGGTTTCTATCTTGCAAGCACCCATCAAGTCTCAATCTCTCTGAGTTCATGCAATAATGGGTGAATGGGAAAGGGTTGGGTATACCATTGGTGTTTCATAGGATTATTATCCCTTATTACCACTTACTATCTACACACCCATCTCTTAAAAACATTCCCCTAAGCTTTACCTCCTAATTTGCACCCTCCTCTAGTCATTTACCACCTTCATTAGCCCTTCCCAAGACCAAAACCATTTTTGATGGTTTATGTTACACTATCAACCCCATAGACCTTGTACTCTAATTTAGAAGACTTATTAGGGTCTACAGTAACCCCTAGTTGACATAGACTGTGACCTAAATTGTTATTTTCAATAATGATACTAGGTTAACTAGGTCGACTTTGTTGGCCTAAAATTTTAGAAAGGATTAGGATTAGATCCACCTATATAAACACATCCATTTCATCATTTATAGAAGAAGAGATATATATATTATTCACTACTTATCCACCATTTTACTTGATGATCTAGCTTACGATTTCATACATTTAGAGATATAGATCTTGTCATGTGAAGAAGTCTTTTGGATGTATAGATAGGTTGTGTAGCCTAGAGCTGAATTATCCTTGTCATCCTTATATACCATAAAAACTACTTAAAAAGAACCTTGTTTGTTACCCCAACTTTGTGTCATAAGATTTGGTGAGAACTAGATTAGAATTTCTATTTACTTATTAATTTAGTGAATATGAAAACATAGGGCCTAGCTAGGGTCATTCCATAGTTTTGCTTGATTGGAGACTTTGGAACCCTTCCTAGTGATATTATTATGGTAAGAGATCCCTTAGCTAGGTATAGAAGATAAATATTGGTCATGAATATGAATATCTAATGTATCTACAATCATAAGTGTAAGTATGATTTATCTTCTCCAAGATAGGATTGATTTATAGATATGTGGCATTTCCCATTGCATACATTATGGTGAACCCGATGTGAATCTAACCCTTACAAGTTTTCATTCACACTATAATTCTTATCATCTTATTATATTTTCTATATTTTTAGTATTGTATCGAACCAATTATTATTTTTATAACTTTTTGTGTGTAGGTTTAACAAATATTCATATCAAAATGACTCTATTTTATCTATGTAGGTCTTTATTAAATATAGGGTACTAGATCAAATAGGTTGACACAGTACTTTTATTTAGTTATATATAAGCATATAGAGTTGAACAGGTCAAATTTATCTTCTTATTCTCTCTACCAACATAAAAGTCAATAAATAGTATCAAATAGGTCAACTTTGCCAATTTATTTTTCTTCAACACATAGAGTTTTCTAGAACTAGGTCAAACAAGTCAACTTGGTTTGAAGAATTTAAAAGTAAAAAAATAAGGCACTTCAACATAAAATTTTCAAACTTAACCATATTTCATCCAACCAAGGTTCATATTTTCCCCCTCTTTATCATTTTTAGTATTTTCTTTAGTCCTATGTTATAGAAGTTATCAGTCTTTAAAACTATAACCCTATAACCAACTATGTCAACCTAGTTGACTTAGTTTTGTTATCTATATTCTATCTAAAAAACATAGTCAACCCATTTGAATCTATTATTAAAGACCTTGATACTATAGAATAGTATCAATCCATTTGAATCTATTCTATATTGTATATATATATATATATATATATATATATATATATATATATGTATAGTGTCACCTAAACCAACTCTATATTATTTGTTAGTAATTAATTCACATTTCATTTTCAGTTGTTTGCATGCTTAGAGTAACTCACATAGTGTAAATAGGTGATTTTTAAAATTATCATTTGAGTTACACTATTATAATATTTTTCACACACTACCAAATCACACAACATTCAAAATTCGTTTAAAAACTTGTCTTCTTAAGAACTACCTACTTGGATTTTATCACCAAGGGAGAAGTTGACTTGGTTTTTGGCCAAGTATAAATATATGGTTAATGGTACATATTGGCAAAGCACCTAACACCCTTATCACTATGGGGTTGTGAATTAAGGTGTTAGGCCCTAATATTATGCTAATACCATTTCAAACACATATCCCTTTCAACCCAAATATCCTTAAACCATCTATAGATTGATTTTCTAGTTCTCTAATTTGGCTAACTCTCCTATCACACTTAAATAAATATTTTATAATAATATAATGACACTCAAGATGACCACTTAACATTTACTTTTCAATTGATTACTTTATCTCTAATCATTGCATGTTGTATTGTAAAAACTTGTATTAGCCAGTGTTGGTGAAAGGTTTTGTGTTGTGAGCCCCAATTGGATCACTCAAAGTGATCCAATTATTTATGTGTTTGATTTCATTCTTACTTAACTTATATTAATTTTTTTCTAGTTTATAACCCTATTATTATGGTTGATATAGTCTCTTATAGAAAACATTTTCCTATATCAACAATACATAGTTGACCTATACAACTATGTATCCTTCTAAGCCTACTTTATCTCCTAG
The DNA here is from genome assembly GCA_037957365.1 of Torreya grandis. Classification (NCBI taxonomy): domain Eukaryota; kingdom Viridiplantae; phylum Streptophyta; class Pinopsida; order Cupressales; family Taxaceae; genus Torreya; species Torreya grandis. The sequence continues at coordinate 3,425,587 of JARHVA010001115.1, read as the reverse complement.
TCTGCAATATAAAGTTAACCTGTCTGACTCTATTATTTTATACCAATCATATTACAAAACACAATTGAATTTTACAAATGTATACTCTTCTCTTCTTATTGGCTTATTGAACATAATCTACCTATATGACTATGAATCCCTTTTTGATGATGTTTTTCTTTACATCATCTTAGTCCTCCTTAACTGTTATCTGTCATCATGAAATTATTATTTGAGGACAACAATGAATTAAACCTAATATATATGATGATCCTTACCAACCTCAATAATTTTTCCCATAAATATCTTGTCGATCCTACTCTATATGAAAGTAAGGTGCATGCGGCCACTCACACTATGAACTATGGGACCCCTCGTCATATATCTTCAATTTGTAACACTCTTTTATCCATAGAAGATCATCTTAGATTAGAGTATATTATAAAAAATATTTTATTAATTAATTAATTTCCTCAACATCAATAAAAATACCCTTCTACTATTTATCATCTTATGATAAGTGGTCAAATACAAGAACTATTAGCTATGTAGATAACACTTTGCTTGAAGGTTTGGTAGATTTGGCTATGTAACCTTCACACCTAGACTAACATTAGAATGATATTAGATGTGGGATACCTAAACTAAGATTATACATATATATTCTAGTGAGGCTAGCTTCTCTAATGTATCACTCTGTAGTGCTTGCTAAACTACATACTATTGGGATGAAAAGGGAGAGAAAGAAACGAAAATGAAAATCCTAACTAATAGGGTGATACACCTAAATGATTGGTATTATTTGAAACATATTGAAATTATGGAACACATATAAATAAATAGTAAGTATTCAAATTTCTCATAAACATTAGTAATTTAGATGAAGGATTAAGAGGATTTTGGATTGCAAGATTCTATTCCTATCTCTTCAAATGACCTATAGAGGGTGAGATTTTCATAGTAGGTGTGAAAAGGACCTGAAAAAATGGTATATAGATATGAATTATATTATGGTACATAATAAAAAATACACTCTATTCTAATCCAAATAAATCATATGCAAAAATCTTCTTTATTTCATAAATGGTGTCAATTACAATTTCTTCTCTACCTTCCATAATTCCTCGAAAATGGCTTCAAAAAGCAAATATATAAGTATAAAACCTTAAATAAATCCAAATTGGCATGGAAAATATAAGGATTAGTATTATTTTGGTTAAAATAACACTAAAATCCTTTTAAAATATTAAATAAAGGCTTTAAAATCTTTCAAGTCTTCAAAAATTGCATGTTCTTCACTTTTGTCATAGAATTGAGAAGTGGTGGGCCCATGTTGACTTGTGAAACTTATTTTCATGAAAATAATAACATAGATTAGAATATAAATCCATATTTAAAGTTATTTTAAGTTGTTTAAAGTATTTATTTGTCATGAAAAACATGAAACTAGTCAACCGAAGAGATTTGACCCTTAAGGATTAGTTAGCTCAACTTGAGCTCAACTTGCATGAATTGAAACTTGTGGATTGAATTGATAATTATATATCCACTAAAAATATATATATATTCAATGTGATAATTCTAAAATTAGTTTATTTGATATATTTTCAATGCCATTCTTTACTTGCTTGATTGACAAATTAGGCCTATTAGGCCAATTAGGCCTAATAGCCTATCTGTTAGGGTGTGTGGAGCTAAAAGATTCACCAAGGAGCACACTTATCAGGTTCGGGTCTACATAGACACCGGAATTGGTCAGGAGTGACCGACGTCGGTCACAAGCAGTTACAGAGGCACCGACGTCGACAAAGGGTCAGTCGACGGCGGTCACAGACAAGCAGCAGGAACTGACGTCAGTTACCTGCGTGTCCAGAAAGCTATTTTCGTGGATAGAAGCGAGTGTTTTCATGATGAGTTTGAGTTGTAGTCTCAAGCTCGCATCTCTATTATTGGCAATACTATTTTTAGAGCCCTTGTTCAAGTGGCTTAACTGCTTGTTGGAAGTACGTGCTCAAGTCTCCTAATTCTATATGTAGAATTAGATCTTCTTAGCTTTGTAGTAGATTATTGTAGTTGTTGGAGTTATTGTGAATTATTGTAATTCATTGTATTAGAAGAATAGTACAGAATTGAATCAATCCCGGCTTGTTGGAGTTGATTGTTCTTGAGAGAGAGAGCTCTTGAGGAATAGAGATCTAGTGAGAGATCTATACACCTAGGAGAGGTGTGGAAGAAAGAAGCTTTCTTCAATTGTATTCCTTTTGTAAAGAGTTTGTTAATACAAGTTTTCAGGGTGTTTTCTTGTATCTCTTGTTCTTGCTATTATCATTCTAATTACTTGTCAATCTAATTTAATTTCGCATTTATTGTTGTCACAATTGTAATCTATTGTTAGATTGATCCCCTAACAAGTGGTATCAGAGCCTTGGTTACAGGTTCAAAGCTTGATATCCAATAATTGGTATCAAAGTTCAGGTTCACTAATAGGTGGTTTAGATCTGTGTAGTGTGTATTGATTACAGGTTCTCACAGGGGTTTCTACAAGGATTTCTATTTGAGTGGGAGAAGCAATGGTAGATGAAAGTAAATTGAGAATGGAAAAGTTTAATGGAAAAAATTACCAACACTGGAGAATGCAGATAGAGGACTATCTGTATCAGAAAGATCTCTACTTACCATTAGGTGGTGTTGCAAAGAAGCCCAAAGACATGGAGGATGAAGAATGGGAAGTTCTTGATAGAAAGGCTCTGGGGTTTATAAGACTGAGTCTAGCATCCACTGTGATATCCAATTTATCACAGGCAAAGTCTATGGTAGAGTTGATGACTATGTTAGCAAATTTGTATGAAAAACCCTCAGCTTCTAATAAGGTATATCTTATGAAGCAGTTATTTAATTTGCATATGAATGAAGGTGGATCTGTTTCTACTCATCTGAATGATTTCAATGGAATTGTGAATCAATTAAGCTCAGTGAATATAGTGTTTGATGATGAAATAAAAGCTCTTTTGATATTATGTTCTTTGCCTGAAAGCTGACATGGCTTAGTGATGGCAGTAAGTAATACTACATCTGCATCAAATATTTTGAATGTAGAGAATGTTGTTAGTGTTATCTTGAATGAGGAAATACATAGAAAAAGCACAGAAGAGGCATCTAGGAACGCTTTAAGTTTTGAGAGCAGGGGAAGGTAGAAAGAGAAGAGTAAGAAAGCAGATCAAGATCCAAATCTAAGGGGAAAGGCAGATCTAAATCTAGGAATGGCAGGAAGCCACAATGCTAGAATTGTGGAAAGATGGGGCACATAAGCAGAGATTGTTGGTCAAAACCTAAGGAGGACAATTATCATGAAGGAAAGGAAGAAGCCAAGATTGCAGGTATTGCACAAGATGCTTTAATTTTCTCTCTGCATAATAATATAGAATATTGGGTATTAGATTCTGGTGCATCTTTTCATGCTACTCCTAACAGGGAATATTTTAGTGACTATATCCATGGAGATTTTGGAATAGTGTATCTAGGGGATGATGAGCCCTATAAAATAATTGGCAAAGGTAAAGTTCAGCTGAAGATGCAGAATAGCAACACATGGGCGTTGAGAGATGTGATGCATGTTCCTAGCTTGAAGAGAAATTTGATTTCTATAGGAAAGTTAGGGGATGAGGGTTGTACAGTAACTCTCACAGATTGTGTTACTAACAAATCTCCTTTTGTATTATCTACTTCAGATGTGGATGCTAAATTGTGACACTCAAGGCTTCGCCACATGAGTGAGAAGGGGATGTCAATTCTTAAGTCCAAAGGTATGCTTTCAGATTTAAAAGGCATAGATCTAGAGTTTTGTGAGCACTGTGTATTTGGAAAACAGAAAAGGGTTAGTTTTCTCAAAACTGGGTCTACTAAGAAGAGGCACAAGTTGGAGCTTGTTCACATAGACGTGTGGGGACTGGCTCAGGTTGCTTCCATTAGAGGATCACAGTACTATGTATCTTTCATAGATGATGCTACAAGGAAGGTATGGATCTATTGTATTAGGAGAAAATCTGATGTATTTGATACTTTTAAGGTTTAGAAAGCTATGGTTGAGAATGAAATAGGTAAAAGATTAAAGTGCCGGAGATCAGACAATGGCAGTGAGTTCTGCAGTCATAAGTTCAAAGATTATTGTTACATGCATGGAATCCATAGGCAAAGGATGGTCCCAAGGACACCTCAGTAGAATGGTATTGTTGAAAGGATGAATAGGACAATAATGGAGCATGTAAGATGTATGAGATTGCATGCCGGTTTGCCCTTATAGTTTTGGGCACAAGCTATTGACACTGCAGTATACCTGATTAACAGAGGACCCTCTACAGCTCTGGATGGTGGTATTCCAGAAGGGGCATGGACAGGTAAAAAGGTTGATCTCTCATATCTCAAAGTTTTTGGTTATGAAGCCTTTGTGCATATAGATAAGGAAAATAGAAAGAAGCTTGATGCTAAGTCTATGAGATGCACGTTTATTGGCTATGGCTCAGATGATTTTGGTTATAGATTATGGAATCTAGAAACTAACAAGGTAATTAGGAGCCGTGATGTTGTTTTCAATGAAAGAGTGATGTATTGTGATTAGCTAAGGAATCTGAATCAATATGAGTAGAGCAATGGTGAATTGGATGAGGTGAAAGTCCAAGATGAGCTCGCGAGAAAAAGAAATAATCACTTGCAGGAAAACACAGAGACCGGCATCGGCAGGACATAAATCAGTGTCGGCCATACAGAGAGCGACGTCGGCCGTACAGATACCGAGGTCAGTTAGGCAGAACTGACATCGGCCAATAACAGGTCTGCAGGTAACTGAGGTCGGTCACTGTCAAAGAATTTGGGTGGGCAACGTGTTGTGGACGAGTCTCAGACACCCATCAGGAGGTCAGAAAGGGTGAGTAAGCCTCCATTTAGATATTCTCCTTCTTTATTTTATCTATTGCTAACTGATGGTGGAGAACTAGAGAGTTTTGAAGAAGCAATATAGGTGGAGTCCAAGAGTCAGTGGGAGCATGGCATGGTTGAGGAGTTGGAGTCCTTAAGAGAGAACCAAACATGGGATTTGGTTGAATTGCCAGCAGGTAAGAGAACACTCAAGAACAGATGGACCTACAGGTTGAAGGAAGGTGAGAATGGACAGATGAGATACAAGGCCAGATTAGTGGTAAAAGGATTTGCACAAAAGCCAAGTATTGACTTTGGTGAGATTTTTTCTCCTGTTGTTAAAATGACTTCAATAAGGGTTGTATTGTCTTTGGTTGCTTTCGAGGATTTGCATCTTGAGCAGCTAGATGTTAAGACAACATTTCTTCATGGAGATTTGGATGAGGAAATTTATATGGAACAGCCAGAAGGATTCAAGGTCAAGGGTAAGGAGAAGTTTATGTGCAAATTGAAGAAAAGCTTGTATGGCCTCAAGCAAGCTCCTAGGAAATGGTACTTAAAATTTGACAGGTTTATGACTGAGCATGGCTACAGTAGGTGTCAATCAGACTATTGTGTGTATTTCAAGAGATTTGATAATGGTAGATATATTATTCTATTGTTGTATGTAGATGATATGCTGGTTGCAAGATCTCACATGTAGGATATCTCAGAGCTTAAGGTGAAATTAGCTCAAACGTTTGCTATGAAGGATTTGGGAGCAGCAAAAAAAATCCTAGGCATGAGCATTAAGAGAGACAGGAAAAATCACAGGTTGATATTATCTCAAGAAGATTATGTGGACAAGGTGTTGAAATGGTTCAATATGTAGGATGTTAAACCGGTAAGCACACTTTTGGCTGGACATTTTAAGTTGAGTAAAGAACAATGTCCTAATTCATATGATGAGGTAGAGTACATGAGTAAGGTTCCATATTCTTCTGCAGTAGGGAGTTTGATGTATGCAATGGTGTCTACTAGACCAGATATTACCCAAGCAGTGGGAGTGGTAAGTAAGTATATGGCCAATTCAGGTAAGGAACATTGGAAAGCAGTTCAGTGGATCCTTAGATATCTGAGAGGAACCAGCAGTAGGCACTTGTGCTATGGAGGTTCAGATACTTCTCTACATGGCTATGTAGATTCAGATATGGCAGGTGATTTGGATGGTAGGAGGAGCACTACAGGTTATGTTTTCACTGTAGGTGGAACGACGGTTAGCTGGATATCTAAGTTGCAGAAGGTTGTTGCCTTGTCAACTACAGAAGCAGAGTATATTGCAGCCACAGAAGCTAGCAAGGAGATGATATGGATGACACGGTTCATGGATGAGCTTGGTAGGGAGCATGAGAGTTGCAAATTATATAGTGACAGTCAGAGTGCAATCCATTTGGCTAAGAATTCAGCCTTTCATTCAAGAACAAAGCACATACAGCTAAGGTATCACTTCATACGACAGGTATTGGAAGATGGTGAGTTGAAGCTAGAGAAGATCCATACAGATAGGAATCCTACTGATATGTTAACAAAGCTGGTTACAAAGGGGAAGTTGAATCTTCATTCAACTTCTGTTGGTCTTCATGATTGAGTTGAAGATGGAAGAGCTAGAAGATGTTGTTGTGCAGGTACTGGTGCAGCTGTTTATCTCCAAGTGGGAGATTGTTAGGGTGTGTGGAGCTAAAAGCTTCACCAAGGAGCACACTTATTAGGTTCGGGTCTACATAGACACTGGCGTCGGTCAGGAGTGACTAACATCGGTCACAGGTAGTTATAGAGGCGCTGACGTCGACAGAGGGTCAGCCGATGGTGGTCATAGACAAGCAGCAGGAACCGACGTCAGTTACCTGCATGTCCAAAAAGCTATTTCTATGGACAGAAGCGAGTGTTTGCATGATTAGTTTGAGTTTTAGTCTCAAGCTCGCATCTCTATTATTGGCAATACTATTTTTAGAGCCCTTGTTCAAGTGGCTTAGCTGCTTATTGGAAGTACATGCTCAAGTCTCCTAATTCTATATGTAGAATTAGATCTTCTTAGCTTTGTAGTAGATTATTGTAGTTGTTGGAGTTATTGTGAATTATTGTAATTCATTGTATGAGAAGAATAGTATAGAATTGAATCAATCTAGGCTTGTTGGAGTTGATTGTTCTTGAGAGAGAGAGAGCTCTTGAGGAATAGAGATCTAGTGAGAGATCTATACACCTAGGAGAGGTGTGGAAGAAAGAAGCTTTCTTCAATTGTATTCCTTTTGTAAAGAGTTTGTTAATACAAGTTTTCAAGGTGTTTTCTTGTATCTCTTGTTCTTTCTATTATCATTCTAATTACTTGTCAATCTGATTTAATTCCACGTTTATTGCTGTCACAATTGTAATCTATTGTTAGATTGATCCCCCAACACTATCTTCTTGAATTTATACTCCATTAAATATGAAATAATAATCCATAAAACCTATAAAAAAATCAACTATAAAATATTTATTCATCACCAAAATACTTTATTTTGATGAGAAAACACTCACTATTTAGTCAACAGGGTTGACTAGGCCTTTTTTACTCCATTTTCATGTAGATTGGCTATTTTGATTGAGATAATTAAGAAACTTATGGGATGATTTATGATAAAAAAAAATTTAGGATGAATAAAAATTATTATTATTTGATACCCATTGATTATATTTCATTGAAGTGTCTTGTACTTTATTTTACATGTTTTTTTCTAAAAAAATGTGATTTTTATCCTCATCCGTACATCTCCATACATAAAATTGACATTTATGGAATACTCTCTAAGTTTACTTCACATTTTAATTTTTTGTAGTTTATCCAAGATGATTTAATATAAATAAAAACAATATTTTTCAAAACTAGGTTTTTAAGGTTTTAGGTGAGCTTTGAAGCTGAATCTTCAAAATGATGATTCATGAAGTACATACCTCCAAATAAAAAAATATTTATAGTAATGTATATCACTTAAACCCAATAAAATCTTTAAAAAAATTGGGTTCCCATGTAAAATATATAAAAAGTTATCATGTAGAGAAATATGCTTATGGGGTTTTGACTGCATTCTGAGCTACCTACATTCTTAATGATTATTCATAAATCTCAGCCCCTCAAATAGTCTAAATTTTTCATTAAATATAGATACTCAAAACATAATAATTTAAATATACCAAACTCCACATGTGGTGAAAGATATGAGCATCTAAACAAGAGGCTAGGAAGGGTGTCTAGAACTATGAAAAATGAAAATTTCACCAAAATAAAAATAACTATTCACATAATTCTCAATGCCTAAAAAAATAATCATGTGTTCTTTACCATGCTATAATAACACTATGAAAGCACATGTTACTTGAAAATTCAAAAAACCCCTTTTTGGCTTATATGCCTATTTACTTGCATAAGCTTGTGTGAGCATGGTTTGCTTGCAATTTAGATTTTTTATAGTTATTAAAGATATGATTATGATGTAAAAAACACCATACCATGATTTTTAAACTTTACCTAGACTTATAAGTTTCTGTAGCACTCTATAATGATGCCTACTCCAATGTCGATCTCCAATGAACATGCTAAGGAATATCACAAAACAACAAGTATATCCACTCATAAAATGGCCATGAAATTTTTTCATAAGTTTATGCAACCCATTATGACCTTGTGTACAAAATTTGAGGTCTTGAAACCACATGAAGCTCTTAGAACCCTCAATTTCCTTCAAAATTGATCATTGTGCATGGATTATCTACATATTTGAACTTGACAATGCTATTTTGAAATGATAATGACCCATTTATAATATTTTTTTTAAATTTTTACCAAAATTAGTGATGGTAAGGCCACAAATAACTAGTTTGACTACTTGCGAAGGGATATTAACAAGATTTAGGAAAGTTTTGAATGATAGGGGAGGTAATTTGACCTTGACAAGTCAAACTAGTAACAATTTTGGTGACTTTGAGGGGTTTAATAGCCAGATACTCAAATAAATTATAAATTTTGGCTATGAAAAAATTGGATATACATTGAATATTGGAAGATCTTTTGTGGGCAAAGACACAAACATGACAACTGACATAAACAACTAGAAACATGTGCACATGTGCACTTAGAGGAATGGACAAAAACAATTGGAAAGGGAAAAAATAATAGCTGAAAGCATGTGTGGATATGCACTTAGAGGAAATCAACAAAAATAAGTTTATTATGTACAAACTAACCTCCAACTTGTTAGCCCTCCTAGATCAAATGGAAAGCTATTTGATGCAATATGGAACTTTGAAACGTATTTGCTTCCTTTTGATAGCTCTCTTCTACAAATGAGATCACGTATGTGTTTATGTCTTATGGATGATGCAACTAGGCCTCCAACTTCCATTCTTATGTGTATGGATGTAAGATATGGATCTAAGATCTAATCATCTTCCTCCCATATTCTTCTTTGTTGCATCAAGATTACTATTTTTGCCTCATTCATAGGTTAATCATGATTTGTCTCATTTTCATCCAATTATTAAATTGCCAAATGAACTAGTATGCTTGGATTGATGTCTTCATTTGAATCAATTTGAAGTGGTATTTTTTCAATGTCTTTAGATCCTTGATAAGCATCCAAACATGGTTGTATTATGACTTTAATTTCTTCCAGATGAATAGTTATAACAGTACTCTTTACAAGACATTCATCAGTATCCACTTGGATTGGAGATGGACTATAAAAATTTGCACAAAAGCTCTTTAAATCATCCCAAAAGGCCTCTTCATCATGACTAACTGAAAGGACATGAAATTTATTTTAAATCTTACCATTTGAAACATTTTGATCACATATTTCTACCTTTTAGATGGAGTCATATGAAAGTTATTGATCTACTGTACTTGCTTCATTTTCATCTTCTGTAGAGAATGGCATCTCATCTATCCACTCAAGCTCCAACTCATCTTGTTTTGGGATCTCTAAAATAGCATTGCTTTTTAAATCTCTATAACATTGGTGGAATCCTTAAATGAATCATCAACCTATTGTTCTATCTCATCATCAAAATCTATTATCTTAAGCTCTTCAATTTCATTCAAGAAGTCATGGTATAAATATTGCTAATTTTCATATTCTTCTTGATCACTCAAGTAACCTTTATTTTCTATCTCTTTGGCTACATATTCTTTATTTACCTCACAAAGAAGAGTTTCTTGCTCTAAAATTGGCATGGTATATCCCTCAAGGTGTTCAATAAGACGAGAAAGATCTACAAAAGTAGCCATAGATACTTGATTTTTCTGATGAGTTTATTCTTCTTAGATCACCTTTACCTCACCTCTCTACACTTTTTATTGAATGGATTTCCATGAACGAAAGGATTTAGTCTTATAAGGAGGAAGGGATGAAGGTTGAATGATCTCTTACTTGAATTTATCATCCTGAATGATTCTTGATTGTTTCTCTTTCTTGTTTGACTACATGATTTGGTTCTAAGATGGGAAAGACAAAGTCTCTTTTTTGACCTTTAGATTTTGGTTCTCCTCCTCTTTCTTTTCTTTAGCTCCAACTCTCTGATCTAATTATCAATATTCTCCTAGAATATCTTCTCTTTAAAGTGATTAGTGATCTCAATAGTAGGCTGTGTCATAACAATCTCCTCCTTTCTTTGACAGTTCTCTTAGATTAATTTCCAAGAAGGGAAGCTCTGAGAAATAGATGAAGAACTTGGAAAACTCAAAGGGGATCTTGGAATGGTCTCCTAATGAGGAGTATATAGCATATAAGAAGACTATGATTTAACATGATGTTCCTTAAGGCTTTTCAATTTATCCTCAATACATTAAATATAACCACCTACATCCATCATCTCATTAGTGAGATTGCCCCAATTTGATCTCTCAATAGGTGCCCATTGCTATTTTATTTGTTGTAATGACTCTCACATAATGGATCTGGTGAGTAGGGGTATCTTGGACATAATAGCTCTGTGAGTGCAACTGTAATGCATGTTTTTCAAGGCTCACTAAAGTTTATTTAAATGATGGTATGAATTGGGTATCTATAAAATGGTCATCATTAGACTAGGAAGAGGCAATATTATGATGGATTGGTTGTTCATATGGAGGATCAGGGTAGTACTCTTGCATATAAGATTAATATAGATCCTCATACTCCTAGTGAGGATCATAGTATAGTTGGTCATAGTGATCATAGTGAGGATAATATGGATTTATACTGAAACAAGCCATTTGAGACCATTAATAAGATAAATAATAAAATTAATCAATATTAAAAAGATACTTGATGTTCATAACCAACTTTGAGTGCCTAAAAGTTTCACTGATCTTCTAGATGCCTCCAAAGACTAGTATATAGAATGAATGTTCCATCGAGCATGCTAGAAAATGTTAGCTATCTAGATAGCACCCTACTTGAAGGCTTGGTATATTTTCCTCTATAAAATTCACTCCTAGACTAACATTGGAAATATCTAAGATGTGGGACACCTAAACTCAAATCAGACCTCTAGATTTTGGTAAGGCTAGCTCCTCTGATTTATCACTCTGCATTGCTTACTAAACTATTGACTGTTGGGATGAAAAAGGAGAGAAAGAAATTAAAATGTAAATCCTACTATAATGGGGTGATGCACTTGAATTATTGGTATTATTTTAAATCTATTTGAATTAAGGCACACATATAAATCAATAGGAATTCATCAAATTTCCCCTAAACATTAGTATTTTAGATGAAGGATTGAGAGGATTTTGGATTGCAAAATTATATTCTTATCTCTTCAAATGACCTATAGAGGGTGAGATTTTAATAGTAGGTGTGGAAAGGACCAAAAAAAGAGGATATATATCTCAATTATATTTTGGTACACAATAAAAAATACACTCTATTCTGATCCAAAAAAAATATGGAAAAATCTGCTTTATTTGATAAAGGTGTCAATTATAATCTCTTCTCTGCCTTCTGGAATTCCTAAAAAATGTCTTCAAAAATCCAATATATAAGTTTAAAACCTTAAATAAATCCATATTGGCATGGGAAATAGAAGGATTAGTCTTATTTGAGTTAAAATAAGACTAAAATCCTTTTACATTATTAAATAAAGGCTTTAAAATATTCCAAGTCTTCAAAAATTGCATGTTCTTCAATTTTAGCATAGAATTGAGATGTGGTGGGCCCATTTTGAATTTTAAACCTTAATTTCATCCAAAAAGGGTGTATGGTGTAATAACCATTTACACACTCATTTGATGTTTTTGTTTTTCCCTTACCTAGATTTAATTCTATATTTTATGCAGTGGGTTTGGCTTATATGTGCCAAGACCCATGGGTTTAGATAACATATGTGATACGTGATCAAGTGGATCACATTTTAAGTTTCTCATTTTCTAATTTGTCATATTATAACATGTATCATCATCACTATCATAGTAATATAAAACATGTCCATATTTTTAATTAGTATTGAATAATAAATGAAGCTAAAATGATAGGGGATCTTATAGTTTTCATGGATCTTTTGGTAATGGTTCCTTCCCCTTTTCCATATCTCTGTGCACCTCATATTCTAGTTCCTTATTTGCATTTGGAGACAAAGGAGACATTGTAATTGACTCCACTATTTCATGCCTATATATATGATCAAGAAGGAATTACCATTATAGGGATGCCTTTAGTTTTGGAATGTATCATTTTTCAAAATTCGAAAGGTTCATCATCAACATGCATGGATAATAAGGTCCCCTCATGTTTTAATTTTATACATTGATGAAGTGTATATGGGACAACTTCTATTGAATGTATCCAAGGTCCACCCAAATGTAAATTATAATGTAAGGATTGAGACATGAACTAAAAATTAGTTAAAATTATTTTTGGTCTTCAGGTCACATCCAGTGTAATTTGACCAACTAGAGGACTATGTGAATTTCCAAACACTTTTATGTATATAACTTTTTTTTGTATAATATTTGTTTTAATACCCATAGTGGTTAGGAATCATATGCTACAAATGTTTAAGCCTGATCCATTATCAATGGGAACGCTTTTGATATATTTACTTTTGCATACTCATTTATATGAATAAATGAAAAGTTTGGTTAATAATATCTTTGGATGGTAAATCTATTTGGATCAAAGGTGATTATCTTGTTATTGTTCTTGATATCTTTCATAATATCTACAAAATAAGTTAGTTAAATATCACTTAAAACTTGTGTCTCATGTAATGACTCATATAGTATATCCTTATAGACATTATATTGCTTTAGGATCTCAAGGATTGAAATTTGTTCATGCGTGTTAATCAATTTCTTAATAATGTCATATCCCTTGGATTTTATTACTAGCTTAGGTTTATTAGGCACTTGTATATTAATAGGTGGTAGGATGGGTAGAAGAACCCTACCTTTTTTAGTATTAATAACATGGACTATAAAATCCAATATAAGCCATGGGTGAATAATGGGTGTGAGATGGTAGATATCATTAAAATATTACTTAGGTATAATGAATGTTTGAGGTCATACATGTTGGTGTTTAGATATAGGATCTATAACATTAAAAAAATAATTTTGAAGAGAGATCAAGTGTTATTTCCACTCTAAAACACTCCCACTATTGTCATGGATTTGATAAATAACTTAAACAATGTAACTTATGTAGAAAACGGTCACAACTATAAGGTATTGGACATTGAAATAATTTACAAAGATATCCTTAACAAACATGATTGTAACATTATAGTAATCAAGGATGAGTAACAAAAAATTATAAAAAACATAGTTATCCTAGAGTTTGATGTTCAAAGATTAGGTTCTCCAAATATTTAACCCTAAAATATATTAAGGAATACTAACTTTGGAGTATATAGGTTTAATAATATAGAAATAATAATTCACAATGGTGATAATTAGATATACAACATGACAATTGGCTACTAAACTCAGATATAAACATACACTAAATTTCTTATATTGAGAGTAGGATAAATATAGAAAGTATAACTAAGCTATGGATGGAAATGACAAAAAAGTAATATACTTAGCTAGTTCTAATGCTAACATAGTGTTGGATATAAAATAAGAAGAGATTACAATAGAATATGATTCTATAATAATCATTATATTTTAGATTTGATGCTTCTATAGCTCTCAACACTAACATCAACCTAGGATGGTTATGTTAATGCTACTATTTGGTTTTGATGTGTCCTATTCAAAATACCTAATATAAAAGGATGAAACCACCTATATTCTTATGGTTTGGTTTTACCTTCAATCTAGTGCATTTAGATTTGTGCCTTGGATTATTTCTCCTCGTGAATTTGTAAAACCCTAGTTCTTCATCTTCATAGTAACCTTGGGGTGAAATGGGTTTGTGGTCACATAGTGTCGAGTTGACCCTAAATACCGTTATGTTAGTGAGCACTTCCTACATAACCAATACTCTGAAGAGGGTCTCAGACTGATGTAGTTATCTCATATGTGTTTGGTTATGGTTGAATTATGCAATATGTGCAAATCAAGTAAAATAATGACCTATCTTATAACTTGGTAAACTAAGATCTTGGGTTTATGCTTTAGTAATTTAGACTTGTAGATGCATTATTCCTATGAATGGTATTTAAATAGGGTTTTCTTTATTAAATTGAATGATTGATAGAGTGCTTTTGGTAATTTGCTTTGGTATCTTTGGTCTATTTTTGAGGAATGAATAAGGTTTGATCTTGTATTTATATCAATTCCTATAGAGAAGTAACATTAAATCACTTAAACAGACCATTGGGATATGTTTCATTTGAAAAATATATGAATTTAGGGTTCTAGACACATGCATTAGGTTAGGACACTAACATCCCAAATGTTAGTGTCTAGGGAACATGAAAGTAGGTACAAGTTCAAAACTTGTAGAGATAGGAAAAATGTATATTTTAAGCTTTCTGGGCAAAATATAAGGCTTAGGTCATCAACATAAGAGTGTTTAAACTAAGACATAGTCCAGGGGGAATAATATAGAATAGATGTGAGACTTATGGAAGTGAGAAAGGTTTAGAACTAAGAGGAAAAACCTAGGTTTGAGTTTTCTAAGTGTACAAGAATGAGGTGCTATATAATCCATAAATATAAGTTACAATGCCATATAAGGAATGTACTCTACTTGATAATATATAAACTTTTGAAATGGTTGAGTCAAGTATAATGGATCCTTTATGTCCAGATAAAAATAAAGAAATAAACACCAAGGTGCACATAAAGAGGAAGAACCATTACCAAAGGAATCAATGATACCAAAAACATAATAAAATCAAACATTTAAACTTCCTTTATTGGTCAATACCGACCAACAATATTTCTATTGGAAATATTGTCATTGATGTTAAAGGTCTAGCATTATTGGTGATCAAATCCCCATTGCATTTAATGATGTTTTTAATATTAATATATTGGCTAATATGTGTTAATATTTATTTAATATTAATAAATATATTTTTGGTTTCATGAAGTCAAAAGAAGGGCCAATGGACAAGTCAAAGAGTCACAGGGTAAAGACAAAAGAAGAATGGGATGCATTTTCCCATGAAGAGTCATCTTTGGGAATTCCAAGAGTCACCAAGTGAATAAAAATGAGCAAAGGTGAAATTTACCATGAAGGGACACTTTAAAGAATATGAAAAGTCACCAAGATAAAGACAAAAGAGGAAAAGATGCTTTTGCTTATGAAGGGTCACCAAAAAAAAATTCAAATTAAAGGATATGAAGGGTCATGCAAGATTGGTGCCATTTTCCATGAGGATTGAAGGGTCACAAAAGATGAATGCCAAAGGTCATTTTGAAAGATATAAATAAAGGCTTGAGAAGCCATTTATAATATGGAAGATAGAGTATTATTTGTAATTGTTATATCTAGCTTAGAAGAGTAGAGGAGAGAGAGGAAAGAAATATTTTAATGAGCTATCATTTATTGAGATAGTAACATTGAGAGATAATTGTGTGGTATACACAAAAGGGGTTCGTGCTCCTGTGGGTTGGTGCTCACGAATAGTTACTATGTTGGTGCTCAACAAAGGGGTTGGTGCTCCTATGGGTTGGTGCTCATGAATAGTTACTATGTTGGTGCTCCTAAAAGTTTTTGCTTGAAAATATTTTAGGTTGAGTTGGTTCTCATTCATATACTTGAGATTGTTCTCCATGGTTTTTCCCACATTGGGTTTCCACATTAAATCTGGTGTCTCTCTCTATCTTGTATGTTGTTTATTATTTCAATTTTATTACATATATTGAATGTATGGTTAAGTGGAAATTTATTAAGTGAAAGTTTATAAGATTTATGATATAATGATTAACCTCCCCCCCTTCTCAATATATCTTGTGCTTAATAATTGGTATCAGATCAAGTTCCTTTTTGAAAATGTTTTACATCTTGAAGGTAGATCAGGAAAGCACTAGATGGTCAAACAGCTAAAGAAGGAGAATTAATAGTTGAAATATATGGTTGAGGCTCTTAAATAATAGGTGTGTATCTTGTATTATAACTTGGATATAGAAGCAAAAGAAAATAATATATTTATTCAGGATCTTAAGAATTAACTAGAGGTTGTAAATTTAAGTTAGAAATAAAAATAAGAAGAGATTATATTGATGGCCATACATGAAGATGCCTCTAAAATAAAAATTACAGATGATCAAGAAGAAAAAGATGAAGTTGAAGTGAATCTAGAAGGATAATTCATTTGTGCCTTAGAAGATTTAGAAGCTATTGAGAAGAAGAATCAAAGATTGAAGCACCAGATCAAGAAAAATGAAAAGGAGTTAAAGAAACTAATTGAAGATCTACAATCACACTTTGAAGAAGCCAAGAATAATGAATAAGATCTAATGGCATAGTTGAAAATAGTAAGTAATGAATGTGAAAGGTATGTTATTGAAATTGCTTCTTTAAAAGCAGATCTTGATAAAACAAATAAAGCAAACAATGATAGAGCAGTTAATGATTAAAAATTTGAGAATAAAACTAATATGTTGAATAAGATATTAGAAATCCAAAAGGAAATATTAGATAAGACAAGTATCATATTTTAAAATAAAAATATCTATGTTGAAGCTCTTGCAAAAGAGGAAACAAAAAGGGAATAAGTGAAGAATTCAAAGGACATCTCAAAGAAAGAAGGCTGGAGGGAACAAAGCTACAAAAAGTAATCAAGTCAGAGATACAAAAATAGGTCCTATTTTTATGGTTACTATTGTTATTGTAATGGATATGGTAATAAGAAATTAGAATGTTGAAAAAGAGCTACAAATTTTAGAAATAAGGAGAAGAAAAGTTATGTAGAGTCAAGCAGAAGCTACAACTCTTTTGTTCCTCTATCAAGCTTTGATGAAAAGGCCATAATATTTTACAAGTGTAACAAATTTAAAAACATAACTCAATAATATAGAATCATGTTTTATTCAATAAATAAGGACTAGAGTTTCAAGGCTCCATTCATTAAGAAGAAAGTTTAGACAGGTTCTTGGCAAAGGAAATAACTTAAAAAATCTATGTTGGTGCAAACAACTTTACATGTAAGAAATGAATAAAAGCCATGGTTCATTGAAAATGGATGTTTGAGGCACATGACAGGAGACAAGATCAAGTTCATAACCTTGAATAAGATCAATGGTGGCACATGTGAAATTTGGAGACAATACTACTATCAGAATTGCTAAAAAAGGTATAATAAGTTTGGATAATGGTAGAACTAAAACTAAAAATGTTTTATATGTAGAAGGTTTTAAGCATAATATTTTGAGTGTAAGTCAAATGTGTGATTAGAGGGACACACTAAGGTTTTATGTATAAGGTTTTGAAATTATAAGAAAAGATTTAGATGTATTGATTGCAGATGCTCAGAGAGCAGGTAATAACTTATATATGTTATCAGACATCAAAGGTCAAAGATGTCATTTGAGTTAGATTGAATAAATTTGGATATGGTACAAGAGAATGGGGCACATAAGTTTTGAAAATCTTGTCAACATTATCAAAAATTAAGTATTCATAAATCTTCCAAAGATTACAAAGCCATTTGACATGCTTTGTGAATCTTGTTAGCATGGGAAACATGCTAGAATGCAGTTCAAAACAAAAGAGTACTCAACCAATCAGATGTTAGAATTTGTTCACACTGACCTATGTGGACCTATGAGGACTTAAAGTACTCAAGGTGATAAATATTTCATGTTGCTTATTGATGATTTTTCATGTATGACTTGGGTAATATTTTTAAATAGAAAATCAGAAGCTTTTAGACATTTCAAAGCATTCAAAGTATTAGTTGAGAATGAAACTAGTTTGAAGATTAAGTGTCTAAGATCAGATCATTGAAGAGAACTCATGTCATATCAATTTATTGATTTTTGTGAAGATCATGGAATAAAGAGGCATTATTGAATAGGTAGAACTCCACAGCAAAATGGAGTATTTGAAAAGAAAAATAAAATAGTTCAGGAGATGGCAAGGATAATGCTAAATGAATCCAAGATACTAGATAAATATTGGAGAGAGTTGGTTGCTACAGTAGTGCATATTCAGAAAAGAACAATATTGAAATTCATTAGTGACAAGACTCCTTATGAGCTATGAAAAGACAAACCAGCAATAATTGATTATTTTAGAGTTTTTGATAGCAGATGCTTCATAAAGAAAACCAATGATAAACATGGTAAGTTTGAATCTAGAGCATATGAAGGTATATTTCTTTGTTATTTTTTCAAAAGTAAATGTTATAATAAAAGAATCAAGGAAATTGTTGAAAGTGCAAGTGTCGGGATAGAAGAAGATGGAACATAAAGAATCAGTGATCCAGTAGACACTCCTTAAATCATTGAAGAGGAAGGTTTTGAAGAATCAAATGAAGATGAGGAAAAGGAGAAAAAGGGAATAAAAACTCCATCAAAATATGTTCAGATAAATCATAATGAAAGTGACATCATTAGGGACATAAATGAAGGAATTCACACCAAAAGAATGATGATAAGTGAATCTGAGCAAGTTAGTTTCTCTTTGTTATCCAAAATTCAGCCTAGAAAATTTTCAGAAGCTAGACATAATAAGCATTGGGTTAAGGCTTTGGTTGAAGAATTAAATCAAATAGAAAAGAATAATACTAGGGAATTAGTGCCTAGACCAAAATATCACAATTTGATAGGAGAAAAATGGGTTTATAGAAATAAGTTAAATGAAAATGGAGAAGTGACTAGAAATAAAGCAAGATTAGTATGTAAAGGATATGATCAAATTAAGGGAATAGATTTTGAAAAAAAAATTCACCAGTGGAAAGGTTAGAGGATATTAGAATGTTTCTTCCATATGCAGCGTTTAAAAATTTCAAAGTGTTTTAGATGGATGTCAAATTTGCCTTCCTAAATGGGAATCTTGAAGAAGAGGTCTACATTAAGCAACCTGAGGGATTTATTCTCTCAAATATTAGTAACCTTATATGTATATTGAAGAAATCATTGTGTAGATTGAAACAAGATCTAAGAGCTTCATATGTAAGACTTGATAAGTGCCTGTAAGGTCAAGGTTTCAAGAGAGGATTTGCTGATAGTAATCTCTACATCAAAACAGAAGGTGAGCATCAGTTGATTGTTATAGTATATGTTGATGATATAATTTTTGGAGGAGATATTGAAAATATGACTATTTTTTTGATAAAATACAAAAATAATTTGAGATGTCTATGCTTGGATAATTATCATTTTTCTTAGGATTGCAAATATTTCAATCAAATAAAAGAATTTTCATATCTAAAATTAAATATGCCAAGGAAATGTTGAAGAAATTTGGTTTTTAGGAGTGTGCACAAGTTGGCACACCTATGTGTATAAGAAATAAGGTGAGAAAGGATGAAGATTCACCTATTATAGATCAATCTTTGTATAGATCTATGATAGGTAGTCTTTTATATTTGATAGCATCAAGGCTAGACATCATGCATGTAGTAAGTATGGTTGCAAGATATCAATCATCTCAAAAAGATAATCTTACTTATTTGGTGAAAAAAATATTCATATATATCAAGGGGACATTAGATTATGGATTATGTTATCCCCCAAGAAGAGATTTCACTTTGGTTGCTTATACAGATTTAGATAAGGTAGGGTGCTTGGATGACAGAAAGAGTACAATTGGAGGAGCTTTCTTGCTTGGTGATAGCTTAGTATCATGGTTAAGCAAGAAGTAGAATTTAGTATCACTTTCTATAGATAAATTAGAATATATTGCAGCAATATTGTGTTGTACTCAAGTGCTTTGGATGAAGTAAACTTTGGAAGATATTAAGGTAAAGTATGATGAACCTATTTCTATTTTTTTTATAACACAAGCGCTATAAATATTTTAAAGAATCTCGTGATGCATTCAAGAACAAAACATATTCCCATTAGATATCACTTCTTGAGAGAGTAGGTTATACATCAATAGGTTAGGATGGAATATATCAATACTATAGAGTAGATTGTAGATATTTTCATAAAGGCACTACCAAAAGACACATTTGAGTATCTACGAGAGAAGTTGGGAGTAATTTATTTTACTTCCTGTCGCTGAGATTTAGCATCAGTTAAGGGGGAGCTAAGTATTAGCTCTAGGTAGTCCCTTTGACATTGATGTCAAAGGGTGAGAATAATAGGTATAGGTATAGGTGTAAAAATAGGTACAGTGAATAGGTACAGGTTGCTACAGTAAGGGGGAGTTACTATGTGTTTTTTAGATGACAGTATGTGCAAGTTTCAGGATGTGGTAGTTTCAGTTTGAGGTTTCCATCAATGACAAAGGGGGAGATTATTGTAAATATTATCATTGATGTCAAAGGTTTAGCATTATTGGTGATAAAGGCCCCATTGCATTTAATGATGTTTTTAATAGTAATATCTTGGCTAATGTGTGTTAATATTTATTTAATATTAATGAATATATTTTTGGTTGCATAAAGTCAAAATAAAGGCCCATGGAGAAGTCAAGGAATCATGGGGTAAATACAAAAGAAGAATGGGATGCATTTTCCCATGAAGAGTCATCTTGAGGAATTTCAAGAGTCACAAAGTGAAGATAAAAGAGGAAGGGCACAATTTCTCATGAAGGGACACTTTGAGGAATACGAAAAGTCACCAAGATAAAGACAAAAGAGGAAAGGATGATTTTGCTTATGAAGGGTCATCATTTGACTTTTCAAATGCAAGGATACAAAGGGTCATGCAAGTTTGGCACAATTTTCCATGAGGATTGAAGGGTCACAAAGGGTGAATGCCAAAGGTCATTTGGAAAGCTATAAATAAAGGCTTGAGAATCCATTTATAATATGGAAGATAGAGTATGTTTTGTAATTATTATATCTAGCTTAGAAGAGCAGAGGAGAGAGAAGACAGAGATATTGTAATGAGCTATCATTTATTTAGATAAAAACATTGAGAGATAGTTGTGTGGTATACACAAAAGGGGTTGGTGCTCCTGTGGGTTGGTGCTCATGAATAGTTGTTTTGTTGGTGCTCAACAAAGTGGTTGGTCTTCTTATGGGTTAGTTATCTTGAATATTTGCTATGTTGGTGCTCAACAAAGGGGTTGGTGCTCTTATGGGTTGGTGATCATGAATAATTGATGTGTTAGTGCTCAACAAACTGGTTGGTGCTCCTGCAAGTTGGTACTCATTCATATACTTTAGATTATTCTCCATGTTTTTTCCCACATTAGGTTTCCATGTTAAATCTTGTTTCTCTCTCTATCTTGTGTGGTGTTTATTATTTAAGTTTTATTGAATATCTTGAATGTATGGTTAGTTAGAATTTTATTAAGTGAAATTTTATAAGATTTATGATATATTATTTCACGCCCCCCCTCTCAGTATATCTCATGCTTAACAATTACAATGTTTCCATTTCTTATGATAGTGATGATGATCTAGCCTATGATATGACAAATGAGAAATTGAAAAACAATAATTTTGATGCACTTGAGGATATTTTGCATAACCTATTTTCACCTACAAGCTCTAGTACATATAAGCAAAATTCACCTTTGGAGGATATAAAATAAAATCAAGAAGGCAAAACAAATATAGTAAATGAGCATGTAAATGCTTGTTATTCCATCCATCCCTTTTGGATACACAAATTGAGTCAACCTTACAAAGGTAAAATGTAGATACATCAAGTAAATAATGTGGATGTCTCTCATAAGACTCCATAATAGACTTTACAGATCACAACAAACAAGGAGACTCCAAATACAATGCTTTCTATGTTACTTGAAAATAACGTGGTATATGTACCTTATAACAAGAATAAATTAGGTAGTATAATTTTTCCTAAAGAGGGATTACCATATCATAACTATCATTGGATCATTGGTCATCATACAGATCATTGTGGGGCATTAAAAAACCAAATTAAAAAATACAAGAGTGAAGGACACATACAAATTGTGCTTAAAAAATGAAAAAGAGTTAATACTTCTAATTCTTAAAAAGAAATCCATCCTTGAAAAATACAAAGGAATTCATCCTTAACTTTTATTGTAAATATTTAAGGGGTTCATTACCAATAGCTCAAGGTGGTTATGAAAAATTAGAGCACAACTTGCAGTATTACCACACTACAACAAATGGGACATAATATATATGAACTATGATATTCTCCAACTTTTCCAAGATCTCTTGGGTACATTATACTAACCATTAATATGGACCAAAGGTAGTAGACCTTGATATATGGACAATGGATTAACAACCACATTTGAATCTACATCTTGGCCAACATTGGTTGATTGATATACAAGTAACTACTAGTTCCATATGTCAATAAATTACTTTCTAACATGATAGTAAATAAATTCATATCCTACATGATGGATATGATGAGGGGTAGATACCCAAAATTTATGGTAGAGAACCAATAATTACAATATAAGTAGTTTTTGAAAACAAGGCCACTAGAAAGCACCTTGGCTCTTAAATTTGAAGATTTGTTGGAATAAATTGGTTTCACATATATCAAAAATACCAAAAATTATAGAATTCCAAAACTATTGATAGCATCTACATATTTAATTAGATCCTTAGCATATATATTATTAGTTACATGTTGGTAAATAACATATTTTTCCTTTATATATACACATATGTTTCATGCATCTTTAGAATGTGATATCAGCATACTCATGTAGATGATCTATGCACTTTTAGATGTTGGGCCTTTCCTCTACTCATTTCTTATAGAAATAGGGGGATCTACTTATATGATAATGATAAACCTAGGTTACATTATTATATGATAATTTCTCACTATCATATTTGAGTTCATATACTTACATGTGCCTTTATCCATGGTTATATCTTTGGTAGTGTATTTGATATGCTATGTACTTAACATTTTTTATAAACATATAGATCCAAGGACTAGTATGATATGTTTATGCTAGTTTTTTATGTTCCATGCTTTTCATTTATGTACAACCTTAGGTGTCTTTCCTTGCTTGTTATTGGATTGATTGTGTAAACATTTAAATATGATCCATTATTTGTAACCCTTGTGCCTTTGTTCACTTCCTTTAACATTTGAATATGTCACTTTTTATTATATAGACATTTGAATATGTCTTTGATTTCCTTATGGACATTTGACTAAGTCCTGTCCCTTTGATTGTGTGGCATTTGAACATACCACTTATTTTAGGTCTTCTTGGAACATTGTCTTTTAATTGTCTTTTGAGTTATTTTGTGTGTGTGATTGATTGCTTTTTTGACTTGTATTGTTACTATATAGACATTTCCATGATTCAAAACATGCATATTAGTATTTTATGCGATCACATACTATGTACCTAATTATTATATCTATATACACATAATGTTTTCAAAATTTATCAATTATTAATGGTTTCTATATTGCAAGAACCCATCAAGTCTCAATCTCTCTGAGTTCATGCATTAATGGGTGAAATGGGAAAGGGGTGGGTATAATATTAGTGTTTCATAGGATTATTATCCCTTATTACCACTTATTATCTACACACCCATCTCTTAAAAACATTCTCCTAAGCTTTACATCCTAATTTGCACCCTCCTCTAGTCATTTACCACCTTCATTAGCCCTTCCCTAGACTAAAACCATTTTTGATATTTTATGTTACACTATCATCCTAGTAGACCTTGTAATCTAATTGGTAAGACTCATTAGGGTCTACATTAGCCCATAGTTGACCTAGACTATGACCTAAATTATTATTTTCAATAATGATACCAGGTTAACTAGGTCGACTTTGTTGGCCTAAAATTTTAGAAAGGATTAGGATTAGATCCACCTATATAAACACATCTATTTCATCATTTATAAAAGAAGAGATATATATTATGCATCTACTTATCCACTATTCTACTTCATGATCTAGCTTAGGGTTTCATACTTTATTTAAGATATAGATCTTGTCTTGTGAAGAAGTCTTTTGGATGCATAGATAGGTTGTGTAGCCTAGAGCTGATTTATCCTTGTCATCCTTATATACCAAAAAAAGCTCTTAAAAAGCACCTTGTTTGTTACCCCCACTTTGTACCATAAGATTTGGTGAGCACTAGATTAGAATTTTTATTTATTTATTAGTTTAGTTAATATGAAAACATAGGACCTAGTTAAGGTCATTCCATAGTTTTGCTTGATTGGAGGCTTTTGAACCCTCCCTAGTGATATTATTATGGTAAGAGATCCCTTAGCTAGGTCTAAAAGATCAATATTGTTCATGAATATGAATACATAATGTATCTACAATCATATGTGTAAGTATGATTTATCTTCTCCAAGATATGATTGATTTATATATATGTGGCATTTCCCATTGCATACATTTTGGTGAACCCAATGTGAATCTAACCCTTAAATGTTTTCTTTCACACTATAATTTTTATCATATTATTTTATTTTCTATATTTCTAGTATTTTATTGAACCAATTATTATAGTTATAACTTTTTTGTGTATAGGTTTAACACATATTCATATCAAATTGACTCTATTTTATCTATGTAGGTCTTTATTAGATACAGGCTACTAGATTGAATAGGTTGACACAATAATTTTATTTAGTTATATAAAAGCATATAGAGTTGAACAGCTCAAATTTATTTTCTTATTATCTCTATCGACATACAAGTCAATAAACACTATCAAATAGGAACACTTTTCCATTTTATTTTTCTTCAACACATAGAGTTTTGTAGAACTAGGTCAAACTAGTCAACTTGGTTTGAAGAATTTAAAAGGAGAAAATATAGCACTTCAACATAAAATTTGCAAACTTAACCATCTTTCATCCCACCAAGGTTCCTATTTTCCCCATCTTTATCTTTTTTAGTATTTTCTTTAGTCCTATTTTATACAAGTTATCAGTCTTTAAAACTATAACCCTATAACCAAATAGGTCAACCTAGTCGACTTAGTTTTGTTATCTATATTCTGTCTAAAAAACATAGTTAACCCATTTGAATCTATTATATATTGTATATATATAGTGTCACCTAAACCAACTCTATATTATTTATTAGTAATTAATTCACATTTCATTTTCAGTTGTTTGCATGCTTAGAGTAACTCACATAGCGTAAATAGGTCATTTTTAAAATTATCATTTGAGGTACACTATTATAATATTTTTCACACACTACCAAATCACACAACATTCAAAATTCATTTAAACACTTGTCTTCTTAAGAACTACCTACTTGGATTTTATCACCAAGGGAGAAGCTGACTTGGTTTTTGGCTAATTATAAATATATGGTTAATGGTATATATTGGCAAAGCACCTAAAACCCTTATCACTATGGGTTTGTGAATTAAGGTGTTAGGCCCTAATATTATTCTAATAGCATTTCAAACACGTATCCCTTTCAACCCAAATATTCTTAAACCATCTATAGATTGATTTTCTAGTTCTCTAATTTGGCTAATTCTCCTATCACACTTAAATCAATATTTTATAATAATATAATGACACTAAAGATGACCACTTACTTAACATTTACTTTTCAATTTATTACTTTCTCTCTAATCATTGCATGTTGTATTGCAAAAACTTGTGTTAGCTAGTGTTGATGAAAGGTTTTGTGCTGTGCACCCCAATTGGATCACTCAAATTGATCCAATTATTTATGTGTTTGATTTCATTCTTACTTAACTTATATTAATTTTTTTTTCTATTTTATAACCCTATTATTATGGTTGATATATTATCTTATAGACTACATTTTCCCCTATCAACAATACATAGTTGACCTATACAACTATGTATCCTTCTAAGCTTACTTTATCTCCTAGTATGCAATACAAAGTTAACCTTTCTGAATCTATATTATTTTATACCAATCAAATTATAAAACACACTTGAATTTTACAAATCTATACTCTTCTCTTCTTACTAGTTTATTCAACATAATCGACCTATATGACTATGTATCCCTTTTTGATGATGTTTGTCTTTACATCATCTTAGTCCTCATTAACCTTTATCTCTCATCATGAAATTATTATTTGAGGACAAAAATGAATTAAAATAAATATATATTATGATCCTTACCAACCCAAATAAGTTTTCCCATAAATATCTTGTGGATCCTACTATATATGAAAGTAAGGTGTATGTGGCCACTCACACTATGAACTATGGGACCCCTCATCATATATCTTCAATTTGTAACCCTATTTTATCCATATAAGATCATATTCGATTAGATTATATTATAAAAATTCTTTCATTAATTAATGAATATCCTCAACATATGTAAAAATACCCTGCTACCATTTATCATCTTATGATAAGTGGTCAAATACAAAAACTGCTAGCTATATAGATAACACTCTGCTTAAAGGCTTGGTAGATTTGGCTATGTAACCTTCACATCTAGACTAAAATTGAAATGATATTATATTTGGGATACCTAAACTCAGGTCAGAAATCTATATTTTAGTGAGGTTAGCTCCTCTGATGTATCACTCTGTAGTGCTTACTAAACTACTGACTATTGGGATGAAAAGGGAGAGAAAGAAACGAAAAGGAAAATCCTAATTAATAGGGTGATACACCTAAATGATTGGTATTATTTTAAATATATTGAAATTAAAAAAAACATATAAATAAATAGGAGGTATTCAAATTTATCCTAAACATTAGTAATTTAGATGAAGGATTAAGAGGATTTTGGATTGCAAAATTCTATTCCTATCTCTTCAAATGACCTATAGAGGGTGAGATTTTCATAGTAGGTATGAAAAGGAATTGAAAATAGGGTATATACATATCAATTATATTATGGTACATTATAAAAAATACACTCTATTCTAATCCAAATAAATCATATGCAAAAATCTTCTTTGTTTCATAAATGGTGTCAATTACAATTTCTTCTCTGCCTTCCAGAATTCCTCAAAAATGGCTTCCAAAAGCCAATATATAAGTCTAAAGCCTTAAATAAACCCAAATTGTCATGTAAAATTCAATTATTAGTCTTATTTTATTTAAAATAAGACTAAAATCCTTTTAAAATATTAAATAAAGGCTTTAAAATCTTCCAAGTCTTCAAAAATTGCATGTTCTTCACTTTTGTCATAGAATTGAGAAGTGGTGGGCCCATGTTGACTTGTAAACCTTATTTTCATGAAAATAATGACATAAATTAGAATATAAATCTATATTTAAATTTATTTTAAGTTCTTGAAAGTATTTATCATTCATGAAAAACATGAAACTAGTCAAACTAGTCAACTGAAGAGATTTGACCCTTACAGACTAGTTAACTCAACTTGAGCTCAACTTGCATGAATTGAAACTTGTGGATTGAATTGATAATAATATATCCACTTAAAATATATATATTCCATGTGATAACTCTAAAATTAGTTTATGTTATATATTTTCAATGCCATTCTTTACTTGCTTGATAGACAAATTAAGCCTATTAGGCCAATTAGGCCTAATAGCCTTATTCTTAAATTTAGACTCCATTAAACCTGAAATAATAATCCATAAAAGATATATAAACAATCAACTAGAAAAAATTATTCATCACCAAAATATTTGATTTTGATGAGAAAACACTCACTATTTAGTCAACAAGGTTGATTAGGCCTATTTTACTCCATTTTCATGTAGATTGGCTATTTTGATTGAGATAATTAAGAAACTTATTTGATGATTTATGATAAAAATAAAATTTTAGGATTAATAAAAATTATTATTATTATTTGATACCCATTGATTATATTTCATTGAAGTGTCTTGTACTTTATTTTACATGCTTTTTATAAAAAAACATGAATTTTGTCCTCATCCGTACATCTCCATGCATAAAATTGACATTTATAGAATCCTCTCTAAGTTTACTTAACATTTTAATTTTTTATAGTTTATCCAAGATGATTTAATATAAATAAAATCAATATTTTTCAAAACTAAGTTTTTAAGGTTTGAGGTGAGTTTTGAAGCTGAATCTTCAAAATGATGATTCATGAAGTACATATCTCCAAATAAAAAAATATTTATATTACTGTATATCACATTGTACCCAATAAAATCATTGAAAATATTGGGTTCCCATGTAAAATATATAAAAAGTTATCATGTAGAGAAATATGCTTGTGGGTTTTTAACTGCATTCTGAGCTACTTACATTCTTAATGATTATTCATAAATCACAACCCCTCAACTAGTCTCAATTTTTAATTAAATATAATTACATATAGATACTCAAAACATACTAATATAATTATACCAAACTCCACACGTGGTGAAAGATATGAGCATCTGAACAGGAGGCTAGGAAGGGTGTCTAGAACTATGAAAAATGAAAATTTCACCAAAATGAAAATAATTATTCACCTAATTCTCAATTCCTAAAAAAAATAATAATGCGTTCTTTACCATGTTATGGAAACACTCTGAAAATACATGTTACTTGAAAATTCAAAAAACCCCTTTTTGGCTTATATGCCTATTTACTTGCATAAGCTTGTGTGAGCATGGTTTGCTTAAAATTTATAGATTTTATAGTCATTAAAGGTCTGATTGTGATGTAAAAACATCATACCATAATTTTTAAATTTTTACCTAGACTTATAAACTTCTGTAGCACTCTATAATGATGCTTACTCGAATGGTGATCTCCAATGAACATGCTAAGGAATATTACAAAAAAAATGTATATCCACTCATCCAATGGCCATGAAATTTTTTCATAAGGTTATCCAACCCATGATGACCTTGTGTAAAAAATTTGAGGTCTTGAAACCACATGAAGCTCTTAGAATCCTCAATTTCCTTCAAAATTGATCCATGTGCATGGATTATCTACATATTTGAACTTAACAATGATCTTTTGAAATGATAATGACCCATTTATAATAATTTTTTATAAATTTTTACCAAAATTAGTGATTTTAAGCCCACAAATAACTAGTTTGACTACTTGCAAAGGGACATTGGCAAGATTTAGGAAAGTTTTGAATGATAGGCATAGTATTTTGACCTTGATAGGTCAAATTACTAACATTTTTAGTGACTTTCAAGGGTTTACCAGCCTATTAGTCAAATAACTTAGAAACTTTGGATATGAAAAAATTGGATATACACTGAATATTGGAAGATCTTTTGTGGACAAAGACACAAACAGGACAACTAACAGAAACAACTAAAAACATGTGCACTTAGAGGAATGGACAACAACAATTGGAAAGGGAAAAAATAATAGCTAAAAGCATGTGTGGATATGCACTTAGAGGAAATCAACAACAATAAGTCTATTATGTACAAACTAACCTCCAACTTGTTAGCCCTCCTAGATCAAATGAAAAGCTATTTGATGCACTATGGAACTTTGAAATGTATTTGCTTCCTTTTGATAGATCTCTTCTACAAATGAGATCACATTGTTTCTATGCTATATTCACTTTCTACATTCAAAGAGAGAATAAGAAACTAAGAAGAATGGTCTAAGGCTTGTATGTACCTGGATGAAGTCATGCACACCGTTATCCAGACATTGTGAGAACTCCTCTTTGGTTGTGGAGGATGACACCTACAAAAGAAAGAGACTAAGACAAAGAAGGTGTTAGATGAGGAGATGGTGGGTTTACAAGAAAAAGCCTGATCCCAGAAGCAAGAGCTTGAGGGATGTCAACCCACTGATTGATAAAAGTAATGTCTGATAAAAGGCAGAATGATAGAAGACTGAAATGATTGAAGACTAAAAAGGAAATGGAAGCAAATGCTTACTTGAATGTTACTGTTAGCTTGGTCATAGTCACTGGCATCAGTGGTCCTATCGGCATCAGTTGTCAAGGTTTACCAATGTTGGTTAGTCTGTCGATGTCGGTGGTGGTAGTGGTCTCTGCGGCCGGCGTCGGTCAGGTCTGTGGTCTATGGACGGGTTTGTGGTCTGTAGACAGGTCTGAAAAGGGGTCTGGATGGGTTTTCATGCTTTTTGGATGGTCTGAGAGAGTCTGGTTTTGATTAATGGTCTGTGCATAGGTTTGGGTAGAGTTGCAAGGACAATGGACAGAGTGTATGGTCAGACAAAAGACAGAGGCAATAGGGAGATAGAGAAATAAGGATTTGGGTCTAGGCTAACAGAGGTTGCAAATGGGCAGAAGGCTGAATGATAGATGAATTAAAAGAAATACTAAAATGAAAATAATAGTAAATACTTACCTCATATCTACTAGAGAAGGAATGTTGCAGACTGCTTGTACCTATTGTTGGTGCTACTGGTGTGAAGGCCATGTTGCTGGTGGAGTGGCTGAGGCAGAGTTCTTGTTGTACTTGCTAGTGTAGAAGCTTGTTATTTGTACCTGAGGGAGAGAGTGAGAGGTCTGGCAGAAAGATTGGCTGATTGATTGATTAGATTGTAAGATTCAAGAGTCAGATGAAGAGCAAGGGCCAAGGGAGGATAACAAATGCAAAAAACCATTATGAAGGGAACCGACGTCAGCAATATCGCTGACGTCAATCGATAGTTGACCAATGTCGGTGGTTGGAAGGTAGGAAAAAGGCTAAAAATAGCCTTTCATCCATTTTCCCAACTGTCAGGTCAGCAGGTCGGGGAAAGAAATGATCGAGAGGGGGCTAAATGGATGTGAGAGGATGAAATGGGGGTCTAGGCATTAATATTGGCCATGTGGGGAATGCAGGGAATCCAAAGAAGGGCATCCTAGGGTGGTGAGGTGGCAAGGGAGAGAGAATTATTAACTTAAAATAAGATAATTATTTCAAATTAATAAGACATGGGTTAGGAGTGGTTAAGTGGACCAAAGGGGACTAAGGGGGGAGAAAGGACCAAGGGGTAGACACGATTTCAGTGTCTACATTTGCCCCTTTTTGTCTTGTTGGTTGTTTTGGATGAACTGCAATACAAAAATAGGAGTTGATGGCCCCAAGTGTGGGATGAGATTGATTTCATCTTGTTGGTTATTCGAATGAACTGTAAGACAAAAACAAGAAGAGGTTGGTTGCCCCAATTATGGATGAGGTATTCCCCCTCAAAATAGGAGTCGAGGGAAGGGAACTTGAAATCGGGTGCTGATTTGACAGAGAGTGGATGAAGATGGTGAAGATGGAGTGTGAACACTACAAAAGTCATGATTGCACATATACCACTTCACGAGATGGTCAGGTCAAACTATCACAAGTCGAGGATCAAGGAGTGCCAAAATTGAAGTAACCAGGCCCCAGCATTAGTCGTAGTTGATCAGGTTATTCAATCTAAGCTGAAGCTCCAATGGTCATCGTGTTCCAGGTATCTAGAGCTCAGGAAGTGCTCCCAAAAACACAAAAAATTCACAAGTAGTGGGGATCAATCGGCTTGCAATCCTATACTTGTGAGGGTAAAAAATGTGGTATGTGTACAATTTTGCTAACCATATATGGGTAACATACATGCAAAAACAACCAAGGTGAAGTTGTCTTGGAAGTGGTCAAGGTCGGAGGAGATAGGCATGATCTCCAAAGTGGTTGGTTGAGACGGGTCGAGATAGATGAGTGGTCAAATGAATGGCTGAATGAAAGAATGTGGCTAAGCTAACCTCAGAAGATGTCATGTCATCTAAGTGTTACCTACATAGCCCTTGTGTGAAGGGCTTCAGGCCAATGTAGTTCTCCCTAAAAGGGAGGAAGGGTCAAAGTGGTTGATGGGTCTGGTCGAGGTCAAGGCATGGATTGGTTTTAGACAAGGTCAAGTCATGGATTGGTTTTGGATGAGGTCAAGTCATGGATTGGTTTTGGATGAGGTCAAGTCATGGTCAAAGAAAAAGAGTTTGTCCATCAGAGAGATGAACAAACGGAGGTGGTCGAGCTAACCCCAGAAGACATCGTGTCATCTGAGTGCTGCCTACATAGCCCCGGTCTTAGGGCCTCAGACTAATGTAGTTCAGACTAAGAGTCAAAGAGGTCGAAAGGTTGGTTTGGTCATGTGTTGAAATGATGAGGAGAAGAAGATGTTACAGCCTTTCGCAAATGGTGTATTCTGTAACATTGGTCGAGGGGTCTTTCATCCCTAGCAATTTTCCATATTCGTGATGGATGTATGCTAAAAATGAATTGAGGTCTATTTATGCTTCAGCAAGTATTGATTTATGCTTAACATAATTATGTCTGGTCAATAGTTTCCATGTGTATTGTTTTCCATAGAAACTATGTGAAATGGACTATGATGATGTCATGATGTTGGTCTAAAAATGTTGGGTTGGCTTGGTTGGGTAGAAAAAGGTTTGGTTGAATGTGACCAAAGTGTGAAAGAAAGTGAAAGGCATATTGCTCTTTTATTGACAAGGACCAGAATGATAGCATAGATAGAGGTTATTAGAACAAAAGCCCCGTTTATGCATTATGTCGTTGGCCATGGTTGTGCTAGAGAAGTAATCGAATCACTTGACGTTAAGTGAGCTCAAAGTCCCTTGAGTATGTTGGGGTGATAGGATGAATTATGTGATATGAGAGGATGGGGTAACCCTTTTTGGTGGTAGGAAGAACCTTGCCCCTTTTATAGGTGACCCAAGAATGACTATAGGCATGTCCATGACTTGATAACTTGTCAGTCATTTTTTTTTGGTGTAGACTGATCGATGCAGGAAGTTTGCATTGGGATGTTGTTTTGCTTGGTGGTCATATATGTGAAGCTAATCGATGCAGGAAGCTTCAAAAAGAGTGCTGTCTATAGCAATATTTAGTCATATCCATCCTTCGAAGGAGTGGTCTATATTTTGCTTTAAATGCTTTGATATGTCTTTGGCCTAGCTGTCCTTCAAGGGAGCAGTCTAGTAATACAGCAACTATGTATCTGTCCTTCAAGGGAGTAGTCTACTTTAAAGTTTATGACCTTTAATATGATAGGTATCCCATTTTTGATATGTTTTTGTTGACTGAAGTTTTTACCCATGGATGAGCCTCTAGAGATTTAAGGGTTCCCTTTTATTAGGACAAAGCATTACTACTTGACAAAAAGGGTTGACCCAATGTTGGGAATCAGGGTTGAAAGGAATAGGAATGACAATGACAGAGGGTTGCTCAACGGATGAGCTCAAGTAAAACATCAAGTCATCAAGTACTTGACTAATAGTAGAATGGTCGCAGATGCAAGGCATTAAAGGGCTCAAATTCTGATAAGTCCCTAGGCCATGCTTGTGCGTTATGATAAGGTCCGAGCCAATTAGGAGCAGATTTTCCCTATTTGCCTCTTCAAGATTGGTCACGTGTTGATGTTGGATGTGCAATTGGTTGACATAGTCACTAATTGGTCGAGACTGGTTGAAAGGTTGGTTGAATGCTTGGTCGAGGTCATGATTGATGATTGGTTAGTGTCTGGTCGATGGTCTGGATTGATGATTGGTTAATGGTCGGTTGAATGTTTTGATTAAAAGGGTTGGTTAAATGTTTGGTCAAGATTTGGTTGAGATTTGGTTGAGGTCTTGGTCAATGTCATGATCGAGGTCTGGTTGAGGTCTGGATTGATGATTGGTTGGTGTCTGGTTGATATTTGTTGATATTTGATCGATGGTTGGCTTGAAATTGGTAATAGGTCGATGATTGGTTGAATTTGGTCGAGACTGGTTGATGTGTGGTTGAGGTCATGATTAAAAGGTTGGTTGAATGTTTGGTCGAGGTTGGGTTGATGCTTGTTTGGTTGAGACATGGTCGAGGCTTGGTTGAGGCCTAGCCGAGGTTTAGGATGAAAAGAGTAATTGATATTTGGTTGAGACTAGGTTAAAGGGTTGGTCAAGGCTTGGATGAACGTTGAATCCCCCCAGTAGCTAGGGAGAATGTTTGACAGATTGGTCAAGGTCGGTTGAAGCTTGGTGGTTAGATTGACTATGTTGATGTTGAATAAAGGGGTTAAAGGTGGCAAAGGGACCATAGTCTGGCATGGAGATCCCGATTTAGGTGATGATATTTGAGAAGCATGGGTCGGTGTTAATGATTTGTCTAAGGGGTGGTCAAGAGGATCCTTGATGAGAAGGGTATCCTTTCTCCGATGTTGATGAGTGATAGCTTTAAGAGCGCAATAATGCTCAGTGTCATGTCTCGATTTTTGATGATAATGGAAAAATTTAGAGTTTTCAAACCAAGATGGTCTTGATTTGAGAGTTGATGAGTGGAGCGGTGTTGAAGGTTTGTGGATAATGTGGTCAAGAAGAAGGGTGTCATTCCCCATACATTGGCAAATGACAACCTTGAGGGCATAAAAATGCTCAGTGTCATGCCCAAGTGTGCGATGATATGCACAAATCTGAGTGTCATCGAACCAGGGTGGTTTTGGTCTGAGAGATTGATATGGTTTAAGAGGTGGGGGATTGATGCGAGAGGACTACAACAATTTTCATAACAGCAAGGCATAAGAACCTACTAATGGGTCTGTGTGTCTTACTGTAGTGGGGGTTGATGACTTTGGTTTAAGAGGCATTGGTCAATGGATTGGAGGAGATATATGTCTGATGGGTTGAGAAAGTAATGGAGGTGACTTGCCTCTGTGAGATATGGGAGTAAGAAGCACCCCTATTAAAGTGGATGGATGCAAGCCCAAAATTAAAGGTAATGATGAAGGTGGGGGAGGAATCCTCTGGTATGGTTTAGTGGCCTTCTTTGGTTTGGGTTGAGGACCACCATTGTGCGAGGTGAGGTTAGATGTGGGTTTGGGTTCAGATGTGGATGGAGGTGAGTGAGATGTAGCAATCTCTGGCAAAAGGCAAGAGGAAACCGTGACTAGGTCTTCCTTGATTGAAATGGACAGAGAAACTAGGTCTTCACTTGGTGGAGAATAAATAAGAGAGTGTGGCTCCTCAAGCGGATAGATGGTAGGGATGATCGTGCCTTCTACTTATAGTTGAGGAGTAGGCAAGGTATGGTCTTCCATTGGAAGGAGGAAAGACGAAGGTGTGGCTAATGGTATAGGTGTGGTCAAGGCATCCTCCAATATAGGAGAGGTCAATGGGGAACTAATAGGAGAAGAAAGTTCTTCTACCTATGATGGATGAATAAGAGAAGAAGACTCTTTCACCTGTGAAGGAGGTTGGTCAGGGACAAGAGGCAAGATAGTGTTGACTGTGCGTATGTCATGCTCTTGGGAGCTATTGGTCAAGGTCTAGACATTGTTTTGATTAAGAGGATGGTTTGGGAATGGCTGTTTGAAGATGTCTATGTGTTGGTTGGGTGGGGTGTTTGGGTTATCCAAAACAAGATCCCCCTTGTCAATCATGTCTTAGACTATATTTTTGAAGGTTCAGAAATTATCGATGTCATGGTCGTGGACGTGATGATAGTGACAAAAGTCGGCCTCCCTATACCATGTAGGGAGGGCTTTTGAAGGGTAAAATTGAGGTGGTCAAATTGGAGGGAGATTGAGGACCCCCTGCTTGATGAGTTTTTCCAAAATGGAAGCGTATGATTCTCCAAGCAGAGTGTATGAATGCTGGATGTACCATTGTTGGAATCGTTTGGTGATGCTTAGAGATGTCAAAGGTTGAGATTGATTAGTTGTTATCGAGGACAGTGATCTAATGACCATAGTGTTGGCCACTCCTTTGGGTTTGGAGTGGGAAGAAGGTCTGGAAGAAGAAGGGTCAGTAGTTCTTGTGTTAGTATTACACAATTTGACCTTATCCTCTTCAATGGCACGGAGTTTAAGCTTCCAAGCCATGGTGAAAGCTTCGTCGAAAGTGTAAAATGTTTGAATCTGCAAGGTGGAAGAGATGTGCCTGGCACATGCTTAAGAAAATAGCTTGATGAGCTTATATTGAGGCAAGGAGAAGGAGAGCTGGTTAATCAAGCCTCTCCAACGGGTGACAAAATCAACTACATATTCATCATCAAATTGCCTGATGGAGTAGAGGTCTATGATCGAGACTTGTTTGGTGATGTTGATAGAAAAATGGTGGAGAAATAATTGGGCAAGTTGAATGAATGAAAAGATAGAATGTCTGGTAAGAGAGCTATACCAGTTAAGGGCAGGGCCAGAAAGTGACATAGGGAAAGTGCATAGAAGTAA
Source organism: Torreya grandis (assembly GCA_037957365.1). NCBI lineage: Eukaryota > Viridiplantae > Streptophyta > Pinopsida > Cupressales > Taxaceae > Torreya > Torreya grandis. Next base: position 3,389,111 of record JARHVA010001115.1, on the reverse strand, counting down.
GACATCATTGTGGGCTATGAGATAGCAGGCATGTCTGAATGCCCGTAGATGTTGTTGTGGGTCTTCCTTACTCTAGAAGTGAGTAAATTAAGAAGCTCCCATTGGTTGGGGTATGGTCAGATCGAGACAGAAGGATGGATGGGTTCATTGCAAATTTGGTCATAGGAGAGAGTATTACGTGAACCAAAAATAGAGGTCTCAAGATTGGACATTTTGTCCATCAGCATTTTGATGAGATATATTCATGGATTGGTAGATGGGGTGCCCCTTAAGTTTTAGGGCACTTGAAAGGTGCTAGAAGGGGCATACAACGTAGTCGGGTGCACTTGTAGGAGTGCAACATATGTGTAACTAGTCGCAGGGATAGAGTGGAGGCCAAGGGTGCTTGGGTCATGAAGGTAGAAGGCATAAGTTTACTGGATATCACCAAAGGTGGTTGTGTAGTGGCATTGTCAAAAGGAGAGGTAGACACTCCTGCATTTATGGGCGCAAGAGTGTGAGGGGTCGAGACAATCATGTTTTGGTATGATGTAGAACTTGGTTGAATTGCGTATGGTTGAGGGGGTAATGGAACCCCAATGGAGGTCAATCTAAAAATAGATGGGGAGGCCAAACTTTGTGTATTGGCCATGGTCGAGTTAGTGGTTGAGGCAAAAGGCTGGGTAGCGGATGGTGTTAGTGTCATCACCACTTCACTGAAAAGGTCTCAAATTGGGTTTCTTGCGAGATAGTTTTGGAGGGATTTGACATTGAGGTCCAAGAATCTTTCAAAATCTTGGTCCCATTCAGGGAAAATAGGGGTCTGAGTTGGGGTCGATCGAGTAGGAGTTCTTTCGTTCTCTGAGTGGAACTCCATTATGGGACTAGTTATGGATAGGGAAGGCGAAAGCGGTTGATGGCTAGCGTGGTCAAGAAGAGCCTTGGTTTGAATGCACGTCAAAACCATTCAAGGCAAGAGGGGTTAGGTTCCAAAAATTATGTTTTTTCAGTTTTAAAAACTCAGAATGTGGTTTTTGGTAGAAAAAGGGTAGGGTTTTAGGCTACTATTTTGGGAAAAAAGGACTGTGACAGTGACCGATGTCGGTTAAAAAACTGATGTCGATGAGAAAAATGGTCGACGTCGGTTAGATAACTGATGCCAGAGAGGGAAGATGGCCGACGTCAGTGGTAAAGCTGATGTCGATGACTGTGGTTTCTAGAAACATAGAAAATTTGAAGATTCTTGGAAAAAAAGGAAGAATAACATCCTCACTAGCTCAAACAAGTAGATGGGAACATAAAAATTGAAGAACACAAGCAGGTCCTAAGCGTTAAATCCTAAGAATCAACTTTTAAAATCTTGTTGGCTTATGCCTTAAAGTGATGTTTGGGAGGTTGGATGTTAGAATGGGTACTAAAAGAGGTAGTCTATGGATGGTTTCAGGTTTGTTTAGGCGCTTAAGAGTCTGGATTAGGTTTCGTACATGGCCTGGAGCTAAGGAGCAAGCTCCCCTCACTTCACGAGCCTAGTGATAAGTTGGTCTCACTTAGCCAAAATATACTTTCCCTAGAGATTAGACTCTACCAGAGAACAGAGTGGGCTTTCCCCTTGGTGATGAAATCCAAGTAGGATTGTCGAGATGGGTAGGGTATCTGTTGGGTGATGAAATCCCAGTTGGGCCTTGTCTCAGGTGAGTTTGATCTTTGATTTGGTGCAAGTGGTTTGTTTGTGTAACATAAAGTGGACTACGATTAATTCATGATGTGGTTATTAATTACTAAATGTGGACTAAGAAATGCAAGCAAGCAAAAATGACATGCAATGTGTTTTAAGCCCAAGTCAAAATGTGAGTTTGAATGAAAACAAGTTGAGAAAGGGTTGAAGAATATGACTTTTGACCAGTTTGAAATGCAAGAAAAGAAAGAAAGGTTCTTTTTAATCTTACTTATGATGTCATTTAGAAGAGAAGAAAGAGGTGAAAAGGGAGAAACCTAATGCACCTATATGAACAAAAAGAAAAGGAACCCAAGGAAGACCCTAAGGTCCCACCAGGCGTGCCATAATGTTTCTATGCTATATTCGCTTTCTACATTCAAAGAGAGAATAAGAAACTAAGAAGAATGGTCTAAGGCTTGTATGTACCTAGATGAAGTCGTGTGCACCATTATCCAGATGTTGTGAGAACTCCTCTTTAGTTGTGGAGGATGACACCAATAAAAGAAAGAGACTAAGACAAAGAAGGCGTTAGATGAGGAGATGGTGGGTTGCCAAGCAAAAGCTTGATCCCAGAAGCAAGAGCTTGAGGGATGTCAACCCATTGATTGATAAAAGTAATGTCTGATAAAAGGCAAAAAGATAGAAGACTAAAATGATTGAAGACTAAAAAGGAAATGGAAGCAAATGCTTACCTGAATGTTGTTGTCGACCTAGTCACAGTCGCTGGCGTCGGTGGTCCTATTGGCATCGGTTGTCAAGGTCTATAGACGTCAGTTAGTCTGCCAACATCGGTGGGGGCAGTGGTCTTTGTGGCTAACGTCGGTCAGGTCTGTGGTCTGTGGATGGGTCTGTGGTCTATAGACAGGTCTGAAAAGGGGCCTAGATGGGTTTTCATGCTGTTTGGATGGTCTGAGAGAGACTGGTTTTGGTTAATGGTCTGTGCAGAGGTTTGGGTAGAGTTGCAGGGACAATGGACAGAGTATATGGTCAAACAAAAGATAGAGGCAATAGGGAGATAGAGAAATAAGGATTTGGGTCTGGGCTAACAGAGGTTGTAAATGGGTAAAAGGTTGAATGATAGATGAATTAAAATAAATACTGAAATTAAAATAGTAGCAAATACTTACCTCATATCTACTGGAGAAGGAATGTTGTAGATTGCTTGTACCTATTGTTGATGCTGCCGGTGGAGTGGCTGAGGCAGAGTTCTTGTTGTGCTTGCTAGTGTAGAAGCCTATTGTGTGTACTTGAGGGAGAGAGTGAGAGGTCTGGTAGAAAGATTGGTTGATTGATTGATTAGATTGTAAGATTCAAGAGTTGGATGAAGAGCAGGGGCCAAGGGAGGATAACGGATGCAGAAAACTGTTATGAAGGGAACTGACACTGGTAATATCACTGACGTCGGTCGATAGTTGACTGACGTCAACGGCTGGAAGGTAGGAAAAAGGCTAAAAATAGCCTTTCATTCATTTTCCCAACTGTCGGGTCAACAGGTCAGGGGAAGAAACAGTCGAGAGGGGGCTAAATGGATGCGAGAGGATGAAATGGGGGTCTAGGCATTAATATTGGCCATGTGGGGAATGCAGGGAATCCAAAGAAGGGCATCCTAGGGAGGTGAGGTGGCAAGGGAGAGAGAATTATTAACTTAAAATAAGATAATTATTTCAAATTAATAAGACATGGGTTAGGAGTGGTTAAGTGGACCAAAGGGGACTAAGGGGGGAGAAAGGACTAAGGGGTAGACATGATTTCGGTGTCTACACACGTATGTGTTTATGTGTTATGGATGATGCAACTAGGCCTCCATCTTCCATTCTTATGTGTATGGAAGTAAGATATGGATCTAAGATCTAATCATCTTTCTCCCATATTCTTCTTTATTCCATCAAGATTACTATCTCTACCTCATTCACAGGTTGATCATGATTTGTCTCATTTTCATCTAATGATTGAATTGCCAAATGAACTGGTATGCTTGGATTGATGTCTTCATTTGACTCTATTTGAAGTGGTATTTTTTCAAATTCTTTAGCTCCTTGATAAGCATCCAAACATGGTTGTAATATGACTTTAATTTCTTCCTGATGTGTAGCTGTAATAGTACTCTTTACAAGACATTCATTAGTATCCACTTGGATTGGAGATGGACTATCAAAATTTTCACAAAAACTCTCTAAATCATCCTAAAAGGCCTCTTCATCATGACTAACTGAAAGGACATGAAATTTATTTGCAATCTTACCATTTGAAACATTTTGATCACATATTTCTACCTTTTGGATTGAGTCATATGAAGGTTCTTGATCTACTATACTTGCTTCATCTTCATCTTCATCTTCTATAGAGAAGGGCATCTCATCTATCCATTCAAGCTCCAACTCATCTTGTTTTGGGATCTCTAGAATAGCGTTGATTTTTGAAATCTCTAAAACATTGGTGGAATCCTTAAATGAATCATCAACCTATTGTTCTATCTCATCATCAAAATCTATTATCTTAAGCTCTTCAATTTCATTCAAGAAGTCATGGTATAACTATTGCTAATTATCATCTTCTTCTTGATCACTCAAGTCACCTTTATTTTCTAGCTATTTGGCTACATCTTATTTATTTACCTCACAAAGAAGAGGTTCTTGCTCCAAAATTGGAATGGTATATCCCTGAAGGTGTTCAATAAGATGAGAAAGATCTACAAAATTAGCCATAGATACTTGATTTTTCTCATGAGGTTGTTCTTCTTGGATCACCTTTACCTCATCTTTCTACACTTTTTATTAAATGGATTTCCATGAAGGAAAGGATTTAGTCTTCTGAGGAGGAAGGGATGAAGGTTGAATGATCTCTTACTTGAATTTAGCATCCTGAATGATTCTTGATTGTTTTCCTTTCTTCTTTGACTGCATGATTTGGTTCTAAGATGGGAAAGACAAATTCTCTTTTTTGACCTTTTGATTTTGGTTCTCCTCCTCTTTCGTTTCTTTAGCTCTAACTCTCTGATCTACTTATCAATATTCTCCTAGAATATCTTCTCTTTAAAGTGATTAGTGATCTCAATAGTACGTTGTGTCATAACAATCTCCTCCTTTCTTTGATAGTTCTCTTGGATTGATATCCAAGAAGGGAAGGTCTGAGAAATAAATGAAGAACTTGGAAAACTCAAAGGGGATCTTGGAATGGTCTCCTAATGAGGAATATATATCATATAAGAAGACTATGATTGAACGTGATGTTCCTTGAGGATTTTCAATTTATCCTCAATACATTAAATATAAGCACCTACATCCATCATCTCATCAATGAGATTGCCCCAATTTTATCTCTCAATAGGTGCCCATTGCTATTTTATTTTTCGTAATGACTCTTACACAATGGATCTGGTGAGTAGGGGTATCTTGGCCATAATAGCTCTATGAGTGCAACTCTAGAGCATGTTTTTAAGGCTCATTAAATTTTATTTAAATGATGGTATGGATTGGGTATCTACAAAATGGCCATGATTAGACTTGTAAGAGGAAATATTATGATGGATTGGTTGTTCATATGGAGGATCAGGGTAGTACTCTTGCATATATGATTAATATAGATCCTCATACTCTTGGTGAGGATCATAGTATAGTTGGTCATAGTGATCATAGTAAGGATAATATGGATCCATACTAAAACAAGCCATTTGAGACCATTAGTAAGATATATAATAAAATTAATCAATATTCAAAAGATACCTAATGTTCATAACCAACTTTAAGTTCCTAAAAGTTGCATTGATCTTCTAGATGCCTCCAAAGACTAGTACATAGAATGAATGTTCCATCGAGCATGTTATAAAATGTTAGTTATCTAGATAGCACCCTAGTTGAAGGCTTGGTAGATCTGCCTCTATAAAATTCACTCCTAAAATAACATTGGAAAGATCTAAGATGTGGGGCACCTGAAATCAGATCAGACCTCTAGATTTTGGTGAGGCTAGCTTCTCTAATGTATCACTCTCCATTGCTTACTAAACTATTGATTGTTGGGATGAAAAGGGAGAGAAAGAAATTAAAAGGTAAATCCTTCTATAATGGGGCAATGCACTTGAATTATTGGTATTGTTTTAAATCTATTTGAATTAAGGCACACATATAATTCAATAGGAATTCTTCAAATTTCACTTGAACATTAGTATTTCAGATGATGGATTGAGAGGATTTTGGATTGCAAAATTATATTCCTATCTCTTCAAATGACCTATAGAGGGTGAGATTTTCATAGTAGGTGTGGAAAGGACCTGAAAAAAGAGGATATATATCTCAATTATATGCTGGTACACAATCAAAAATATACTCTACTTTTATCCAAAAGAGATATGGAAAAATCTTCTTTATTTGAGAAAGGTGTCAATTATAATCTCTTCTCTACCTTCTAGAATTCCTAAAAAATGGCTTCAAAAAGTAAATATATAAGTTTAAAACCTTAAATGAAGCCAAAGTGGCATGGAAAACAGAAGGATTATTCTTATTTGAGTTAACATAAGACTAAAATCCTTTTACAATATTAAATAAAGGTTTTAAAATCTTCCAAGTCTTCAAAAATTACATGTTCTTCACTTTTGGCATAGAATTGAGAAGTGGTGGGCCCATGTTGAATTGTAAACCTTAATTTCATCCAAAAAGGGTGTATGCAGTAATAAGACTTTACATACTCATTTGATGTTTTTGTTTTTCCCTTATCTAGATTTAATTCTATATTTTATGCAGTGGGCTTGGCTTATATGTTCCAAGACCCATGGGTTCAAATAACTTATGTGATACATGATCAAGTGGATCAGATTTTAAGTTTCACATTTTCTAATTTGTCATATTATAGCCTGTATCATCATCACTATCATAGTAATATAAAACATGGCCATATTTATTACTTAGTATTGAATAATAAATGAAGCTAAAATGGTGAGGGATCTTACAATTTTCATGGATCTTTTGGTAATGGTTCTTTCCCCTTTTTCATATCTATGTGCACCTCATGTTTAGTTCCTTATTTCCATTTGGAGACAAAGGAGACATTTTAATTGACTCACTTATTTAATACCTATATATATGATCAAGAGGGAATTACCATTATAGTTATGCCTTTAGTTTTGGAATGTATGATTTTTCAAAATTTGAAAGGATCATCATCAACATGCATTGCTGATAAGGTCCCCTCATGTTTGAATTTTATACATTGATGAAGTTTAGATGGGAAAACTTCTATTAAATGTATCCAAGGTCCACCCAAATGTAAATTATAATGTAAACATTGAGACATGAACTGAAAATTAGTTGAAATTAGTTTTGGTCTTAAGGTCACATCCAGTGTAATTTGACCAACCAGAGGACTATGTGAATTGTCAGACCCTTTTATGTTCATAACTTTTTTTTGTAGAATATTTGTTTTAATACCCATAGTTTTTAGGAATCGTATGCTACAAATGTTTAAGCCTTTTCCATTATCAATGGGAACCCTTTTGATATATTTACTTTTGCATTGTCACTTATATGAATCAAGGAAAATTTTGGTTAATAATATCTTTGGATGGTAAATCAATTGGATCAAAGGTGATGATCTTGTTATTATTCTTGAGATCTTTCATAATATCTACAAAATAAGCTAGTTAAATATCACTTAAAACTTGTGTCTCCTGTAATGACTCACATAGTATATCCTTATAGACATTATATTGCTTTAGAATCTCAAGGATTGAAATTTTTTCATGCATGTTAATCAATTTATTAATAATGTCATATCCCTTGGATTTTATTACTAGCTTAGGTTTATAAGGTACTTGTATATTAATAGGTGGTAGGATGGGTAGAACAACCCTACCTTTTTGAGTACTAATAACATGGACTATAAAATCCAATATAAGCCATGGGTGAATAATGGGTGTGGGATGGTAGATATCATTCAAATAATACTTAGGTATAATGAATGTTTTAGATCATACATGTTGGTGTTTAGATATAGGATCTATAACATTAAAAAAATAATTTTGAAGAGAGATCAAGTGTTATTTCCACTTTAAAACACTCCCATTATTGTCATGGATTTGATAAACAACTTAAAAAATGTAACTTATGTAGAAAATGGTCACAACTATAAGGTATTGGACCTTGAAATAATTTACAGAGATATCATTAACAAACATGACTATAAAATTATAGAAATCAAGGATGAGTAACAAAAAATTAGAAAAAAACCTAGTTATCCTAGGGTTTGATGTTCAAAGATCAGGTTCTCCAAATGTTTAACCCTAAAATATATTAAGGAATACTAACTTTGGAGTATATAGGTTTAATAATATAGAAATAATAATTCACAATGGTGATAATTAGATATACAACATGCCAATTGCTTACTAAACTCAGATATAAACATACACTAGATTTCTTATATTGAGAGTAGGCTAAATATAGAAAGTATAACTAAGCTATACATGGAAATGACAAAAAAGTAATACACTTATCTATTTTTGATGCTAACATAGTGTTGGATCTAAAATAAGAAAAATTAGGATAGAATATGATTCTATAATAATCATTATATTTTAGATTTGATGCTTCTAGAGCTCTAGACACTAACATCAACCTAGGATGTTTATGTTAATGTTGCTATTTGGTTTTGATGTGTCTTATTCAAAATACCTAATAGAAAATCATGAAACCACCTATATGCTTATGGGTTTGGTTTTACCTTCACTCTAGTGCATTTAGATTTGGGCCATGGTTTATTTATCCTCATGAATTTGTAAAACCCTAGTTCTTCATCTTCATAGTAACCTTGGGGAAAAATGGGTTAGTGGTCACATAGTGTCAAGTTGACCCTAAATATCCTTATGTTTATGAGCACTTCCTACATAACCAATAATCTGAAGAGGGTCTCAAACTGAAGTAGTTATCTCATATGTGTTTGATTATGGGTGAATTATGCAATATGTGCAAATCAAGTAAAATAATGACCTATCTTATAACTTGTTAAACTAGGCTCTTGGGTTTATCCTTTAGTACTTTAGACTTATAGATGCATTATTCCTATGAATGGTATGTAAATAGGGAGGCTTTATTAAATTTAATGATTGATAGAGTGATTTCGGTAAGTTGATTTGGTATCTTTGGTCTATTTGTAAGTGTGGAATGAATGAGGTTTGATCTTATATTTATATCAATTCCTTTAGAGAAGTAACATTAAATCACTTAAACAGACCATTGGGATATGTTTCATTTGAAAACTATATTAATTTAGGGTACTAGACACATGCATTGGGTTAGGACACTGACATCCCAAATGTTAATGTCTAGGGAACATGAAAGTAGGTACAAGTTCAAAACATGTAGAGATAGAAGATATGTATATTTTAAGCTTTTTGGGCAAGATATAAGGCTTAGGTCATCAACATAAGAGTGTTTAAACTAAGACATAGTCCAAGGGGAATAATATAGAATAGATGTGAGACTTATGGAAGTGAGAAAGGTTTAGAAATTAGAGAAAAAGTGAAGGTTTGAGTTTTCTAAGTGTACAAGAATGAGGTGTTATATAATCCATAAATATCATTTACAATTCCATATAAGCAATGTACTCTACTTGATAATATATAAACTTTTGAAATGGTTGAGTCAAGTATAATGGATCCTTTATGTCTAGATAGAAATAAATAACTAAACACCAAGGTGCACATAAAGAAGAAGAACCATTACCAAAGGAATCAATGATACCAAAAACATGATAAAATCAAACATTTGAACTTCTTCATGTTAAAGGTCAATACCGAGCAACAATATTGTTAATGGAAATATTGTCATTGATGTTAAAGGTCTAGAATTATTGGTGATAAAGGCCCCATAGCATTTAATGATGTTTTTAATATTAATATATTGAATAATATGTGTTAATATTTATTTAATATTAATGAATATATTTTTGGTTTCATAAGTCAAAAGAAGGGCCCATGGAGATGTCAAAGAGTCATGGGGTAAAGACAAAAGAAGAATGGGATGCATTTTACCATGAAGAGTCATCTTTGGGAATTCCAAGAGTCACCAAGTGAAGAAAAACTAGTAAGGGTAAAATTTATCATGAATGGACACTTTGAAGAATATGAAAAGTCACCAAGATAAAGACAAAAGAGGAAAATATGCTTTTGCTTATGAAGGGTCACCATAAAACTTTTCAAATTCAAGGATATGAAGGGTCATGCAAGTTTGGTGCCATTTTCCATGAGGATTGAAGGGTCACAAAAGGTGAATGCCAAAGGTCATTTGGAAATCTATAAATAAACTCTTGAGAAGCCATTTATAATATGGAAGATAGAGTATGATTCGTAATTGTTATATCTAGCTTAGAAGAGCAGAGGAGAGAGAGGAAAGAGATATTTTAATGAGCTATCATTTGTTGATATAGAAAAATTGAAAAATAGTTGTGTGGTATACACAAAATGGGTTGGTGCTCCTGTGGGTTAGTGCTCATGAATAGTTACTATGTTGGTGCTCAGCAAAGGGGTTGGTGCTCCTGTGGGTTGGTGATCATGAAGAGTTATTGTGTTGGTGCTCAAAAAAGGTTGGTTCTCTTACAATTTGGTGCTCCTAAAATTTCGTGCTTTTAAATATTTTAGGTTGATTTGGTGCTCATTCATATACTTGAGATTGTTCTCCATGGTTTTTCCCAAATTGGGTTTCCACATTAAATCTGGTGTCTCTCTCTATCTTGTATGGTGTTTATTATTTCAATTTTATTACATATATTGAATGTATGGTTAAGTATAATTTTATTAAGTGAAAGTTTATAATATTTATGATATAATGATTAACCTCCTCCCCTCTTAGTATATCATATGTTTAACAATTGGTATCAGAGCAGGTTCCTTTTTGAAACGATTTTACAGCTTGAAGGTAGATCAGGGAAGCACTAGATGGTCAAGCATCTAAAGAAGGAGAATTAAGAGTTGAAATATATGGTTTAGGCTCTTAAATAATAGGTGTGTATCTTTGATTATAACTTGGATACAAAATTAAAATAAAATAATATATTTATTCAGGATCTTAAGAATCAACTAAAGGTTGCAAATTTAAGTTTAAAATAAAAATAAGAAGAGATTCTATTCATGGCCATATATGAAGATGCCTCTACAAGAAAAATTATAGATGATAAATAATAAAAAGATGAAGTTTAAGTGAATCTAGAAGGAGAAGTCATTTTTGTCTTAGAAGAGTTAGAAGCTATTGAGAAGAAGAATCGAAGATTGAAGCACCAGATCAAGAAAAATGAAAAGGAGTTAAAGAAAATAATTGAAGATCTATAAGCACACTTTGAAGAAGCCAATAATAATGAATAAGATCTAATGGCATAGTTGAAAATATTAAGTAAATAATGTGAAAGGTATCTTATTGAAATTGCTTCTTTAAAAGCAGATCTTGATAAAACAAATAAAGCAATCAATGATAGAGCATTCAATGATTCAAAATTTGAGAATAAAACTAATATGTTGAATAAGATATTATAAATCCAAAAGGAAATATCAGATAAGACAAGTATCATATTTGAAAATAAAAATATCTATGTTGAATCTCTTACAAAAGAGGAAACAAAAAGGGAATAAGTGAAGAATACAGAGGACATCTCAAACAAAGAAGGCTGGAGGGAACAAAGCTACAAAAAATAATCAGGTCAAAGATACAAAAATAGGTCCTATTTTTATGGTTACTATTTTTATTTGTAATTGATATGGTCATAAGAAATTATAATGTTGAAAAAGAGCTATCAGTTTTAGATATAAGGAGAAGGAAAGTTATGTAGAGTCAAGCAGAAGCTACAACTCTTTTGTTCCTTTATCAAGCTTTGATGAAGAGGCCATAATATATTACAGTTGTAACAACTTTAAAAACATAACTCAGTACTATATAATTATGTTTGATTCAGTCAAGAAGGACTAGAGTTTCAAGGCTCCATTCATTAAGAAGAAAGTTTAGACAGGTTCTTGGCAAAAGAAATAAATTGAAAAATCTATGTTGGTGCAAACAACTTTTCATGTAAGAAATGAATAAAATCCATGGTTCATTGAAAATGGATGTTTGAGGCACATGAAAAGAGACAAGATCAAGTTCATAACTTTGAATAAGATCAATGGTGGCACAATGAAATTTGGAGACAATACTACTATCATAATTGATAGAAAAGGTACAATAAGTTTGGATAATGGTAGAACTAATACTAAAAATGTTTTATATGTAAAAGGTTTTAAGCATAATATTTAGAGTGTAATTCAAATGTGTGATTAGGGGCACACACTAAATTTTAATGTATAAGGTTTCTAAATTAGAAGAAAAGATTCAGATGTATTGATTGCAGATGCTCAGAGAGTAGGTAATAACTTATATATGCCATCAGACATCAATGGTCAAATATGTTGTTTGAGTTAGATTGAAGAAATTTGTATATGGTATAGGATAATGGGGCACATAAATTTTGATAATATTTTCATCATTAGCAAAAATCAAGTATTCATAAAACTTTCAAAGATTACAAAGCCATCTGACATGCTTTGTGAAACTTGTCAGCATGGGAAACAGGTTAGAAGGCGGTTCAAAACAAAAGAGTACTCGACTACTCAGATGATAGAATTTGTTCAAACTAACTTATGTGGAACTATGAGGACTTAAAGTCTCGAGGTGATAAATATTTCATGTTTCTTATTGATGATTTTTCACGTATGACTTGGGTAATATTTTTAAATAAAAAATTAGAAGCTTTTAGACATTTCAAAGCATTCAAAGCATTAGTTGAGAATGAAACTAGTTTGAAGATTAAGTGTCTAAGATCATATCAAGGAAGAGAATTCATGTCATATCAATTTATTGATTTTTGTGAAGATCATGGAATAAAGAGACATTATTCAATAGCTAGAACTCCACATCAAAATGGAGTGTCTGAATAGAAAAATAGAATAGTTCAGGAGATGGCAAGGATAATGCTAAATGAATGCAAGATAGTAGATAAATATTGGAGAGAGGTGGTTGCTACAATAGTGCATATTCAAAATAGAGCATTATTGAAAGTCAATAGTGGCAAAACTCCTTATGAGATATGGAAAGACAAACTAGCAATAGTTGATTATTTTAGGGTTTTTGATAGCAGATGCTTCATAAAGAAAACCAATGTTAAAATTGGTAAGTTTGAATCTAGAGCAGATGAAGGTATATTTATTTGTTATTTTTGAAAAAGTAAATATTATAAATGTTATAACAAGAGAATCAAGAAAATTGTTGAAATTACAAGTGTCAGGATAAAAGAAGATGGAACATAAAGAATTAGTGATCCAATAGACACTCCTTAAATCATTGAAGAGGAAGGTTTTGAAGAATTAGATGGAGATGAGGAGAAGGAGAAAAAAGGAATCAAAACTCAATCCAAATATGTTCAGATAAATTCTAATGAAAGTGACATCATTAGGGACATAAATGAAGGAATTCACACCAGAAGAATGATGATAAGTGATTTTGAGCAAGTTAGTTTCTCTTTGTTATCCAAAATTCAGCCTAGAACTTTTTTAGAAGATAGACATGATAAGCATTGGGTTAAGGCTATGGATGAAGGATTAAATAAAATAGAAAAGAATGATACTTGGAAATTAATTCCTGGACCAAAAGATCACAATGTGATAGGAACAAAATGGGTTTATAGAAATAAGTTGAATGAAAATGGAGAAGTGATTAGAAATAAAGCAAGATTAGTATTTAAAGGATATACTCAGATTAAGGGAATAGATTTTGAAGAAAATTTTGCACCAGTGTCAAGGTTAGAGGCTATTAGAATGTTTCTTGCATATGTAGTGTTTAAAAATTTTAAAGTGTTTTAAATGGATGTCAAATCTACCTTCCTAAATGGGAATCTTGAAGAAGAGGTCTACATTGAGCAACCTGAGGGATTTATTCTCTCAAATTTTAGTAACCATGTATGCATATTGAAGAAAGCATTGTATAGATTGAAATAAGCTCCCAAAGCTTCATATGCAAGACTTGATTAGTACCTATAAGATCAAGGTTTCAAGAGAGGATTTGCTTATAGTAATCTCTACATCAAAATAGAAGGTGAGCATCAATTGATTGTTATGGTATATGTTGATGATATAATTTTTGGAGGAAATATTGTAAAGATGACAAAATAATTTTTTGATAAAATTCAAAAATAATTTGAGATGTCTATGCTTGGATAATTAACATTTTTCTTAGGATTACAAATATTTCAATCAAATAAAGGAATTTTCATATCTCAAATTAAATATGCCAAGGAAATTTTGAAGAAATTTAGTTTTTAGGATTGTGCACAAGTTGGCACACCTATGTGTATAGGAAATAAGGTGAGCAAGGATGAAAATTCACCTATTATATATCAATCTTTGCATAGATCTGTGATAGGTAGTCTTTTATATTTGATAGCATCGAGGCTGGACATCATGCATGTAGTATGTATGGTTGCAAGATATCAATCATCTCCAAAAGATAGTCATGTTTAGTTGGTGAAGAGAATATTCAGATATATCAAGGGGACATTAGATATTGGATTATGGTATCCCATAGGAAGAGATTTCACTTTGGTTGCTTATACAGATTTAGATTAGGTAGGGTGCTTGGATGACATAAAGAGTACAAGTGGAGGATCTTTCTTCCTTGGTGATATCCTAGTATCATGGCTAAGCAAGAAGTAGAATTCAGTATCACTTTCTATAGCTAAACCAGAATATATTGCAGTAGTATTGTGTTGTACTCAAGTGTTATGGATGAAGTAAACTTTGGAAGATATTAAGGTAAAGTATGATGAACCTATTTCTATTTTTTTTGATAACACAAGTGCTATAAATATTTTGAAGAATCCAGTGATGCATTCAAGAACAAAACATATTCCCATTAGATATCACTTCTTGAGAGAGTAGGTTACAGATCAACAGGGTAAGATGGAATATATCAATACTACAGAGTAGATTGTAGGTATTTTCATAAAGGCACTATCAAAAGACACATTTGAGTATCTACGAGAGAAGTTGGGAGTAATTTATTTTACTTCTAACAAGGTGGTATATTTACCTTATAACAGGAATAAATTAGGTAGTATAATTTTTCCTAAAGATGGATTACCATATCATAAATATCATTGGATCATTGGTCATCATACAAATCATTGTGGGGCATTAAAATACCAAATTCAAAAATATAAGAGTGAAGGACACATACAAATTGTGCTTAGAAAATGAAAAAGAGTTAATACTTTTAATTCTTCAAAAGAAATCCATCCTTGAAAAATACAAAGGCATGCATCCTTAACTATTATTTTAAATATTTATGGGGTTCATTACCAATAGCTCAAGGTGGTTATGAAAAATTAGAGCACAACTTGCGGTATTACCACACTACAACAGATGGGACATAATATATATGAACTATGATATTCTCCAACTTTTCCAAGATCTCTTGGTTACATTATACTACCCATTAAATATGGACCAAAGTTAGTAGACCTTGATATATGTACAATGTATTAACATCCACATTCAAATTTAAATCTTGGCCAACATTGGTTGATTGATATACAAGTAACTACTAGTTCCACATGTCAATAAATTACTTTCTAACATGATAGTAAATAAATTCATATCCTTCATGATGGATATGAAGAGGGGTAGATACCCAAAATTTATGGTAGAGAACCAATAATTAAAATAAAAGTAGTTTTTTAAAACAAGGCCACTGGAAAGCACCTTGGCTCTTAATTTTGAAGATTTGTTAGAATAAATTGGTTTTACATATATCAAAAATTATAGAATTCCAAAACTATTTTTAGCATTTACATATTTTATTATCTCCTTATCATATATATTGTTAGTTTTATGTTGGTAAATAATATATTTTTCATTTATATATACACATATGTTTCATGCATCTTTTGAGTGTGATATAAGCATACTCATGCACATGATCTATTCACTTTCAGATGTTGGGCCTTTCCTCTACTCATGTCTTATGGAAATTGGGAGCATCTACTTATTTGATCATGATACACCTACGCTACATTATTCTCTGATAATTGTTCACTATCATGTTTGAGTTCATGTACTTACATGTGCCATTATCCATGGTTATATTTTTGGTAGTGTATTTGAAATGCTATGTACTTAACATTTTATATAAACACATAGATCCAAGGACTAGTATGATATGTTTATGCGAGTTTTTATGTTCCATGCTTTTCATTTATGTATAGTTTAGGTGTCTTGAATTGCTTGTTATTGGATTGCTTGTCTAAACATTTAAATATGATTGATTATTTGTAGCCCTTGTAACTTTGTTCACTTCCTTTAACATTTGAATATGTCACTTTTTATTATATAGACATTTGAATATGTCTTTTATTTCCTTATGGACATTTGAATAAGTCATGTCCCTTTGATTGTGTGGCATTTGAACATGCCACTTATTTTATGTCTTCTTGGACCATTGTCTTTTGATTGTCTTTTGAGTTATTTTGTGTGTGTGATTGATTGCTTGTTTGACTTGTATTGTTACTATATAGACATTTCCATGATTCACATCATGAATATTAGTATTTTATGTGATCACATACTATGTACCTAATTATTATATCTATATACACATACTATTTTCAAAATTTATCAATTATTAATGGCTTTTATCTTGCAAGAACCCATCAAATCTCAATCTCTCTGAGTTCATGCATCAATGGGTGAAATGGGAAAGGGGTGGGTATACCATTGGTGTTTCATAGGATTATTTACCCTTATTACCACTTAATATCAATACACTCATCTCTTAAAAACATTCCCCTAAGGTTTACCTCCTAATTTGCACCCTCCTCTAGTCATTTATCACCTTCATTAGCCCTTTCTTAGACTAAAACCATTTTTGATGGTTTATGTTACACTATCAACCCCATAGACCTTGTACTCTAATTGATAAGACTTATTAGGGTCTACATTAGCCCCTAGTTGACCTAGACTATGACCTAAATTGTTATTAAAAATAATGATACTAGGTTAACTAGGTCGAATTTGTTGGCCTAAAATTTTAGAAAGGATTAGGATTAGATCCACCTATATAAACACATCCATTTCATCATTTATAAAAGAAGAGATATATATTATGCATCTACTTATCCACCATTGTACTTGATGATCTATCTTAGGGTTTTATACTTTATTTAGAGATATAGATCTTGTCTTGTGAAAAAGTCTTTTAGATGCATAGATAGGATGTGTAGCCTAGAGCTGATTTATCCTTGTCATCCTTATATACCAAAAAAACCTCTTAAAAAGCACCTTGTTTGTTACCCCCACTTTGTGCCATAAGATTTGGTGAGCACTAGATTAGAATTTTTATTTACTTATTAGTTTAGTGAATATGAAAACATAGGACCTAGTTAGGGTCATTCCATAGTTTTGCTTGATTGGAGGCTTTGGTACCCTCTATAGTGATATTATTGTGGTAAGAGATCCCTTAGCTAGGTCTACAAGATCCATATTGGTCATGACTATGAATATATAATGTATCTACAATCATAAGTGTAAGTATGATCTATCTTCTCCAAGATAGGATTAATTTATAGATATGTGGCATTTCCCATTGCATACATTCTGGTGAACCCGATGTGAATCTAACCCTTACAAGTTTTCTTTCACACTATAATTTTTATCATCTTATTATATTTTTAGTATTTTATCAAAAAAATTATTATAGTTATAACTTTTTGTGTGTAGGTTTAACATATATTCATATCAAAATGACTCTTTTATCTATGTAGTTCTTTATTAGATATAGGCTACTAGATCGAATAGGTTAACATAGTACTTTTATTTAGTTATATATAAACATATAGAGTTGAGTAGCTCAAATTTATCTTATTATTCTATCTACCAAAATACAACTCAATAAATAATATCTTATAGGTCAACTTTGCCATTTTATTTTTCTTCAACATAGAGTTTTGTAGAGCTAGGTCAAACTAGTCAACTTGGTTTGAAAAATTTAAAAGTAGAAAATAAGGCACTTCAACATAAAATTTGAAAAATTAACAATATTTAACCCCACCAAAGTTCCTATTTTCTCCCTCTTTATAATTTTTAGTATTTTCTTTAGTCTTATATTGTACAAGTTATCAGTCTTTAAAACTGTAACCCTATAACCAACTAGGTCAACCTAGTCGACTTAGTTTTGTTATCTATATTATGTCTAAAAAACATAGTCAACCCATTTGAATCTATTATTAAATACCACGATACTATATAATAATATCAATCCATTTGAATCTATTCTATATTGTATATATATAGTGTCACCTAAACCAACTCTATATTATTTGTTAGTAATTAATTCACATTTCATTTTCAGTTGTTTGCATGCTTAGAGTAACTCACATAATCTAAATAGGTGATTTTTAAAATTATCATTTGAGTTACACTATTTTACTATTTTTCACACACTACCAAATCACACAACATTCAAAATGGATTTAAACACTTCTCTTCCTAAGGACTACCTACTTGGATTTTATCACCAAGGGAGGAGCTGACTTGGTTTTTTGGCCAAGTATAAATATATGGTTAATGGTACATATTGGCAAATCACCTAACACCCTTATCACTATGGGGTTGTGAATTAAGGTGTTAGGCCATAATATTAGGCTAATAACATTTCCAACACATATCCCTTTTAATCCAAACATCCTTAAACTATCTATAGATTGATTTTCTAGTTCTCTAATTTGGCTAACTCTCCTATCACACTTAAATAAATATTTTATAATAATCTAATGACACTCAAGATGAACACTTAGTTAATATTTAATTTTCAATTGATTACTTTATCTC
Source organism: Torreya grandis (assembly GCA_037957365.1). Lineage (NCBI taxonomy): Eukaryota > Viridiplantae > Streptophyta > Pinopsida > Cupressales > Taxaceae > Torreya > Torreya grandis. The sequence goes on along the minus strand of JARHVA010001115.1, from coordinate 3,370,530 downwards.
TAATCATTGCATGTTGTATTGTAAAAACTTGTATTAGCTAGTGTTGGTGAAAGGTTTTGTGTTGTGTGCCCCAATTGGATCACTCAAATTGATCCAATTATTTATGTGTTTTATTTCATTCTTACTTAACTTATATTATTTTTTTTTATATTTTATAACCCTATTATTATGGTTGATATAGTCTCTTATAGACTACATTTTCCCCTATCAACAATACATAGTTGACATATACAACTATGTATCCTTCTAAGCCTACTATATCTCCTAGTCTGCAATACAAAGTTAACCTGTCTGACTCTGTATTATTTTATACAAATCATATTATAAAAGAAATTTAATTTTACAAATCTATACTCTTATCTTCTTATTTGATTATTGAACATAATCAACCTATATGACTATGTATTCCTTTTTGATGATGTTTGTCTTTACATCATCTTAGTCCTCCTTAACCTTTATCTCTCATCATGAAATTATTATTTGAGGACAACAATGAATTAAAATCAACATATATGATGAGCCTTACCAAATCCATTAATTTTTCCCATAAATATCATGTGGATCCTACTCTATATGAAAGTAAGGTGCATGTGGCCACTCACACTATGAAATATGGGACCCCTCATCATATATCTTCAATTTGTAACCCTTTTTTATCCATAAAAGATTATATTGGAGTAGAGTATATTATAAAAATGATTTTATTAATTAATTAATTTCCTCAACATCAAGAAAATTACCCTTCTACTATCTATCATCTTATGATAAGTGGTCAAATACAAGAACCATTAGCTATCTAGATAACACTCTGCTTGAAGGCTTGGTAGATTTGGCTATGTAACCTTCACATGTAGACTAAAATTGAAATGATATTAGATGTGGGATACCTAAAATTAGATCAGACATATATATTTTAGTGAGGCTAGCTCCTCTGATGTATCACTCTATAGTGCTTACTAAACTACTGACTATTGGGGTGAAAAGGGAGAGAAGGAAACTGAAAGGAAAATCCTAATCTAATAGGGTGATACACCTAAATGATTGGTATTATTTGAAATATATTGAAATTATGGAACACATATAAATAAATATGAATTATTCAAATATCTCCTAAACATTAGTAATTTAGATGAAAGATTAAGAGGATTTTGGATTGCAAAATTCTATTCCTATCTCTTCAAATGACCTATAGAGGGTGAGATTTTCATAGTAGGTGTGAAAAGGACCTGAAAAAAGGGTATATAGATATAAATTATATTATGGTACATAATAAAAAATACACTCTATTCTAATCCAAATAAATCATATGCAAAAATCTTCTTTATTTCATAAATGGTGTCAATTACAATTTCTTCTCTGCCTTCTATTATTCCTCAAAAATGGCTTCAAAAAGCCAATATATAAGTCTAAAACCTTAAATGAATCTAAATTATCATGTAAAATATAAGTATTAGTCTTATTTTAGTAAAAATAAGACTAAAATCCTTTAAAAATATTAAATAAAGGCTTTAAAGTCTTTCAAGTCTTCAAAAATTGCATGTTCTTCACTTTTGGCATAGAATTGAGAAGTGGTGGGCCCATGTTGACTTGTAAAACTTATTTGAATGAAAATAATGAAATAAATTATAATATAAATCCATATTTTAATTTATTTTAAGTTCTTGAAAGTATTTATTTTTCATGAAAAACATAAAACTAGTCAAACTAGTCAACCGAAGAGATTTGACCCTTAAGGACTAATTAGCTCAACTTGAGCTCAACTTGCATGAATTGAAACTTGTGGATTGAATTGATGATGATATAGAGTCTAAATTCAAGAAGATAGGCTATTAGGCCTAATTGACCTAATAGGCCTAATTTTTCAATCAAACAAGTAAAGAATGGCATTGAAAATATATCAAATAAACTAATATATATATATATATATATATATATATATATATATATTAGTTTATTTGATATATTTTCAATGCCAATATTTACTTGCTTGATTGAAAAATTAGGCCTAATAGCCTATCTTCTTGCATTTAGACTCCATTAAACCTGAAATAATAATCCATAGAACCTAAAAAAAAAAATCAACTAGAAAAAAATTATTCATCACCAAAATATTTGATTTTGATGAGAAAACATTCATTTTTTAGTCAACAGGGTTGAGTAGGCCTATTTTACTCCATTTTAATGTAGATTATCTATTTTGATTGAGATAACTAAGAAACATATGGGATGATTTATGATAAAAATAAAATTTTAGGATGAATAAAAATTATTATTATTTGATACCCATTGATTATATTTCATTGAAGTGTCTTGTACTTTATTTTACATGTTTTTTTCTAAGAAAACATGATTTTTGTCCTCATCCGTACATCTCCATGCATAAAATTGAAATTTATGGAATCCTCTCTAATTTTACTTAAAATTTTAATTTTTTTTAGTTTATCCAAGATGATTTAATATAAATAAAATCAATATTTTTCAAAACTAGGTTTTTAAGGTTTTAGGTGAGCTTTGAAGCTGAATCTTCAAAATGATGATTCATGAAGTACATACCTCCAAATAAAAAAATATTTATATAAATTTATAGCACAATAAACCCAATAAAATATTTTAAAATATTGGGTTTCCATGTAAAATATATAAAAATTTATCATGTAGAGAAATATGTTTGTGGGGTTTTGATTGCAATCTGAGCTACCTATATTCTTAATGATTATTCATAAATCATAGCCCATCAACTAGTCTCAATTTATACTTAAATATAGATACTCAAAACATGCTAATATAATTATACCAAACTCCACATGTGATGAAAGATATGAGCATCTGAACAGGAGGCTAGTAAGGGTGTCTAGAACTATGAAAAATGAAAATTTCACCAAAATAAAAATAACTATTCACCTAATTATCAATGAATAAAAAAATAATCATGGGTTATTTACCATGCTATAAAAACATTCTGAAAGCACATGTTACTTGAAAATTCCAAAAACCCCTTTTGGCTTATATGCCTATTTACTTGCATAAGCTTGTGTGAGCATGGTTTGCTTAAAATTTATAGTTTTTATAGTCATTAAAGGTCTGATTATGATGTAAAAACATCATACCATGATTTTTAAACTTTTACCTAGACTTATAAGCTTCTGTAGCACTCTATAACGATGCCTACTCCAATGGTGATCTCCAATTACCATGCTAAGGACTATTACAAAACAAAAAGTATATCCACTCATAAAATGTCCATGAAATTTCTTCATAAGGTTATCCAACCCATGATGACCTTGTGTACAAAATTTGAGGTCTTGAAACTACCTGAAGCTCTCATAATCCTCAATTTCCTTCAAAATTGATCCCTGTGCATGGATTGTCTACATATTTGAACTTGAAAATGCTCTTTTGAAATGATAATGACCCATTTATAATAAATTTTTATAAATTTTTACCAAAATTATTGATTTTAAGGCCATAAATAACTGGTTTGACTACTTACAAAGGGATATTGGTAATATTTAGGAAAGTTTTGAATGATAGGGGTAGTAATTTGACCTTGACATGTCTAATTACTAACAATTTTATTGACTTTTAAGGGTTTAAAATCTTAATATTCAAATAAATTAGAAACTTTGGATATGAAAAGATTGAATATACATTGAATATTGGAAGATCTTTTGTGGGAAAAGACACAAACAAGACAATTGACACAAACAACTATAAACATGTGCACATGTGCACTTAGAGGAATGGACAACAATAATTAGAAAGGGGAAAAATAATAGATGAAATCATGTGTGGATATTCACTTAGAGGAAATAAAAAAAATAAGTCTATTATGTACAAACTAACCTCCAACTTGTTAGCCCTCCCGGATCAAATGGAAATCTATTTGATGCACTATGGAACTTTTAAATGTATTTGCTTCCTTTTGATAGCTCTCTTCTACAAATGAGATCACGTATGTGTTTATGTGTTATGGATGATGCAAATAGGCCTCCAAATTCCATTCTTATGTATATGGATGTAAGATATGGATCTAAGATCTAATCATCTTCCTCCCATATTCTTCCTTGTTGCATCAAGATTACTATCTTTGCCTCATTCATAGGTTGATCATGATTTGTCTAATTCTCATCCAATGATTGAATTTTCAAATGAATTGGTATGCTTTGATTGATGTCTTCATTTGACTCCATTTGAAGTGGTATTTTTTCAATGTCTTTAGATCCTTGATAAGCATCCAAACATGGTTGTAATATGACTTTAATTTCTTCCTGATGAATTGTTGTAATAGTACTCTTTACAAGACATTCATTAGTATCCACTTGGATTGGATATGGACTATAAAATTTTTCACAAAAACTCTCTAAATCATCCCAAAAGGCCTCTTCATCATGACTAATTGAAAGGTCATGAAATTTATTTGCAATCTTACCATTTGAAACATTTTGATCACATATATCTACTTTTTGGATGGAGTCATATGAAGGTTCTTCATCTACTGTACTTGCTTCATCTTCATCTTCTATAGAGAATGGAATCTCATCTATCCACTCAAGCTCCAGATCATCTTATTTTAGGATATCTAGAATAGCATTGTTTTTTTGAATGTCTAAAACATTAGTGGAATCCTTAAATGAGTCATCAACCTATTGTTCTATCTCATCATCAAAATCTATTATCTTAAGCTCTTCAATTTCATTCAAGAAATCATGGTATAACTATTGCTAATTATCATCTTCTTCTTGATCACTCAAGTCACCTTTATTTTCTATCTCTTTGGATACATCTTCTTTATTTACCTCACAAAGAAGAGGTTCTTGCTCCAAAATTGGCATGGTATATCCCTAAGGGTGTTCAATAAGATGAGAAAGATCTACAAAAGTAGCCATAGATACTTGATTTTTCTCATGAGGTTGTTCTTCTTAGATCACCTTTACCTCATCTCTCTACACTTTTTATTGAATGGATTTCCATGAAGGAAAGGATTTAGTCTTCTAAGTAGGAAGGGATGAAGGTTGAATGATCTCTTACTTTAATTTAACATCCTGAATGATTCTTGATTGTTTCTCTTTCTTGTCTGACTGCATGATTTGGTTCTAAGATGGGAAAGACAAAGTCTCTTTTTTGACCTTTTGATTTCATTTCTCCTCCTCTTTCGTTTCTTCAACTCTTACTCTCTGATCTACTTATCAATATTCTCCTAGAATATCTTCTCTTTAAAGCGATTAGTGATCTCAATAGTAGGCTGTGTCATAACAATCTCCTCCTTTCTTTGACAGTTCTCTTGGATTGATCTCCTAGAAGGGAAGGTTTGAGAAATAGATGAACTTGGAAAAATCAAAGGGGATCTTAGAATGGTCTCCTAATGAGGAATATATAACCTATAAGAAGACTATGATTGAACATGACGTTCCTTGAGGATTTTCAATTTATCCTCAATACATTAAATATAACCACCTACATCCATCATCTCATCAGTGAGATTTCCCCAATTTTCTCTCTCAATAGGTGCCCATTGTTATTTTATTTGTTTTAATGACTCTCACATAATGGATCTGGTGAGTAGGGGTATCTTGGCCATAATAGCTCTATGAGTGCAACTCTAGTGCATGTTTTTCAAGGCTCACTAAAGTTTATTTAAATGATGGTATGGATTGGGTATCTGTAAAATGGCCATGATTAGACTAGTAAGAGGAAATATTATGATGGATTAGTTGTTCATATGGAGGTTCAGGGTAGTACTCTTGCATATATGATTAATATAGATCCTCATACTCCTGGTGAGGATCATAGTATAGTTGGTCATAGTGATCATAGTGAGGATAATATGGATCCATACTGAAACAAGCCATTTGAGACCAGTAATAAGATAAATAATAAAATTAATCAATATTAAAAAGATACTTTATGTTCACAACCAAATTTGATTGCCTAAAAGTTGCACTGATCTTCTAGATGCATCTAAATACTAGTACATAGAAGGAATGTTCCATAGAGCATGCTAGAAAATGTTAGCTATCTAGATATCACCCTGCTTGAAGGCTTGGTAGATTTTCCTCCATAAAATTCACTCTTAGACTAACATTAGAAAGATCTAAGATTTGGGACACCTGAACTTAGATCAGACCTCTAGATTTTGGTGAGGCTACCTCCTCTGATGTATCACTTTGCATTGCTTACTAAACTATTGACTGTTGGGATGAAAAGGGATAAAAAAAATTAAAAGTGAAATCCTACTATAATGGGGTGATGCACTTGAATTATTGGTATTGTTTTAAATCTATTTAAATTAAGGCACACATATAAATCAATAGGAATTCTTCAAATTTCCCCTAAACATTAGTATTTTAGATGAAGGATTGAGAGGATTTTGGATTGCAAAATTATATTCCTATCTCTTCAAATGACCTATAGAGGGCGAGATTTTCATAGTAGGTGTAGAAGGAACTGAAAAAAGAGGATATATATCTCAATTATATTCTGGTACACAATAAAAAATACACTCTATTTTGATCCAAAAAAAATATGCAAAAATCTTCTTTATTTGATAAAGGTGTCAATTATAATCTCTTCTCTGGCTTCTAGAATTCCTCAAAAATGGCTTCAAAAAGCCAATATATAAGTTTAAAACCTTAAATAAATCCAAAATGGCATGTAAAATAGAATTATTAATCTTATTTGAGTTAAAATAAAACTAAAATCCGTTTACAATATTAAATAAAAGCTTTAAAATCTTCCAAGTCTTCAAAAATTGCATGTTCTTCACTTTTGGCATATAATTGAGAAGTGGTGGGCCCATGTTAAATTGTAAACCTTAATTACATGAAAATAATGCCATATATCATAAGAAAAATCCATCTTGAATGTTATTTTAATTTCTTTAAATTCTTTATCTTGCGTGAAAAGCATGGGAGATGCATGAAACTAGTTAAACTAGTCAACTGAAGAGATTTGACCCTTAAGGACTAGTTAACTCAACTTGAGCTCAAATTGCATGAATTGAAACTTGTGGATTGAATTAAAAATTATATATACACTTTAAAAACATATATTCCATGTGATAAATCTAAAATTAACTCATTTGATATTTCAACGTCATTATTTACTTGCTTGATTGACCTATTAGGCCTATTAGGCCAATTAGGTCTATTAGGCCAATTATGCCAAGTAGCCTATCTTATTGCATTTGTAATCCATTAAAAATTTAATAATAATCCATGAAACCTTAAAAAATAATAAATTTCACCTAAAAATTAATTATTAATCACCAAAATGTTTGATTTTGACGAGAAAACACTCACCATTCAGTCAACGTGGTTGACTAGGCCTATTTTGCTCAATTTTCTTGTAAATTGACCATTTTGATTGAGATAATTGAGATAGTTTTGGGATTATTTCTGATAAAATTAAAATTTTAGTATGAATAAAAATTATTATTATTTGTTATACATTTATTAAATTTCATTTAAGTATCCTGTAGTTCATTTTACATTTTTTTCCCAAAAAAAACTTGATTTCTACACTCATCCGTACATCTCCATGTATAAATTTTAAATTTATGGAATCCTATCTGAGTTTAATTGAAATTTTTAAATGTTTTATGTTTATAAAATATTATTTTATATCAATTAAATCAATATTTTTCAAAACTATTTTTTTAAGGTTTTAGGCGAGCTTTGAAGCTGAATCTTCAAAATAATGATTCATGAAGTGCATACCTCCAAATAAAAAATATTTAAATTAATTTATATCACACTAAAACCCATAACATCTATTAAAATATTAGGTTCCCATGTAAAATATATAAAGATTGATCACATGGAGAAATTTGCTTGTAAGGTTTTGACTACATTCTAAGCTGCTTACATTCTTAATGATTGTTCATAAATCATATCCCATCAATTAGTTTAATTTTTTCATCAAATATAATTAAATATAGTTATTCAAAACATAGTAATATTTTTTGGGCAAAATCCACACGTGGTGAAAGATATGAGCATCTAAACATGAGGCTAGGAAGGGTGTCTATAATTGTGAAAAATGAAAATTTCATCAAAATGAAAATAACTATTCACCAAATTCTCAATGACTAAAAACATCATCATGGGGTATATAAAATTATATAAAAATATTTTGAAAACACATTTTTCTTGAAAATTCAAAAAACCCCTTTTTGGCTTATATGCATATTTGCTTGCATAAGCCTTTATGAGCATGGTTTGCTTAAAATTTAGAGTTTTGATAGTCTATAAAGATCTAATTATGATGTAAAAACATCATGACATTATTTTTAAACTTTTACTTGAACTTAGAAGCTTCTGTAGCACTCTATAATGATGCCTACTCCAATGGTGATCTCTAATGGACATGCTAAGGACTATTACAAAACAAGTATCTCCACTCATCAAATGGCCATGAAAATTTTTCATAATGTTATACAACCCATTATGACCTTTTTTACAAAATTTAAGGTCTTAAAACCACTTGAAGCTCTCAAAATCCTCAATTTCCTTTAAAATTGATCCTTATGCATGGATTGTTTGCATATTTGAACTTGACAATTCTCTTTTGAAATGATAATGACCCATTTACAATACATTTTTGAAAAATTTGAACAAAAGTAGTTATTTTAAGGCCAAAAATGACTAGTTTGACTAGCTATAAATGGATATTTGTGATATTTAGGAAAGTTTTGAATGATAGGGGTAGTAATTTGACCTTAACAGGTCAAATTTCTAACAAGAACCCCATTCACCTTCCCCCACATTATCACATAGATTTGGGGGCAACATTTTCTTTGACTCTTAACCTCTTCCTTCTCCTTTAACCCCTTCTCATTGTATGACCTCTTCTTATTTGATTTCCTCCATCACCATGCCATGTATTTCTACTAACATGGTAGGTTCTACATCTAATGAGCCTTTCCTAAAACCTGTTCTTCTCAATTCTTTCACTAGTGCATTGATTTTCACCCATGGTACTCATGCCTATAGTACTTTTTCTTCTCATCCCTATAATAGTGCATCTTTTTCCACAAAATAAAATCATGCTACTAGTGCCTCATTTACTGTTGATTCCTCTCAAGCTACTAATAACACACATGCTACCACTCAGAGGGGTACCCAATCTACTAATACCAATGTTAATGCTTCACACACTAAAAATAACACCACTTAAACCCATTAACTTTTATTACAAACTCTTAACCAAATGCATGTTTTCTAAGCTAATAATGCCAATCAAATGATGCAAATGTAAAATAATCTTATCCATCTCAAAAATCACCCTCAACAGGTTCCATGGGGAACGCATAATCAAAATTACCCCCACCTCCCCTTAAGGATTCCCATGGTAATATTATCCCTTAACCTCTTATTATTAAAAAAATAATCAAACACCTTCAAAACAAACCTCTTACACCTAAAATTACTAACATAGATATATGAGGTATCACCCCTGCCATTAGTTACAATGGGTCAACCGATGCTACCCTTCACTTAAAAATATTTGGAAATATATACTAAGATTGTGTCAAGTTAAACACTTTTACCGCTATCAATCTCTTAGAAAAAAATCTCTCTAGAGATGCTTTAGATTGGTATAACAAGCTCAAATCTCATTCCAACACTAGTTTGGAAGATTTAGTTAATGCTCCGATATAGGAGTTTTAAACTAGTGATCTCCCAAAAAATACCTTGTCTCATTTTATTAATTACAAGAAACTTGAGATGGAAAATGCACAAGCTTTCATCAAATAGTGGAAGACCTTATCTAACAACTGTTAACACAATATGGTATTTGATAACCTCTTTCATCTATACACCAACACTCTTTATCCTAAGTTACAATATCAGGTCTAAAATCTCTCTCCATGAACTTTCGAAGAAGCTATTGACCAAGCCAAGTGCCAAGATTTACTCATGCATCAATTTGAGCCATCTCAACCTTCTATGGGTAGTTTCATGCTCATAAAAAAATAAAATCATCATGCTTCTAATGATGATTCAACTGATTCTTATGATACCATTCATAATATTCAAGTTATTGTTCCCAACCAGGATTCAAAGCAAGCTTCCCCCCAACCACATCCCTAATCTTCATTTCTCTTCAATAAGTAACATCAATGTTCATAAACCTTTATCTTTAGCAAAGTTATAAAAGTGTTTACCGAGGCCTCTTTCATTGGATCTTGATCCTACTCATCCCATGAAATCATGATATGATCCAAATAAATTTTGTTGGTTTAATGCTAGTTGGGGTCATTCTCATGAGCCCTGTAGGTAATTGCATAAATTAACTATGTATTTCCTCGTTGTTCCCAATTTAAACCATGATTATATCATTTGTAAATGTAAAAACAATAATGGCATTGCCTTCAAAGCTCATGAAAAACAAACTAAAACTCAAGTTATGAACTAAGCTAATGCTCATCTAGCCATCTACAAAGACCCTCTTCCAAATCACCAAGATAATAATGATAACCCTACTCCTTCTACCAATAATGTTGATAGTATTATAGACAAAAATTCTAAAGATAATGTGGTCAACATGAATAATATACAAAGGCTAGTTTCCTTCATTGATTCTCATCCTACCCACACTCACCAATCATCTTACACTTTGTGTGTTATCCAAGATTCTTCCCCAACTCACCTAATAGAGTTGGGGAAAGAAGACCTTATTTTTATGAACCAATTCCATAACCTCCATTAGATAATATTTCTCATACCATTTATAAAACTCCTCCAACCTCTTTACCCATCACAAATGATACTCAAACTTATACTACCACTTCTTCAAATTTACCCCAAACTAAACCTATGTCAACTACCCCATCCTCTCAAGATAATCAACTAACTTATCACCTAATTAAACCTTTTGCATATTATGAACAAAAAGTTACATGCACTTTTACTCCTCCTTCCAAGGAACACCTTCAAAAATATGCACCTATTTCTAATAGTCACCTTATGGGTTATGATGAATTTTATCTTATCATAGAACTTACTAATCTCCATCTCAAATCCCATGTCTCAAACTTATGCAGACTTCTCTACATCATCATAATTATCTTATGTAGCTCTTGTTCAAAACGATCATCCCTCATCCTCCCCTAATGGGAAATGAATCCACCTTATCTAGATCAAAAGATAGCATTTTAAAATAGTGTGATGGATGTTTATACACATTAATGAAACAATGGACACTTCTCTCTCCCTCAAATTCCCCATTGCTTCTATGATTCTTGATGAGATTCTACTTCATGAAAATGATCCTCCCCTCTTTATTAGTGTCCAAATTGGTGATATCCAAGTCAATCATGCCTTAATTGATGAGGTTTTAGGTACATGTGTTTCCTCTCTCAATTTTATTAACCCTTGGATACTCTGAATGTAATCTTAAGTCCACATGCAACATGTATCAAAGCTATGTTATAATGAAAATTCCTCCCTTAGGTTGTGTGTGGCTCCCTATCACCATTTCACTTATCATTGTTTGAGTTAAGGTTATGATCTTCAATTTTAATCTATCATATAACACCTTTATTGGTAGGCCATGGAGTTATCACATGAGGGTAGTTACCTCTTCTGCCTACCAATATGTCAAGTTACCTTATAATAGTACAATATATAAGGTTCAAGGTGACACTAAACCTTGGAATTTCAAATAATTTCAAGACTGTGGTGTATTCAAAATTACAACCCTTGAACCTTTGATGAGTGCTCAATGGTTTAACTTCCCTATGAACTCCACGTGAGGATACCACTATCACTCTGAACTCATTAGGAATCTACCACCTAACCTCTTAGATTCAAATGATGATGAGCTTGATGAGATAAATATCAATATAAAAACCTATGATCTCCCTCCTCATCTCATTTATTAGCTTCCACCTTCTATAAATCTCTATTCACATTAATCACCTAGTGATGATATACCCGTAGTCTTAACTAAGACTTGCCACTCCATTCATCATGGCACATCTGATGAAAATGTCATACCTACCCATGTAATTGATCTTCATACACCTAATTATGATGATGGTTATACCTTAGATGGCCCATTTTTAAGAGGTATTATTCAAGCCCAAGATGTTAAAAATCATTTGTTATCATTCTTTTTTTCTTCAGTCTTCTCACATATCTTATAACATTTCATCTTATATAATTCCTAATTTTATTATTTTTCCTATTATTCATAGGGTAGAGATGGTGCACACACTTCCCATTTTTAAAGAATGCCATAGGAGCATGATTATAGGTCATGATATGATTGGTCCCTATCACTTCTCTAGATACCAAGACCCTTATAACTAGCTTTCCCCTAATATGCTTGACACTCTCCTTCAAACTTCTATGCATCCTACCCCTCCCTTAGCTTAGCCTAGTCTGGATCCTATTCCCACTCCCTCTCTAGCTGAGTCTCTTCTTGTTTTTAATTTTATTTCTCCTTCACTTGAGCGTTGTCTAATATTTCCACCATATACACCTTCCCTTGGTGATGGTTTTATACCTTTATCACAACTTGTTCCTTTACCCACCAAATGGGTTGATCAACCATATTGTGATATTCATAAAGTTATCAATCATTAGATTAGAGATTGTTCACTACACCAGCCTTCAGTGGCTTTAGTTTCCAATTCCTCTATTAATACACCCATAAAGTCTACTAAAAAATGTATCTATTTATTTCACATCACATATAATAATTCCTCCACACATTGTCATAAGATTTGAAAATATATAGACACCTTACATCCCACTCTTCCTCCACCCACAGATAAGGCTATACCTTCCCCAAAAGTATTACCTAGATATATTCCCAAATATGGATAGGTATATTATTTATGGCACAAATGTGATACCCATTACACTAATCATTGCCAAATACTTCAACATTATCACAAGGATCACCTCATAACCATTCCTACACCTAATACCCTTCCTCCCATAGATTGCACTCAAAATAAAGCTCCCCTTTCTTCCCCTATGGCCCCTTCTCCACTTATAGTTTCTATAGCTATGACTCCTTCACCCATTGATTTTCCTTCACTTATGGCCCCTTATCCATTAGTTACTCCACCTGTATTCCATTCTCTACTGATGACCCCTTCATCTCTCATAGAGTCCACTCATATTCCTTCTCCTGAGTATCCTAGGAAGGATAATCTTCATGAGCACTATACTTCAATCATGGATACATTTTTTAGCAAAGATATTCGACGTAAAGTATTTTCTCAACTTTCTCTGAAGATTGATGAGACCCTCACTACAGTTAGAGTTCAACTTAATAGAGACTTATCTAATGTTATATATAATGTGTGTGGACAAATATAGAAGTATTTATGAATATAAAATGGTGTTGTTTCATTTATTTCTTCACTTTGGATTGGATGTGTGCTCTAAATTTATATTTATCTATCTTGTATCATTGGACATTATGTCAAATTTTTATTCATCTTACATGATTACTTATATTTCACACTACATGTTGTATATGATGTCATTTTATTCCTTATGTTCTCTTATGGATTATTTTTCATGATCACATGAATTTTATCTATATGTTCATTTTTTTTTTATCATGATTGTTTGCTACCTTATCTCTATAACATATATAATCATTATTGTGACTTGGTTATACAAACCTTTGTCCCTTTAGTCATTCCTTCTTTACCATGTGATTACTTAGAAAACAAGTCATCTGATTATAATCTCCTTTTACTGGTCCATCTTGGATCTGCCTTTATTCCCCTTATTTCCTTTTACAAATTAGGCATACACATGGTTGAAACTTGAGATAACATGTTGGTTCATAGATAAGCATAAGTGTTTTAGCTAGTAATGTCTTTGGATACTTATCTTCCTTTATCCAAATCCTAAAGATAATTTATGTTGTTAAATTTTTCTCTCATGATTGGTCATTCCAAGTTTATATGGAGGAGGAATCTTAAAAGCCATAAAAATTCAAAAGCCAAATAATTTTTAAAAAAGGCAATGATACAAAAGGAAACATTTATTTTTTTCAAAAGTCGCATCACACTAAAAGACATTATTTTAAACACATATCCTTTTTCTAATTAAAGCTTAAAATCCATAGTTAGACTCATGATATAGTTGAGGTCCATTGGGGTACGATAGGTTAATAGATTGGAAAAGAAGAATAAAAAATCTTCTAGTGCTACCTACTTTCTCATGCAAGTACCTAATATTTACATTAGACTGATGACTCTTTAATAGGTCCTAAGGAATGCAGAACACATTGTGGGAAGGTAGGTCTATTTTACTTGTTAAAATAACCAACATGAGTTGATCTTAGTACCTCACTTATTTTCCTATACAACATTGTGCATATGGTGAACCAATATCCTCTATATATTGATGGTCACTTGTCACTTAGTGTCTTTTTATGTCCTTAGTGTGCCTCCTATTTTCAAAGGTATTCTCATAGACACATACATTGTGATTTTGACATTCCATCTTTCATTTCCCATAATCCCAATATTTCTCCTTGAGAAATATTATTTTGTTCACTAATCACTCCCCGTAGGGATCCCATTTGTGAGTTATAGTGTAAGACCTTAAATAGGACTAGGTCTTCCTAAAAAATTACCAAATTACCCATTTAGCATTTCAATCATTCCCTTTAACATATTTTCCCATTGTTTCCACCTCATTAGTGTCCCCTTTTTGAGTTGCAGTGTAAAACCATGGATAATACCTGGCCTTCCTCACAAAATTTTTCAAATACCCAAGTCATAATGAAATTACATGTCAAATTTGAGATAAGTCATGATTGATTATGAGTTACATGTCATTAACATGCTTACCATCTTGATATAATATGTTTTATGCTTATTCTATTGATTTTTCACTTTTATCTTCTTATTTTTTTATTGCATGTAAGAATATAACCTTTTTCCTTATGTTTTTCATACTTCCTAACTTGAATTAGTGTGATCAATTTAAGTCCATTTTTCTAATTTTGTTTCTCTTTTATACTTCCCCAAGTGATTTTGTATTATTGATTGACTTAATTATTATTTTTATAACATTTGTCTTTCATGTGCTTTCCATTTTGTTACATTATTTTCATACTTCCCAACATGATATAATGTGATTTTACTTGTTTTAAGTTGGTGCCAATATTTTTCATGGTTTAAATTTTTTTATTATCCTTTTTCCCATTGTTGGTTTATTATATTTAGTCATCTTTTTGTTATTACACATTTCTCATCATGATATATAGTGTGTAGTGCATTTTTTTTTATTAATTACACTTTTCCAAATCCTTTTTGCCTATTTATTTTTAACCATGCATGTGTATCACATAATTTTAGAAAACAAAACAATCTACATATTTTCCCATCATATACAAAAAAATAAAAATACATATGTTAGAAATAAATATATCCATGTATCAACAACCACAACCAAATATAACTCAAGAGATCCAATCCAACTATCAAAACAACATATCTCTATATATCATGTATTTTATATAATATAATGGTAAAAAATATAAAAAAATAGCTTCAAATCTATACCTAGGCTCTATCATGACTATCTCATGGCTTAGCCACACTACCCATAGATGCCTCATATTGTCCCCTCTACATGGTGCACTATAATGAGGTAGTCTAGGATCTCGATCCTTCTCCCTATCCCTATAGGTTGGACACCTGGGCCTATACCTATCCAAGCTAGATCATGGTATCCATGTGTGTATCTCTCTATTGATCTAAGGCCTACCAGGCATGTGTCTCTCCTACTCCCACCCTTGCTAGTGGATGTAATCCATCCACATGTGTTTATATCTACCTTGTGGCCTCTCCCACTAGTCTAAACTCACTTACCTAAGATAAGGAAGATGGTACCATAGGATCATCCAATGTGGTGGGGTCGTATGGTGTCAACACCTTATCTAAAATATCATCGTCCATAACCATGACTAGGGATCCCCATTTGACCTCCTCTATTGTAGGATCTAAAAAATCAAATCCAGACAAATATTAGATCACATACATATCTCTAAAACTATCTATGTACATATAATCACATGAAACTAGTATTATATCTCAAAAATAAAAATTATAGAATTTTCTTACCATTCTCAGTGTCACTAACCACTGTCTCTCTATTTTCTCATCCATTAATCATGGTATTTCCATTTTCCCATCCCTCAATCACCTCATATATCACTTGCATCCTTATCAATGTGAATCTAGGATTTACCATTTATACATGCCATAATATTCTCCTTAAAGTTGGATATATCAACCAGTTCTATCCTAGACTATCTATTAGATCATCATGTGTGATCACCCTCATCTATGATTAATCTCATCAATGGTGCCTTGATCAATGGTGTTTATAAGGTGGTTGTTGATCCTAATACTATATTACTTGATATGGTATTTGATACACCCCTATTTAAACATCCATTACCTCTCCTCCTATAGCTATTAGCTATTGTGCTCGACCACTCCATGGACATTGTAGCCTAATCACTAGTATATTCACTAGTGATCCTCCTCCACCTCTCCCCTTTAGTTCTATAGTATGTTGTGCCCAAAAAGAGGCACTACTAAAAGAGTTTATGGGTGATGGATTTAAAATTGTGTTTTAAGCATGTCACTAACTACAACTCTACCCATTAAGTATAGTGGCCTATGATCTGCACTTGAACCAGTCCTAACACTACAATCACTAGCCTAGGCCACATAATAACAACATGTATATATGTATGACACATGATATCCCTTCATGTGATCATCTATGCCACTAACATATGGGGCACAACACATGCTACCTAGTCCTACCTATATTTAGTCACCCAAGGTAACCTATCATAGACCACATGGGGAAGCCTAATTGGTCAATATATAGGAAACCTATCATATATCCATGCACTAAGAAAAAACACTAGTCCCATGACCTTCTACCCTTTGGATAACATCCCATACATATTATGCATGAGATGGACCTAGATGACAAACCTAAAATCATATAGCTCCTTATGATCTAAATTAGATTGGCACAAGGCTATCACATATAATATTATCTTATTGTCAGAGTTATGACACAACACTCATGCTATCATAAGTTTGATCATGACCTTCTAGATGTCTATAATGTATTCAATATACACATCAAATAAACTAACCCTAAACCTTGAGTATATCATAACTAAGCATGTCACCCACTTGGCTAGTGATCATCTCTCCTTTAGATCATTTGGTATCCCTATAATCACCGGTGTCCCTCCTATTGATACTCCAAGTAATGTATGGATGTCTTTTACTGTGATACCCAAATCTGTGGTATCCCCATCTAACACTCATCAAAACATGTTGGTCAACCATTCCCATGCTTCAAAGAACATGACAATGATATCAACACTCATTTAGATATGCCTCATCTCCATAGTACCTCCCAGACCTAGTGAAATAGTCTTGCTCTATCCACATCTGTCAAATGCTCTAGCAAATATGGTAACTATGATTCATCAATCAATCACCAATATCTCTATCATCTATGCAAAATATCAAACAATAAAAGATGTATTAGATTTCCATGTCATTTATAATCAATGTATATTCTTAAAAATTTCACAAAACTTAATTGGTTTGATTTAGTTTATTCATTTTCTATTGAATTGACCTATTAACTACTAAATTGACCCTATACTTCATCAAGGATACTAAATTATCCTTATCAAATTTATACTAGATCAACCTCTTTAGTACTAATTTAGGCACCTTTGGGCTTACATTACTAAGTTATCCACCTTTTTATCCTATATTAATACATCAGTCACTTTAAAAATAACTAAGTCAGCCCACTGCTATGTAGTTGGCCCCCTCCCTTATCCAACTAAATTGACCTAATACTATGTAGTTGGCCTATTGGTTCTCTTTTCATTTATAGACTAAATTTACTTGGACAACTCTGTTCATCCACAATGATGATTTCTTAACCAATTACCATAAATACCTTGAGAATTTATTGGTCTAACTCCTTACTACCCAATACCCCATTTTACCCCTAGTATCCCTAAAAATTTCTTAGGGTTCATTTTGGTGCCTAGATTTTGTCTACCTTTTATTTTTTTATAAATCACTAATTTTCAAATAAAAATATTCAAAAATTTGAAATTTTTAGTTGCTTACCTATGTTACACTTGTTGTGGATGTTATGCATCCTCCCATCTTAGCTATCATTTCCTCACCATATTAACTCTGTAGTCTCTCACTAGGTCTATTAGAGCTCTATTTTCTCAAAATAGTAAAAATACCAAATGAATTATCTTTTCATTATTTAATTTTAAAATATTTAGCATCATATTTCTTATTTTGATCATATCTTTATCTTTACTATCTCTTTTTTGAAACCATATAATGTTATATAATCTTGACATCGTAAAGAATATTTTCAACTATTGTATGTATATGTTGCCAATTTTTTTGATTTTTTACTCTTTTTCCTAATCTCTGTAGGTTCACCTAATGTTACCTATATTGGACACCTTCATATTTCTTGAATTTCCTTCTTTATCTACAAAACTAAAGTAATTAAAGGTATATGTTTTTTAATTCTATCCTTTCATTTATCTTATTTTCTCATTACTATACTTTACTTAGATTTAGCATCATGTGTTACTATGTACTTTTATGAAAACACCATTCCATGTTACACCTACATGATACATGATGAGATTCAAGTGGGGCATATGTATACACATAATATTTTCAAACTTTATCAATTACTAATGCTTTCTATATTTTAAGAACCCATCAAGTCTCAATCTCTTTGAGTACATACCTTAAGGGGTGTGCCAAGAAAGAGGTGGCCAGACCATTGGTGATTCACAAGATTGTCATCCCTTATTACCACTTGATACCTACCCACCCATCTCCTAAAAACATTCCCCTAAGCTTTGCCTATTCATTTAACACCTTCATTATCCCTTCCATATCCTAAAACACTTTTTGATGGTTTACATCACACTATTATCCCAATCAACCTTATACTGTAATTGATAAAACATATTAGGGTCTAGTTCAGCCCTTGGTTGACCTAGACCGTGACCTAATTTTTTTGTCAATAATGATACTAGGTTGATTGGGTCAACCTTGTTAGCATAAAATTTTGGAAAGGATTAGGTGTAGATCCACTTATATAAACACATCCATTTCATCATTTCTAGAAGAGAAGAAATATATATATATATATATATATATATATTATGTATCTGCTTATCCAACATTTTACTTGAGGAACATAACTCAAGTTCTCATACTTTCTTTAGAGATATGGATCTTATCTTATGGATAAGTCTTTTAGATGCATAGATAGGTTATGTATCCTAGATTTTATTGATACTTATCATCCTTACATACCACAATAAACTCTTGTGAATCACCTTAGCCAAGGGAGGGATTGATGTTCGACAGGTTTGTCTTCAAAGGTAAGTGTTTATAACTTTGTTCCTCCTTTGTAAGAGTAGATAGATATGTATTTTTAATTCTATCCTATGCATTAATATTTTGTATACATTGATGTGAGTATATATCTTCTATGTATGTTTACTTTTCATGTTTATTGCCCCAATTTGTGCCACAAGCTTTGGTGAGCACTAGATTAGACTTTTTCTTTACTTGTTATTAGTTTAGTGAATATGAAATCATAGTAATTAAATATTTTTTCTTGAATAGAGGATTTGTAACCCTCTCTAGTGATATTATTATGGTGAGATATCCCTTGTCTAGGTCTAGCGGATCCATCTTGGTCATGATCCTAAATATCTAATGTATCTATAATTGAAAGTGTAAGTAGGATTTATCTTTTCTGAGCTAGGATTGATTTATAGATCTAATGCATTTCCCATTGCATATAATATCTAACTAAACATTATACTCCTATATGCTATAAGATACATTCACAAATTATACAGTTATCTTATTCTTTTGAGGTAAGGTGACTACTAATTTCTACTTCTCCTTGCCTTAAAGGTGGGGTGGGGCATATCAGTGGGGACATGCCATAAAGGCATGACCTCTACATTGTTCTTAGTTTTAGATTTAGTGGGGGCATGCTATGGAAGCATGTTCTCCACACTTATACCAATTTTTAGTTTTAGATTCAGTGGGGTCATGTTATGGAAACATGTTATCCACATTTATACTAGTTCTCAATTTCAAATTTTAGTGAAAGAATGTCTTCTGCACTTGTAAAAATTTAAAATTGGCCAAATTACATAACTATATTTTTCATATACATATTTATGACAAAACTATATACAGTAGTACCATTTTTATACCCATATTTCAACTTGAGACATATATTGGGTGAATATGCCATGTAAAGGGTCAACTTAAATTGAAAATCAAACTCAGTTTTAGATTTCAAATACTTATATGGAATTTAGCATACAATATGATAGACTTTTATGAATTATTATTGAGTAAATATATTATAGTAGTTGGTTAACTTTTGACAAGGTTGAGGTGATTAAATCACTTAATCTTACCAAGTTACAATATGGAGTAATCAAATCATCCACCCTCACCAGATTTACAATGTGAAATAAATTAGATCACTCAT
This sequence comes from Torreya grandis, assembly GCA_037957365.1. Lineage (NCBI taxonomy): Eukaryota > Viridiplantae > Streptophyta > Pinopsida > Cupressales > Taxaceae > Torreya > Torreya grandis. The sequence continues at coordinate 3,349,927 of JARHVA010001115.1, read as the reverse complement.
GATCATCTGGTTATAAGTATGATTAAGTTACATGGTTGAGTTAAAATCAACTGTTAGGTGGCAACTCATCCTTTTCTCCAAGTTTGGGGTCAAGTTATCTTAAAATATTTATATATATGAACTTGTAGGTTTTAATTTTTTTCTAATCTCAATTTCAATGATTCATAATGAAACATATTTTCAAATCAAATTACCAAAAGACAAGATAGTTACATCAATACAAATATACCCCTAACCTCACTCTCTTACTTTTAGACATTTCAAATGTTTTAGATTTCATATTATATTCACTAATTATATATTATAACATGTTTTCAGTTTTAGGTTAGTCACAAACAAAGCACTCAATTTGGATTCACACAAAGACAAGGTGTGTTAGACACACCTATTTACACATCTTTTTCCCTTCAAACTAGAAATTTCATTACTAGATCAAAGTGGGAAGGGGGGATGCAGATACTAAATTTGAATTATATAGAACTTCAATCTTAAATACTTGGCAAGTTCTTCTCATGGTTTTTAACCTTAAGTTCCAAAACCTTCCCACTATTGAAAAGCTCATATTTACTATCTCTTGTGCCTATTTATTATCTTTTAGTCTAACAAAATGTTATTCTCATGACCAGGCCTTCTACACTACTCAAAATTATATAAACCTACTTATTTTCATCCTTAAAATTTTTTGGTCTTGTACCTATTTTCCAACTTTTTGGACACTTACATCTCAATCATATGCCTATATTGACACAAGTGTCATGCCAAACTAAGTGTCTAGTGCCATAAAGTCATCATATTTGCAATTGTAACATATCATTATGGTTGGATTAAGTGATTCAATGTAATATATTTCTTGAAGGGATTGGTACATATATAAAATCAACCCTCATTCATTCCTCACTTATCAAAAACCTAGCAATTCGCAAGGAAACTTACCAAAATCACCCACTCAAGAATTTAAGTGAGTAAAGATTCCTTATTATTTCCTATTTAAAATATCTTTTATATGGATAACCCATCTATAGGTTTGAAGTACTGAATAAGCATCACATGATCAATATTTTCTAAGTTACAAGCTAGGTCACTCAATGTACTTACTCATCACACATTTCATCCTTATGTACATAGAAGCCAACATGTATGGGATAAATACATAAATTTCAAGCCCTCTTCAGATTATTGTCTATGTTGATAATGACCATTGATAGAGGGGTTCTTGGGTAGTCTTGACACCATGATCCCACTAACCATTTTTCCTATAATGAATCCAAGGGTGAGGAAGATAGGGTTTGATAATTTGATAGATATCAATAGTGTATGCATGAGATCTAAACACATTAAGTAAAAGGAAACAAAAAACCTATAAGGTTTTAGGTGGTCACATATAGATCTAGTTAATATTTCATACTAAACACACATATTTGAGTTAGATAGGTGTGTCGATATAACTATCTAGATTTGATGCAAGCATTTGAGGCCATAAAGTTCAAACTTATAGAATCTGATGACTATTCTAAAATCTTGATCTAGTCCACTTCTAGCCTATTTCAGCTCAGATCTACATGTGCATAATAAACCAACTAAGTAATTTTGTTTTCCACTTATTTGAATACCAATCAATAATTATACTTTATATTTTTGGCATATCTCAACATTTAAATTTAAAATATTATTTCTCTAAGTATTAGGGATCTAGATTTTACCCTATCTAAAAGTAAAAGTATTCATGTCCTACTTCCAAATCCAACTCAACATGGGTTTGAGCCCATTATAGGTAGAACTGTTAGTGATTTAGATTGCACCCTAGCTAGAAGTAGAAGTATTCAAGTCCTACTTCCAAATCTAGCTAAACATAGAACTGACCCTAGGCCATGGGTATTCAATAATGGGGTTAGACCTCTAGGATTTTTAATGATAATAGATCCTCTGATGCATCATTTTAGCTCATTACCACTACTAAAAACTAATAATGACTAGGGCAAATGGAGGGAGGGAGAGAGAGATAGATAGATAGAGAGAGATATCATGAAAGAGAAACCTAAGCCAATAGTGTTTATGCACCTAAATTATGGTTGATCCACTCTACTTGACTCCTAAACACTAATAAAACAAGCACAAAATTAGATCTAGGATTCAAAACATCTATCATACATTAGTATTTCATGTAGAGGTTCATAAAATGACTAAAGATAAGGGAAATGATGGAGATGTCTAATGAAAGACACTAACCAGTCACATTATCCATATACAAGCTTCAATCAAAAGATGAAGAACACTAAATGTGACTTGCATAATAAGATGAACTAGTAACTAGGTGAGATCATGACTTGAAAAGGGATAGACTTATACCACATTTATAAATATAACATGTACAAACTATACAAGAATAATGAAACCTTAAAAATAGTTTTGTATTCATTTCAAGAGGTTACAACTCCATCTTGGTAGAGTTTGGTCATGCCCAAAAGGAGTAGAGAAATTATAGAGAAGATCCATTTTTTGGCTCAAAAGCCTCTATATACAATAGAAAGATATAAAGAGAGATGGGAATAATACATTAGAGAATAGAGAAAGGGTCCCAGTCATCAAGAAATGTGGTGGTAGCTCATTTATTATTCTTACACACATGCTTTCTTCCAATCAAAGTTGATCCTTATCAACAAAATTAACTTCCTTTTCTTCTATAATCTATGATATCCTCTCATTTACAAAGAGATTCACTAGAGGACAAGAGTTTGTTTGACATGATGATAAGGTCTATTTAAATGGAATTAATTCCCCTTAAGTACCTCTCTAACTACTAGTTCACCAGTTTGGGACCCTAAAACACTTGACTTATTCATGAGGATCAAATCCTCAAATCTTTATACTAATAGTGTCATGCCATGGATGATGGTTAATACCTACTTTGTCGATGATGGAGCCACATAAATAGATGGGGCCCTTTTCATTAAACACATATCTACTTTATTTTTCATATCTAGATCATAAGTTTATCTATAGATGGAAAATGAATCTAAGACCATTAGTTTTCCTATATTTATCCATACTTTACTTAATGTCTAGTCCCATTTATCCACCAACTTGTTGACATTTGATCTATATTAGGTCTAAAAGAACTAATCTATCTTTATAAAACCTTAATGGTAGAGCCTAGTCTCAAAATATTTGTTTTGGTTTCATCAAGATCTACATTAAACTTGGTTCCATTTATTTTCACTAGCTCAGGTCAAACTCAAGCTTGCTTCCTTATATTTATTTGTCGAAGGTTGAAAACTAGCTCACTAATCTCCATCAAAAATGTCTTGGGATCAATCATTTTCCTATTGGTGTTTGGTAATCCAACTCAGCTATATTGACTCTTTGACCTTCATTCTCACCATTGATCTTGATCTATATGATCAAGTACCAACCATCAGTCTTTCCCTTAACTTATCAACTCTATCCCAATTTGTGCCACATGTCAAATTCATGTTAATTCTCAAGATCCTACTATTAGTCTATAACTCACATTATTACAACATGTGTTAATATCTTGAGGTCCTTGACTGTTTGACCCATCTCATGCCATTAGATCAAGATGTATAATTAAGTGAGGACCATTATATCAATTAATACCCACTATTTAAAATCCAATGGCTATTTCATGGGCTTAAAATTGATGTCAGCACTCCCATCAAATGATATTTTTGGGACTGTAAAATTTAACCTCAAAAGGATTTGTTTTGCTCAAGATTAAACTTGACATTAGCGTAAATGTTAATATTTTATAGGTTCAAACTTTAGAATCTTGTAACTTAAGATAAAAAAACTCATGCAAACATGATTTTTTTTTAGGATGATCCTAGAATGTAGAACTATGATTATGCATGATCTACTAGTCATATAAGGATTTTTTTAGCAAAGATAAAAATTTCACAAGTTAGTTGGTCCATTCATTTATCTATGATGTCTTGGTGATGGTCTACCCTCAAATTTTCAAAATTCATCCTTTGATCAATATTTTAGAGCTTTGATGTATTTTTAAGGTTTGTGCAACCTGGTCCATACTCTTAAATGCTCAAAACATATGATAATCTATTGGTTCCCTTCATTTACATTGATAGACTTATTTCTAATCTTTTGATCCATTACTTCATCAAACCATGCAAGATATTCAAATGTGGGCCAAAAATGGCCAACATCTTTGGTAACTCATAGGGGTTACATGCCTACCTATGCAAAAGAACCTAGGCTATATGCTTAGTCTATTCCATTAGGCATGAAGTCTCTACTTGGGTCCAAAACATTGACTTGAATCCAACACTGGCTATTAACCTTACTCTAACCTCTTTTTTTAAACAAATATAAAGATATAAAAATAAAAAAACAAGACAAAGTGCCCAGAGTATTTATTAAAGGGAAAATAACCTAGAACAAAATAGGGACAACAAATAAATGTGCTATAAACAACACTTATAGTAATGCATGAAAATCATCATAATATGTGCATGGTTATAATCTACAAGTATTTTCCACTTGGGTTAAATGGGAAACTATTTTTTGCACCTTAAAACTTTGAAACATACTTGCCTTTTATTAATAGCTCTCTTATATAGTTATGAGTAATTAGATGCTCATGTCTTCTTGGGGAAGTGACTAGTTTCTCTACTACAAATTTTAGGTGCATGAATTGTAGACATGAGTCCAAAACCCAATCATACTCCTTTTGAATTTGTGGACTTTGTAAGAATAACTTAAGTTATTACTCATTCTTGAATTGATGATCATGAACATATAGACCAGCTTGATGTGTCTCCTTTGACATATCTATAAGGTTAACCGCTACGGGAGATAACCTGATCTTGTGACTTCTTGAGGCCATTTGAGCTCATTCTCAGCTTCTAAGAGTAGAGAGGTGTCTGAAGTTGGAGAGAAAAGTTGATAAACATGTTCAAAAATTTCAAACATGTCATCCCCTAAGATAAAAACTACCTCTTTCTTGATGATAACACTCCTCTTATCTTGTGATGGACCACATTCAAGTAAAGAATACCTTAAATGAAATATATCAAACAAATCAAAATATTTTTTCTCATGAAGATGTAGTTTAATTAGAGCCTTTTCAAACTAATTTTTAGAATCAAGAATATCAATTTATTGACCATAAACATGAAGATACAAGCCTTATTTTGACATCTTAGATTACTCAATCAACACTACTTCATTTTCAATTTCAAGTTGATAACTGAACATGCTCTCAATTTTACCTTGTTCTTCACCTACAATCTCTTAACCTTCATGATAAATAGTAGACTATATGCTATTAAATAACTCATAGAAAACATCATCAAATTATCCAACTAGGACATCCTTATCTTGTACATCAACAACTTCTTATGTACGTATTCCTATACTTGTATATCAATCTCTACCTCAACTTCCTCTTGCACTTGCTCCATATCTGCATCATCATTGAAAATTAAAGCATGTTTTTACTCACCAAGAGGTATCACAATAATTATTTATTTTTTATGGTCAATTGAGTTACCTTCATTTCTTTATTCTTTAGCTACATCTTCTTGGTTTTCCTCATAGAGGAGAGGATCTTTCTCAAAGAGTGGCATAATAAATCCTTGAACTTATTCAACAAGATGAGAGAGGTCCAAAAAAGTTACCATAGGTACCTTGTTTGTATCTTGAAGTTGTTCTTCTTGGATCACTTCACCTCCTCTTCCTATTTCTTTGCCTCTTGAATGGCTCTCCATGAAGGAAAGGCTCTAGGATTTTGAGGGGAAAGGAGTGGAGGCTATATGGTCTCTTGTTTGACTTCCATAATCACCACTTCCTCATTATTTTACCCACTACTTTAAATGGATTTCTAAGATGAAAATGACCTAGATTATTGAAGAGGGAAAGGAGGGGATTGAGTAACCTTGGATTTTCTTGACTACATGATTTGGCTCCAAGATAGAAAAGATAGAGGTTCCCCTTTAGGTTTTTAATTCTATTGCTCCTCCTCTTTCCTTATCTTCATCTCCAACTATTTGATTTGTTTCACTATATTCTCTTTAAATATATTCTATTTAAGGTGGTCAAAAAATTCATGGAGATAAGGAACATAATAAGGTTCTTGAGGAGGGATGAGAGAAGTTTGTCTAGGTTCAGATCTTTCTTTAACTTGGGTCCTTAAATCTAGATTTGCCTCAATTTGCCTATCCCATGACTTCAACACTTGATTCTAGCTTATAACCTTGAAGGAATTCATAAGGGATTCTTGAGAAAAGATGGATTTTGGAACTTAAAAAATAGGTTATTTCACAATAATCTCCTTTCTTTGAGATCTCTCTTGGATAGATCTCCAATAAGGGAAAGTCTGAGGAACACATGAAGAACTTGGTGTATTAAAAGGGGCACCTGGGATGGTCTCTCAAGGAGGAATTGGTGGCACATAAGAAGGTTGAGGTGATGTATACATAGGCACATAATATTAGTGAGGTTGGAACTACTGATCTTTAAGGCCTTTTAGCTTATCCTCAATGCTTTGGATTTAACCAGCTACATCCATCATCTCACCTATGAGATTGTTCTAATTTACTCTCTCAATAGGTATGTATTTTTATTTTATTTAATATAATGACTCTCTCACATGATGAATTAAGTGATATTGGAAATTTTTACCATAACATTTCTATGATCATAATTCTAGTGCATGCTTGTCAAAGCCTATTAAAGTTTACGTAAATGCTGGTATGGATATCTCATGATAGGTTTGATTAGGAGCAATATTATGATAGGATTTTTATCCATAAGAAGGATCAGGGTGATACTCTTATATATATGATAGATTTTGGTTCTCACACTATTGGTGAGGATCATGAAGATTGTAATATCTATTCTCTTGATAATAAGGATCATGAGAAACTTGCCAAGGTTCCTCATAACTTTGATAGAAATATTGATAAGGATGATAAGGGCCATATGGATTATGAGGATCATATTAGGGATATTGATATGGAGGTGGATAATAGGGATATTCACCATAGCTATTTATATTGACCTCATATATCAAATGAGATGTAAAAATTGACTAAAATTTTCAATGAGACATACTTGGTTTGCTCACAACCATAAGCTTTGATTTGAAGTTGCTATTGGTGCTAATGTGCTTGCTTCTAAAAGCTGATTAGAGGAAAAACACACCAATATATTTCCATTATTTTTGAACTTATGCCACTGAGCATGACAAAAATATTAGAGATTTAGATTATACCCTAGCTAGAAGTAGAAGTGTTCAGGTCCTACTTCTAAATCTAGCTCAAAATGGGACTGACCCTAGGTTATTGGTATCCTATAATGCGGTTAGACCTCTAGGATTTTTAATGAGGCTAGCTCTTCTAATGCATAATTTTATCTCATTCCCACTATTAAAACCTACTAATGACTATGGAAGAGAGAGAGAGAGAGAGAGAGAGAGAGAGAGAGAGAGAGAGAGAGAGACCTAATCTAACAATATTGATCCACCTAAATTATGGTTGATCCACTTTTATTGACTCTTAAACACTAATGAAATAAGCACAAGACTAGATCTAGGATTTTAAACATCTGTTATACATCATTATTTCATATAGAGGTTCACCAAATGACCAAACTCTACCAAGATGGAGCTGTAACTTCTTGAGATGAATACAAGACTATTTTTTAGGTTTTATTATTCTAGTATAGTGTGTACATGTCATATTTACAAATGTGGTAGAAGTCTCTCCCTTTTCAAGTCATGATCTCACCTAGTTACTAGTTCATCTTATTAAGTAGGTCACGTTTAGTGTTTTACATATTTTGGTTGAATCCCACCTGTGAATATTATGAATAGTTAGTGTCTTGAATTAGATTTCTCCATAATTTCCCTTAGCTTTGGTTATTTGGTGAACCTCTACATGAAATACTGATGTATGATAGATGTTTGAAATCCTAGATCTAGTCTTGTACTTGTTTCATTAGTGTTTAAGATTTAAATAGAGTGGATCAACAATAATTTAGGTGAATCACCATTATATTAGGCTTCTCTCTCTCTCTCTCTCTCTCTCTCTCTCTCTCTCTCTCTCTCTCTCTCTCTCTCTCTCTCTCTCTCTCTCCCCCTAGTCATTAGTAGGTTTTAGTAGTGGTAATGAGCTAAAATAATGCATCATAGGAGCTAGCCTCATTGAAAAACCTAGAGGCATAACCCCATTATAGGATACCCGTAGCCTGGGGTTAATCCCATGTTGAGCTAGATTTGGAATTAGGACCTGAACACTTTTGATTCTATCTAGGGTGAAATCTAGATCTCTAACACTAAGTTTGCTAATTGGATTGTTATAGATTTGTTCATCACCCTTGTGCTTATTCATTTCAATATTCTTAACCCTATACCATTTATTTTTTAATTAATTTTAAATTGGAATTTTTTGATAGGGACTTTACCCCATTAAAAAGGACCTATAGACAAGGTCTCAAAAACTAGATAAGATAAATCAAAATGCAAACAAAAACATAAATCTAATAAATAAATACACCAAAACCACTTCACAACATAAAAAATGTAAAATAACAAGAAATAATAGGTCACCAATGTTTCTTCCCACCAAGGACCTCATCCCAAGTAGCCAACATATTATTCAAAGTTTGTTCTATATAATCCATATCTAGAGAATCAAGAATATGGCGTTTCTCTTTGATCATACATTTATCCTTATTGGTGTTCTTACTCAAGCCTTCACCATCATGTCTCTTATTTGTTGGGGATCAACCAACAATATGATTACACTTATGAAAGCAATAAACCATGGAATTAAATCAGATAGATAAGTAACTAGAATCAGATAATAGCAAAGAACAAGAGATATAAGAAACCACCCTGAAAACTTGTATTAAACTCTTTACAAAAGGAATACAATTGAAGAAACTTCTTTCTTCCACACCTCTCTTAGATGCACAAGATCTCTCTCTAGATCTCTATCCCTTAAAAGCTCTCTCTCTCAAGTACAGTCAACTCCAACAACCTGGATTGATACAACTCTGTATTGTTCTTCAACATTCACATACAATGAACTACTACAATAATCACACTAAGCTAAGAAGATCTAATTCTACATATAGAATTAGGAAACTTGAGCATGCACTTACAACCAATAGTTAAGCCTCTTGAATAAGGGCTTTAAAAACAATCTTACTAATAATATAAATGTGAACTTAAGACTAAGACTTAAACTCATCATGTAAACACTCAGTTCTATCCTCGAAAATAGAATTCTGGATGCATAGGTAACTGACACCGGTTCCTACCTGCTTGCCTGTGACTGACATCGGCTGATCATCTGCCGATGCTGTCATCTCTTCAACTACACTGGACCAATGTCGGTTGCTCTTGACCGATGCTGGTGATTGTGTAAACTTACAACTTTGGTAATGCACTCATATGTGAAGCTTTTAGGCTCCACACCTTAACAATCTCCCACTTGGAGATAAACAGCTACACCAGTACCTGAACAGCAACATCTTCTAGCTCCTCCATCTTCAACTCAATCATGAAGACCAACAGAAGTTGAATGAAGATTCAACTTCTCCTTTGTAACTGGCTTGGTTAACATATCAACAGGATTCCTATCTGTATGGACCTTCTCTAGCTTCAAATCACCATCTTCCAATACTTGTCGTATGAAATGGTACCTTTGCTATATGTGCTTTGTTCTTGAATGAAAAGCTAAATTCTTAGCCAAATGGATTGCACTCTGACTATCATTGTATAATCTACAACTTCCATGCTCCCTTACAAGCTCTTCCATGAACTATGTCATCCATATCATCTCTTTGCTAGCTTCTGTGGCTGTAATATACTCTGCTTCTGTAGTTGATAAGGCAACAACCTTCTGCAACTTAGATATCCAGCTAACTGCTGTTCCACCTATAGTGAAAACATAACCTGTAGTGCTCCTCCTACCATCCAAATCACCTACCATATCTGAATCTACATAACCATATAGAGAAGCATCTGAATCTCCATAGCACAAGTGTCTACTGCTGGTTCCTCTCAGATATCTAAGGATCCACTGAATTGCTTTCTAATGTTCCTTACCTAGATTGGCCATATACTTACTTATAACTCCCACTGCTTGGGCAATATCCAGTTTAGTACACACCATTGCATACATCGAAATCCCTACTACGGAAGAATATGGAACATTACTCATGTACTCTACCTCATCATGTGAATTAGGACATTGTTCTTTACTCAACTTAAAATGTCCATCCAAAGGTGTGCTTACCGGTTTAGCATCCTGCATATTAAACCATTTCAACACCTTGTCCACATAATCCTCTTGAGACAATATCAACCTGTGATTTTTCCTGTCTCTCTTAATGCTCATGCCAAAGATTTTCTTTGCTGCTCCCAAATCCTTCATAGCAAATGTTTGAGCTAATTTCATCTTAAGCTCAGAGATATCCTGCATGTGTGATCCTGCAACTAGCATATCATCTACATACAACAATAGAATAATATATCTACCATTATCCAATCTCTTAAAATACACACAATGGTCAGATTGACACCTACTGTAGCCATGCTCAGTCATAAACCTATCAAATTTCAAATACCACTGTCTAGGAACTTGCTTGAGGCCATACAAGATTTTCTTCAATCTGCACACTAACTTCTCCTTACCTATGACCTCAAATCCTTCTAGCTATTCCATATAAATTTCCTCATCCAAATCTCCATGAAGAAATGTTATCTTAACATCTAGCTACTCAAGATGCAAATCCTCAACAGCAACCAAAGACAATACAATCCGTATAGAAGTCATTTTAACAATAGGGGAAAAAATCTCACCAAAATCAATACCTAGCTTTTGTGCAAATCCTTTCACTACCAATCTGGCCTTATATCTCATCTATCCATTCTCACATTTTTTCAACTTGTAGGTCCATCTGTTCTTCAGTGTCCTCTTACTAGCTGGCAATTCAACCAAATCCCATGTTTGGTTCTCTCTTAAGGACTCCATCTCCTCAACCATGCCACGCTCCCACTGACACTTCGACTCCACCTGTATTGCTTCTTCAAAACTCTCTGGTTCTCCACCATCAGTTAGAAATAAATAGTATAATGAAGGAGAATATCTAATTAGAGGCTTACTTACCCTTTCAGACCTCCTAATGGGTGTTTGAGACTCGTTCACAACACGCTGTCCACCTAAATTCTCTGACAGTGACCAAGCTCGGTCACCTCTAGACCTGTTACTGGCCAATGACGGTTCTGACTGACTGACATTGGTGCCTGTCCTGCTGACATCGGTCTCTGTATGACCAACATCAGTTTTTGTTTTGTCGATATCGGTTCCTATCCTGCCAACGTCGGTCTCTATGTTTTCCTATAAGTGATTATTTCTTTTTCTTGTGAGCTCATTTTGGACCGTCACCTCATCCAATTCACTATTGCTCTACCCAGATTGATTTAGCTTCTTCAGCTGATCACTATACATCACTTTTTCATTGAAAACAACGTCACGGCTCCTAATTATCTTGTTAGTTCCTAGATTCCAAAATCTAAAACCAAAATCATCTAAGTCATAGCCAATAAATGTGCACCTCATAGACTTAGCATCGAGCTTCTTTCTATTTTCCTTATCTACGTGCACAAAGGCTTCACAATTGAAAACTTTGAGAAAAGAGAGATCTACTTTTTTACCTATCCAAGCCTCTTCTGGAATTCCACCATCTAGAGCTATAGAGGGTCCTCTGTTAATCAGGTACACTATAGTGTCAACAGCTTCTGCCCAAAACTCTAAAGGCAAACTAGCATGCAATCTCATACATCTTGCACACTCCATGATTGTTCTATTCATCCTTTCAGCAATTCCATTCTGCTGAGGTGTCCTTGGAACTATCCTTTGCCTACGGATTCCATGCATGTAACAATACCAGTTGAACTTATAATTGTATAACTCTCCACCATTGTCAGATCTCAGGCACTTTAATCTTTTGCCTGTTTCATTCTCAACCATAGCTTTCCAAATCTTAAGAGTCTCAAATACGTCAAATTTCTTCTTAATATAGTAGATCCATACCTTTCTTGTAGAATCATCTATGAATGAAACATAGTACTGTGATCCTCCAATAGAAGCTACCTGAGCCGGTCCCCACACGTCTGTGTGAACAAGCTACAACTTATGCTTCTTCTTTGTAGACCCAGTCTTGCGAAAACTAACCCTTTTCTATTTTCCAAATACATAGTGCTCACAAAATTCTAGATCCATGCTTTTCAAATCTGAAAGCTTACCTTTAGACTTAAGAATTGACATCCCCTTCTCGCTCATGTGGCCAAGCCTTGAGTGCCACAATTTTGCATCCACATCTGAAGTAGATAATACAGAAGGAGAATTGTTAGTAACACAATTACACAAATAGAGAGTACCTACTCTCTTACCTCTGGCCATAACAAGTGCACCCTTGGTCACCTTCCAAGATTCAGTTGTGAGAGTTACTGTACAACCCTCATCCCCTAACTTTCCTACAGAAATCAAATTTCTCTTCAAGCTAGGAACATGCATAACTTCTCTCAACACCCATGTGTTGCCATTCTGCATTTTCAGCTGCACTTTACCTTTGCCAATAATTTTACAGGGTTCATCATCCCCTAGATATACTATTCCAAAATCTCCATGGATATAGTCACATAAATATTCCCTATTAGGGGTAGCATGAAAAGATGCACTAGAATCTAACACCCAAGATTCTATATTATTATGCAAAGAGAATATTAAAGCATCTTGTGCAATACCTACAACCTTTGCTTCTTCTTTTCCTTCGTGCTGATTGTCCTCCTTAGGCTTTGACCAGTAATCTCTGCTTATGTGCCCCATCTTTCCACAATTCCAGCATTGTGGCCTTCTGCCATTTCTAGATTTGGATCTGCCTTTCCCCTTAGACTTGGATCTTGATCTCCCTTTCTTACTCTTCTCTTTTTACCTTCCCCTACTCTCAAAACTTAAAGCATTCCCAGATGTCTCTTCTGTGCTTTTCCTGTGAATTTCCTCATTCAAGATAACACTAACAACATCCTCTACTTTTAAAATATTTGATGTAGATGCAGTATTGTTAACTGCCATTACTAAGCTATGCCAGCTTTCAAGCAAAGAACATAATATTAAAAGATCTTTTATTTCATCATCAAATATAGTTTTGACTGAACTTAATTGATTTACAATACCATGGAAATCATTCAGGTGATTAGATACAGATCCACCTTCCTACATATGCAAATTAAATAGCTGCTTCATAAGATATACCTTATTGGAAGCTGAGGTTTTTTCGTACAAATTTGCTAGAGTAGTCATCAACTCTACCGTTGTCTTTGCCTATGATAAATTAGATATCACAGTAGATGTTAGACTCAGTCTTATAGACCCCAGAGCCTTTCTATCAAGAACTTCCCATTCTTCATCCTCCATGTCTGTGGGCTTCTTTGCAATCCCACCTAATGGTAAGTATATATCCTTCTGATACAGATAGTCCTATATCTACATTCTCCAATGTTGATAGTTTTTTCCATTAAACTTCTCCATTCTCAGTTTACTTTCATCTGCCATTGCTTTTCCCACTCAAATAGAAATCCCTGCAGAAACTCCTGTGAGCAACCTGTAATCAATACACACTACACAGATTTGAACCACCTGTTAGTGAACCTGAGCTTTGATACCAATTATTGGATATCAAACTCTAAACCTACAACCAAGGCTCTGATACCACTTGTTGGGGATCAACCAACAATATGATTACACTTATGAAAGCAATAAACTACAGAATTAAATTAGATAGATAAGTAACTAGAATCAGATAATAGCAAAGAACAAGAGATACAAGAAACCACCCTGAAAACTTGTATTAAACTCTTTACAAAAGGAATACAATTGAAGAAACTTCTTTCTTCCACACCTCTCTCAGATGCACAAGATCTCTCTCTAGATCTCTATCCCTTAAGAGCTCTCTCTCTCTCAAGTACAGTCAACTCCAACAACCTGGATTGATACAACTCTATACTATTCTTCAACATTCACATACAATGAACTACTACAATAATCACATTAAGCTAAGAAGATCTAATTCTACATATAGAATTAGGAAACTTGAGCATGCACTTACAACCAACAGTTAAGCCTCTTGAACAAGGGCTCTAAAAACAATCTTACTAATAATAGAAACACAAACTTAAGACTAAGACTTAAACTCATCATGCAAACACTCAATTTTGTCCTCAAAAATGGAATTCTGGATGCACAGGTATCTGATGCCAGTTCCTGCCTACTTGCCTGTGACTGACGTCGGCTGATCATCTGCCGATGCTGGCGTCTCTTCAACTACACTAGACCGACGTCGGTCGCTCCTGACCGACGCTGGTGACTGTGTAAACCTACAACTTTGGTAATGCACTCATATGTGAAGCTTTTAGGATCCACACCTTAACATTATTAATGAGATGAATAATCACATCCATACTAGTTAAATTTTTTTGATTGTGACTTTATTATAACCCACAAAAACTTTTAGATTATTATTAAATATGTTTTCCTCTTCTAATCTACCAACTATCTCCTCAAGTCTTCTCATATGAATTATCATCTCCTTGATGTCCTCTTTGCCAATTAACACATATATATATCCCAATTATGACTCTTAATGGATTATTTGAGCATGTTATGGTCCTTAAGAAACCATTTGAGGAAAAATCTATGTAAATCAAGCTCCTCCATCAATTTTTTGAATTTATCCTATACCTTAAAGGCTACAGTCATTTCCTTGAATTCTCCACCAACCATTATTTTACCTTTTCTAGTATCTTTGCCTTTGTTGATGTTTTTGAAATAAATCTATCATTTTATGAGTTTTAACATCTCAAAAACCTCTTTCATTATTTCTTATTTAGGTTTAATTGAACCATCTTCAATGCTTGTTCCTTGCACAATAGGGTCTCTCACAGAGTTATTCACATCCTTACTAGGAGGGATTTTTCCTCTCAACAATATTTTGGGATTCCTAATAGGATTCCCATTTAATTTATTATTGTCCTTATCCCAATCAAAAACCATATGACCAACTCCCATCTTCACAACTCTAGAATAGTTATAAAGTAAAATAATCACAACTTGATGCATATGAAACCTTTTCTTTACTTTTTTATCTTCTAAGACCAAGCTTTCCATATAATTGAAAATGTAAAAGTGGTAATAAGTAGGGAATGATGCATGAAGAAGTTGAGAAAGATAAAATGGAAAGTGATAACATAATTTTTCATACCATCTAATGTTATAAATTTCATAAACTACTTATAAAATTCATCAAAGGGCCAAAGAAGTGAATCTATGATGTAGCCATGTTGAAACATAATCAATTATTCACCATTGATAATAAATTTATTGAATTCATTATTTGTCTCTAATAGTTTTGTATAGTTTATAACCTTCTACATTCATGCCCATAACATGAGTAATTAGCTCCTCTAAAATGCCAATTTTAACCCCTTTAATTGACATCACTTTGTCTTTCCATCCTTTTAGAAAGGCCTTGGATATGTGAGGGTCATATCCATCAATTCTATTAATGAAATTAATAAAACCACCTACCTATAGGATAAAACACAACTCTAAATCCATATCTAAGACTTTTGCTAAAGAATGTTCAACATGATATAAATCTACTCCCATATTGGTTTCAAATGAATTCTCCCAAACATGAAAGTTTAGATATGAATTTGAGACACAAATTGGTAAATGCATCATTATGAATAATAAGGTAGTTCCCATGCTAAATTCCATGAATAACATGACATTGGGATTGTTAATTATGATATAAATAACAATTATATCTCACTTCACATGGGTGTTACTTCAAATTTCCTTATAGTCATTAAGGCTGAAGTGACTTAGAACCAAAAAAAAATATAGTTGGGGATCCAGGTTAGATTACAAACATTAATTAAAATATTAATGAAAAAAATTATTTAAAAACCCATTTTTGATACTTCATTAAGACACCCATCTTGAGACCTTGCCCAAGCCATGAAATCAAGTTGAGAACTAACCAAAACAAGAATCATGATATACAGATTAAGAAGAAGTATGTATTCAATGAGCTGGACTATTTCAAACTTACACATTAGATATAAAAATAGTGGCTTCTTTATTATTTATTTGAATAATGTCATTTGATAGTTACTCTTTGGAAAACCACTTCTTGAAACTATTAGATAAAATACCTAGATTGACAAATTTTTTAGCTAATTAGTTTCCCTCCATAAAAATGTGTTGAATATAGACCTTGTCAAAAGAGTTTGTTTGGCCCCTTTTTGGCTAAGCATGGATCCATTACAACTAAATATATATCTTATCATGAGGTGATCAATTAGAATTATTACTATTTTAGGACATTTTACACCAATTCAAAGAATCTTCATAGATCTTGTGACAGTTGGTAGGTAGTTACTTGGCACCCAAGTTAATTAGGGAATCTTCATAAGTGGTTTCATGTGATTACTGTAGTGCAAAGGGCATAAGGTGATGGATTTGACATAATAATCAATCAAGACTCTAGCTTAGTACCTGGTGTGCACCCTCTACTCTAGTACAAAGATGATTCTAAGTTCTATAAAGCCAAGCTTGAACCAATATGTAGGGGATGCAATTTTAAGATAATGAAGCTCTATAGAATTGGTTCTAGACATAGTGAAGTAGCTACCATTGTAACATAAGACTATCATGGATGTCCTTGAGGCTCTACATTGTAGTTCCCAAGATTTCTTATGAGCCTCTAGTCTTTTAGTAGCTTTATATGAGTATTTCATCTATTTTTCTTATCATGTACTTTATTTTTCCAAGGAATGTTTAATGAAGAATGGCATTACACTTAACTGAGTATTGATCTAGTGTATATGGTTACAGTAATGTTCATTTATTTTTTAATGTTTTTAATAATGGTAATTCTTAGATTTAATATATGAATGCTAAGT
This sequence comes from Torreya grandis, assembly GCA_037957365.1. NCBI lineage: Eukaryota > Viridiplantae > Streptophyta > Pinopsida > Cupressales > Taxaceae > Torreya > Torreya grandis. The sequence goes on along the minus strand of JARHVA010001115.1, from coordinate 3,332,913 downwards.
TTTAGAAAGTTTTTAGTCTATCTTATTAATAGTGTCTCTGTGTCAGTGATGATGTCAACATATTGTATATGAATACTCTAAGTATGGAAAGGACCCTATTCCAAGTGATGAGATCCATACATAAAGTGCTAAGCCTAAGTGTGAACCCTTGATATAAAGTAATTCCCTTGACCCATCTTAGTGCTAAATGGTGCTAAGAATAGTAAGATAAAAGCTTTCACCCTTGAGATCCTAGAACCAACCTAATATAGGTTTGTACTCTTATGACCATAACAAGTTAGTTGAATAGTATTTGTGCTTATAGATAATCAAACTCCACCTAGAATACTTGCCCCATTAAAATTTACAACACCGCTATTACAATAACCAAGTCTATTAAAGAATGAGTTTCTCCATGGCATGACTAGCATAATGTGGGCCCCGGTTCTTTCTCTACTATAATTTAGGTGAGTGAATAAGGATTACACCTTGTGTGAATTGATGATGGCATATTAGAATTAAAAAAGTTAAGCATCACGGGATTTTCTATGTTTTTGCCTAGTTTTAACCAATCTATAACCAAATTGGATAGTTAAATAAGTGCCTAAGAAACTAAATGACTTAGATAAATAACACTTTGCTATAACATTTTGGTTCCATTTTTAGGACCCATGTTAAATTTTGTTGTTGTAATGGTGGAAAATAATAATGCTTCGACTCAACCTCAATATCATTGAGCTCTAGCTAGAATAGGTAGAAGATAGCTTTGTATTAAAGCATCCATCTTGTAAAGAACAAAAGCTAAGGAAGTGGGTATAGAACAACCTATATGATGCTTTATATGAGGTATTATTTTATGAACTAACTAAGCATGTGTATCAATGGTTGGTTTCTTATGCCACCCATAAAAGATGAAGCTATGGATAGTGCCTTGAAGTGGATGAAGGAGAGATTATAAAATCTTAAGAACCTTAATACTATTTGGACTAGAGTTATAGATTAATGGTATCAAGGAGAAATGAATAGTTACATGCTTGAGTTTATAGTATTAATGTACTCCTACCCTTAAAAATTAGAGTATCAATTCTTATGTGAGACCAAAGGCATGTTTATGAAATAATTTAGCACAAAACTTAAGAAACTGATGGTAGATTATGGATTTGAAACCATAAAAATGGAAGGATAAAGTATTTTTAAATGTGAGTATCACAATATGGAAGGGGATGTGTAGGTGAAGATCAATGAAAAGGGACAAGGAGATTTACAAATGATAACTTAGAGGATAGACTTATAATAAGATAAGGTGCAAGTTGATGTAAAATATGAAACCTAAAAGTGATAAGAAAACCCATGTAAGTAGGATCAGTATGGGGAAGGATCTATTAAATTATAGAAACATGAAAAGATGAAAAATGAAGCCATTAATTGAGCTTAGTTATTAACAGGTGAATAACGCATTGGGTCCCTATAGAATTTAACCATTTAAAATGTGTTGGAAGTGACTACCCCTTTTGAACCTACAATTCATGTTCATACACTAGATCCCCATCAATAAGAAAGAAGAGAGATAATTGATCCCATTATCCACATTGACTTTGACCAATTTGTAGATTCAGAGTATAATTTTGTGATTTAACAAGTTTTCCCTTGTGAAGAGCTAAGTGAAGGTACCTCTAGACCTTTAGGAACTAGTTTGATAACATAGAACATGAGTGTAAGCATTCTATTTTAGTAAATATCAGTTGTGTAGACTAGGCAATAACCCATACGAAGTGGCCTAGCACCACAAGTGAGTAGCATCACATTTTCAACTTCAATAATGCCAACCATAAAAATGGGTTTGACACCCAACCTAGTGACTAAAGGTGTTGGAGGACCATCACCAAGATAAGTACTAGGGGGAAAGAACCTCAATTTTTGGAACCCCCGATAGAAAATATATTATGATATGGTAGAGAACTTGCTAGAATATCATGGCATGAAAAATGCCATAGAGCATGTGTTAAAATCTAAGCTTCAATGGTATGCTAGGGGTATAACGCAGTTAGAGTGTAAGGCAATAGAGTTTGTAATAAATCTACTTGATCATACTCATACCTGGTATAGGAAATTTGAGCCTAACTAGGCTATGATTGATATGACACCTTGAAGGAATTATTTATAAAGGAAATAAACATATCTGAGTTTGAATAATAGATCATCACCACGCTTAAGGAAATTAGCCAAGGGTTATCAAAAATCATGTGCCTATATGATGCTAGGTTTAAACCTCTTATTTCCAAGCTTCCTTATGACATTCACCCCTCACAACATGCATAATGGTTAATTGGAGGATAACTAGTACCATTTAGAAGAGTATTATCTATGAAGACATTCACAGATCCTTGAAAAACACTTATAGCTACACTTAGAGTCAAGGTACTCAGAAGTATCAACACTAGGATCAAACTATTCATAGATGTGCAAATTACATCCATGGCTAGCCAACTCCAAAAACTCATTTCAAGATACTTGATGAAAATTATGGTATACCAATTGTGAGATAAAAATCCATAATAGGAATAATTAGCATCGAAGGAATGTGCACACATTACTTCAAAACTATGAGGTTTATCATCAGTCATTTGATGTTTTCAACTGACCTTTGTTATAATATTATAGTCAGGTTAACATAACCATAAATTATTGATTATGTGATGCCTACACTCATATCATAGTTTATTGTTGCATAATTAATGAGATGAATGAAAATATGGAGAGAGGTGCATGACAAACAACTATAACAGCTAAAGGGTAGGGAATCTAAGGAAGTGAGGGCTATGGCTAGTAGAATATAGGATATGGCCAATAGAATGTAGGCCATGGGATGTAAAGAGGCACTAAAGTATGGGTTGGAGGATGTGGTGGATGAAGATTCCCATTATGATCATGTTATAAGTACAGTTTCACTGAGAACTACAAGCATGACTTCCCTACACATCTAATGTGTGGGTATTGTTTAGGAACACACAAGGTCAAGAAATTACCCAATTTATATAAAAATTTAACCTAAGGTTTGTTTTGAATAGGAAAAGGTAGAATAATGATCCAACATGAGCCAAAATTAGAGAAATGGGCTCTAAGGGCACAATTGACTAGTACCAAGAAAGTCAAGGTGTAGATGACTAATCATAGTGGGATCACCACTCTACCTCTAATTATACTAGTACTAAAGCTACACTTGGAATATGGGGAGCCAAGTTGCATTGAATGCATCATGCAGTTAGAACCCAAAGTTGTACCTTACCTTAACCTTGCACGCTAGAAAGATGTTTTGTAATAGGATATGAGTGTTATTCAAAACCTATAAGGATAACTCCAATTAACATGAGATATATAGGTTTAATTTTTTACCTTCTAAAATAATTAAGATAATAAGGAGGTTGAGGTACAAGAGATAACGAAGATCTTACACCTATAAATAGAAGGGATGCTATGCCTATTGAAGAATTTGATTTTAGAGCATGCAGGTAAGAAGCTAGTTGAAATTACTATGCCATACATGAAAATGTCATGAGAGGTTAGGAATAAATATAATAGAGTACAATCAAGATCTATTGGTGAATGACACCATTTATGGATGGTTTGTATGTGAGGTCCTTATGAACATAGGTACTGAGGTCAATATATTAACTAGGAACACATGGGAGAAGATGGGTAGGCTAACCTTGAGGCCTTCCCCTCATGTGATTTTCATGGGTAAAAAATCTAGGATGAAACTAATTAGAATTCTAAAAGGCACTATTGTATATATTATGGGCATATAGTTCTATGTTGACTTCAAAATGATTGAGTTGGATGAGCAAGATAATTATCTAACACTCTTGAGTAGGCCATGGTAATACATCAATAATGCCAACATATACTTCAAGAAGTAATATATGACATTTGAAATGGTAAGGAGAGGGTCATGATCCCCCTCTCAAGTAAAAAAATACCCCCTTATGTAGAAAGTGTTGATCTTGAGGATGAAATCAACCATATCTATAACATCACATGGCAAGGCATTAAAACTACCAACCCCAATGACTAAGGAGTGTTTTCTTGGGATGATAGATACCCTGAAGCACAACCAATGTAGTTTGTGACTAATGGGTCAAAAAATATTACAAAACCACTAGTTTAAGGTGTTATGTAGTGAGAGCCAAGGCTCGAAAACCTATGAGGAATAGTTGGGTCCAAATTGATTACACTTCACAAAGAGGGGTCCTTTTTGTTTCACCTGAGCAAAGGTATAATTTTAGTGCTTCCATTATATGAGGGGAGAAATCTTATAGAATAATATGTCCACAACCTAGATTCCTACATCTTGAATGAATTAGACACGATGGGTGCACTAGTATATACTTTGAGAATCATTATTGCTCATTGGTGGGAAACATAAAAGTCTAGCTTACCAAATTGGAAAGATGTAAAAGTATCCATCTACACTATATTCATAAAAACAAATGAGGACCTATACATTTTTCCATAATCTATCAATTCAAACCCAATAGTGCACATACACTTATGGAAGGAAACATGGTTTGACTACGACACAAATGCCACAAGGAACCTGTGGGTGCACACCTTCTATATAACCTTGAAGATGTGGGTATGATCTTGGTATGTAGTCAATGAAACACACTATGAGAAAAATAGTTAGGATGTCTAGAAGGAGAACTTTGTGCACACCTCCTTTTCCTCACATAACTTAGAATTGTTTGAGCCATTACAAGTCATTCAAAGGATAATGTTTGAGGACACTAGAATCTTAGAGGATAACCTAAAATATATGTTTAGGGAGAAAGGATTAGCACTCCTAACCTTATTTAAGGATCAATCACTCAATATTAATTTGAGTGATGAGAATATAGATGTATAGAAAGCATGAAATTAAACGTCCTTGATAGGAAAGAGGAAGATTGTGCACCAAGTGGATGATAGTGCCTATAATGAGGAAGACCCTACTCATCTCCACATCAAAACAACTAAGGTAAGTAGGAAAGTTGAAGACACACATTAGGAGATAAATGAGCCCTACCACATGCTACTCAAGACCATCTAGGTTGATATCAGCATAGAAGGTGAACCAAAGGTGGCTACTCTGGGAACATATTGGGCTGACACATAGTTATAAAATTATGGATCTCCTTGAGGAGTTTCAATATTTTATTTCATGAAATTATCAAGACATGAAAAATGAGCATAAATATATTGGATGGTGAATTACCTATCAAAAAACACTCCTATAGAATGAACCCCAATTTCTATGCTAAGGTCAAAATGGAGATTGACAATATGTTGGCCACAAAATTAATATACCTCATGTAAGAGTCAAAATAGGTGAGCCCCATGGTGATTATCATTAATAAGGATGGGTTCATCTACATTTGTGTTTTATTATTGACTGCTAAAGGCCACCTATGTCACTTACCCCTTCTTGGCACCATTTATTGACAAAGTCTTGGATGGAGTCATAGGCTACAAAATCTCAACTTTCACTGATGGTTTCTATGGATACCATCAAGTCCAAATTAAAGAGGATAATAGGCCTAAGATAACCTTTTAAATAGAATGGGGTTATTTTTCCTATAATGTGATGCCTTTTGGGCTCAAAAATGTGCTATCCATATTCTCCAAAGTAGTCATCAATTTATTTAAGGATTTTATCCATAAGTTCCTCCATGTGTACCTTGATAATTATACTATGTATGGGCTTATGAGAGACCATTATGATAACTTGTGACTCATTTTTGAGAGGTACTAATAGCTACAAATATACTTGAACCTTAATAAGTGAATCTTTACAACACCATTTGGAACCTTGCTCAAACACATCATCTACAAAGATTATCTACTCATCGACCCCATGAATATTATTATTATTCTTTAGCTCTAAGCCCCTTCCATGTAGAAATATGTTTGTACATTTCTTGGCCATTATGGGTATTATAAAATGTTTATAAATAGATATGTAAAGATCGTAGTGGTGTTATATTAATTATTGTGCAAGGATGGCCCATTCCACTAGGGTGTAACATAAGAGGATGCTTTTGAAACTTTGAAGCTCAAGTTGTTTAGTGCACCTATCCTTCAGTTTCCTAATTGGATTCCATTACACATCCATGATGATGCATCTATCTCTATAATTGGTTCCATTTTATACAACTTGGTGAAGGTAAGATGGATCATCTTATCTCCTTTACAAGTGGCAAATTGACCCTAGCAGATCTAAATTACATAACTACTGAGCATGAGGCACCAACCATGGTATATGCCCTCTAAAAGTTTAGGAAATACTTATTGGTGACCCCATTCATCTTTTTCACTAATCATGAGGCACTTAATTACCTTGTGAATAATACCATTATTCATGGGTGCATTTGTAGATGGATAGTTCTATTTCAAAAATTCTAGTTCTCAATTGTGGTAAAACCTAAAAAGCAAAACTCAGGATTAGACCATTTTTCATGCATCGACTCTAGTGATGTAGTAGTGCCCATTAAATATGACATGTTGAACATGTAACTCTATAGAGTATATCACATTCCTAAAGACTTGGTAGAGATAGATGCATTTTTAACACCTAGGTTTGCACCCTACACCATGATAACCAAAGAGAAGAAGCAACTCACTATTCACACTACCCCTTTTTATATCATTAGTAGGGAGCTATATAAATTAAGTCAAGATGAAGTTATACACTAATGTATTTTGGAACATAAAAGAGACTCCATTACATATGAGGCACATAAGGGGATCATAGGAAACCATTGCGCTAGATGTGCAATGACATGAAAAGTGACATATGCCAGTGCACAAAGAAGCTAAACCAATGGGATGAGATGAATCTCATCCCCATTATTTCCCAGGTGACATTTTAAAAATGGACCATTGATTTTTTTGGGCCATTTACTCCTATAATAATGTGCACAAGTACAAGATATATTCATGCATGCTCAACTCACCTGACTGGATTTATACATAGAAGTGCCAAAATATTTCATCTATAAGCCTAAAAGTGTTGCTTATTCACTCTATAAGAACAAAAATCATAAAATACAAGGAAATGTTTGGATTATGCCAAACATTATTTGGTTTATCACAACACAACTAACTTATGACCAAGAAGCCAGTGTCTAATGGTATATCATCATAAAAGGCATGGTATTTTATATAATCCCAAAAGGAGTGTGTTTGGTGTTATTGAAGGTAAGATTATTGGTCATATCATCACAAAATATGGTATTGCTATTACTCTAGAAAGAGATAATGTGATTTATAAAATGTCTCTACCTAATAAAAAGAAAGATTTAAAATCTTCTTTAGAAAATTCTTTTTTTTTTTCAAAAATTTGTTTCTATATTTTTTGAAATTATAAAACCCCTAAATGATATGCTAAAACAATATGTGAAGGTAAAATGAAATGTATAATCAAAGAAGGATTTTAAAAAAATCAAGGATGTAATTATGCAATCCCTAATCCTCATCAACCCAAATTATACACAAGATTTATATATCTACCCCTTTTCTTCTGAACACACCATTACTACCTACCTCACCCAAATATTAAATAGAGAAGAACATATCTTGATTTTCATGAGCACTAATTTTAATGATGAATAACTAAGATATTCTAATCTTGACAAACATGCATATGTCCTAGTCAATGTTTTGAATAAATTTAGGCACTATATTCTTAGGAATAAGTTGAATTCTATCATCTCAGACATAACCTTAAATAAGATGTTGGGGAAAAATGAGTTGGGTGAGCACATAGACTAATGGATTGTGAAGATGTAGGAGTATGACCTAGATATCAAACTAACCAAGTTAGTCTAAGGATGGGGCCTTAGATGATCAATGAGATAGACCTAAGAATAACAATATACTAAATATACTAAGATTTGAGGTTGTATCCAAATTGGTACACTTTGATTATGCATTTCCTACTTTATGGGAATATACCATCTAGACTCACCCATATGTAGAAGAGAGCTGTCTAGTTGAAAGATATATGATATATTATGAAGAAGGGAATTATATTTATAAATAATCATGAGGGAATATAACTTAAAGGTTTATCCCCATATGAAGCCAATGAAGTGATGGAAAGTTTTCATGAAAATTGGGAGTTAATCACCTTGTTGTAAATGCCAAAACACACAAGGTCCTTTGAGTGGATACTAATGGCCTACTTTTTCAAAGATATTCATGATCATGTCCATGTTTATCATTGATTCCAAAAAATTTCCAAGAGGGATACCCAAGTGGTAATGCCACTTCATCACATGGTGGAGTCAACTCCATTTTCTCAATATGGACTAGATTTCATTGAGGTCATCAACCCTAACTCATTATATGGCCACAAATTTGTTCTCACTACCATATATTATTTCACAAGGTGGTCCAAGGTAGTTTATATAAAAATAATCACCACTATTAAGGTCATAAAATTAATGGATAATGTTATAACCACCTAGTTTACTATTCTAATCTCTTTGGTATGTGATAATGGGTCTACCTTCTATTCCATGAAATTCACATAATGGGTTTATAAAAATGGTATCACACTAAGGTTCTCATCCAATCACTATCCCCAAGTAAATGAATTGGTGGAATCAACCAATAAGAATCTAATGGACACCATCAAGGAATATATAAGGGAGAAATCTTGGGAGTGGTACTCATTACTAGAGTTTATTATATGGGATGATTGCACTAGGTATAAATAGGCCCTTAAGATCTCTCCTTTCCTTTTAGTCTATGGATTGGATCCAATCATACTGGTCAACTCAGACTAACAACTTATAGATTCATAAAACAATACATCGAACCAGATGACAAAGTGAATTCTTGGATCTTAGATATTATTTAGTTAGAGGAAGCTTGGGATGAAGCTCTATAAAACTTAAAAAAACATTAGGATATCATCAAATGATGGTTTGAAAAGAGGGATAAAATCAAGAATTTTAGGATATACTATCTAGTTTTAATGTGGGATAAATCCCATGAAAATAAAGGTCAATACTTGATGTTTGATCCTCTTTGTATTGGCCCCTATCAAATAGTAGAAATGTTGGGATAGAATACCTTTCAACTTAAGAACGTAGAAGGCAATGACTTACTACCACTAATAAATAAATAGTTTTTGAAGCACTACTTCTCAAATTCCCCATATAGTGTAATTTTAGGATAGCCTCAACAATAAATAGTAATGTATATAGTAGGTTAGTTTGTTTTAGTTGTGTGTTTACTTTTCCTATTATGTTTTTCTTTGTTATTTTGTTGCATTTTTTTGCTGTGTATTTTTAGTAGTCACCTGACCCAAATTGGACCCCTGATTGAAGTTAAAAAATGAGCCCGACTAAGAGGTCTCCCTAGAAAAAAGATCATTTAGTGACCACTATGAAGGATGACCAAAGGCCAAAAAGCATTGTCAAAGTAAAAATAACCAAGTTTGTGTATTTAATCCATATAAATCATGGGTGGTGAGTGATTCCTTTACATTTAATATCTTGAGGGCCAAGGATTCTCACTAAAGCAATTGGATTTTATAATAACTTGTACCTTGATAGAGGCTACCAAGATACAGTTAATATAACATATTAAAAAATATGGTACCATTCAAGTTAATTAGAATTTGACTATATATTCAAAGCTCCTTATTTATCCTATCACCCATAGCTTGGTCCTTAACCCTCAATGGACAAAGATTGATAAATATCTTCACAAGGAACCTTGAAATTAGACTAGAAAACATGCACAATTTAAATTTAGTCTTCCTTAAAAGGGTTATTCAAGCAATCTCCATTGTAGGCTTTCCAACCTAGCTAATAGTGGAGAAAGGATTCTAATGGGACCAAAGCTATCTCTATCAGGGATACAGATGCTTGGCTAGTATCAAATCAATACCCATGCCATTCCCCTCTAAGACATGATATCATTAACATCCCCAAAGAAATTTGATGCCCGGATTAACCTTGGTTACCTAAATGAAGTCTAAAATTGGATAAGTTAGTTAAAAATAATTACATATGCATATTGGTGGTCTTATATAGGGTAAGTGCTTAGTATGTCACTTGTTATCTCATGACTTTAGCACCTTATTTTATAATGTCTAAAGATATATTTTTTATTCTATGTGATATGTTGGAATATAGGATTAACATGTTGGGTTCTAAACTACCTGTCACCATATTCCCCATGGAAGTTGTCATTTATTATGTCTAACACACCCCATTTTAATAATAAATGGGGACCCCTCTTTTGAAAAAATTATAGCCTTATACCCATAAATGTTCTCTAATTTTGGTTGGCTCTACCTACACAAATTCTTTAAAATCCCAGGTCACCCTATTTTCTTTTTTTTCTCCTTGAGAAAATGATGTGTATATTGACCAGTGGATCCAACTAGCATGCCTCATTAGTTTATGAAAGAGACCAAGGCAAATCCTATCTATATTATATGATTAGGATGGACACTTTTACCTTGAATGTTTAACAAGACAATTTTGTAGGCTTGCCCTTATTTGGAGGTTCTCAGAGTCTCAAACTTATTGTTGGTGTATCTGATCCTAGAATCATGTGGCATTATGGAGCCTCCAAGTGAGTAGTTAATTGATAATTCTTCCTTTATATTTCACTATTACTTTTTATGTTTTCTATAGGATCTTCCACATGTCTAAGTCTCTATGCTACATGGATTCAAGATATTCAACTGAGGGTTATCGTAGGTTTTACAATGAGAAAACATTATAAAACCATTTTTAGACTTATCATTCTCCCAATCTGATAAAGACATTCGATTCTAATAGGGATCTTTCTAATAATAAATTACCACATGGCCATTGTTAGACTTGTTAGTCTCCCAATTTGTTAGATATGTTAGATCTTGGGAGGGCCTGATCTAATTAGTGAGTGCCATGAAGTTTGTTTTCATATGTGCCAATCTCCCAAGCTTGAAAGAGTGTCAAAATTTGAGATAACTTCATGCAATCAAGAAGCACCACATGGCCCTAAGTTAGACACTATCAATGTTCCAACTAATCAGCCCATGACAAAAGTAGAATGGCTAGTATCCTAAACTTGACAAAGATGTCAAATCCTAGGAGAGCTTAGTTTAGCTAGTGAATTCCATGTCAAAAAGTGAGAGTGGTCAATCTCCTACTTTTGAAAAAGATGTCAGAACTTGAGAGAGCATGATATAATCAAGAAGTTCCATGTAACCCCAGGTTAGACACCCTCAAATATTTAGCCAATTACCACACACCAAAAGTAGAATGACTAGTCTCTTAGACCTAGAAAAGATGTTAGATCCTAAGATATCTTGGTCTAATTAGTGAATACCACATCAAATACTGATAGAGTGGTGAGTCTCCTAGTCTTGATAGAGATGCCAATACCTAGATGAGTTTAATAGAATCAAGAAATTCCACATGCCTCGAGGGATAGTAGTACCCAGCTTTGACTACTGAAGCACATAACTATTATTAGACTTGTTAGTCTCCTAGTCTGACAAGGATGTCAAAACCCAAGATATATCAATGTAGTAAGGGAGTTCCACATGGATTGTAGTGAAAAAATTTAGTATCCCTTTTTGAGAAAGATGTTGAAATCTAAGTGATCCTGATGTATCATGTCACAAAATGTGGAATACCTAAATAATTTAGTAGGTAGGCCCCATGATGGCCAAAATAAAATTTAATTAAAACTATAAGGACCTAATTAGAAGGTGATACATGTCTCCAACTAACATCTCATTTTACCCCTGAGGTTATATCAATGAAATGTTGATCTGTGTTTGGGTTTGGACCATTAACATGAAGACCAGTTAGGATGTGATAAATGGTGTGTACTCAAAGCTCTTGGGAAGATGCAAGGATGATATGGCTATGCACCTACCCCACTTTATAATTAATGAAATGGGGAACTATACCCTAATTAGACAAGTTTAAAAAACTACATTACCTTTGGAAATCAAGGCGAGCATTGAGCCACCCACTCAATTTGAATCCATGATAGATGAGATGCCAAACACCATTAATATAAGGGGATAAATGTGAGTTTATATAAGTATTCCAAGGAAATATTATTAACAGTTATATCTTTGAGCTACCAAATTTAACCTCCTTATTTTATACTCCCACCTACCACTTTCACCGCATTCTCTATTAGCTAAAGTGTTTTTACAAAATTTCATCCCATATCAATGGCCACTTCCTCTTCGAACCCCAAATCTAATCTTAAGTATAAGGAAACTTAGTTCCTAATTTATTTGAGTCAATATAAGCACTATAATGAAATTATTAAGGCCATTAACATGGTACCAAAAGAGTCAATTACTAATAATGATGATGAGGCTAAGTTTGAAGATGTCACTATAACATTGTTCCCTTCTTCAGCATACTAGAAGTGATACTTGCATTGAGTCACGACCAAGCTTCAAGTCTTCCTTTGCACTGATTTATTAAATAAACTACTCCTCACTACTAGATGAGTGTATGATGATGTTCATAATTGGTTATACTTAGCTAGCTCCTCATACTAGATTGCCAACATCTTGAGCATAACCTACAAATATTACTATAATCTCTTAGACCCCACTTTTTCATATGAATCGATAATGGTGAAGACCTATACAAAGACCTTCCAAATCTATGATGTCTTCTAAGATTGGGTAGATAATGCATATGCTAAATGGTTAATGAATAAGATCTCAATGTATACATAATCTACACCTTTAAGGAAGGGTTCATGATTGGTATGATCCTACTGAACCAATTTTTAGAGCTCTTAGATTGCCTTCAAATTAATGAATAGTGGGTTCCCCTACTTCATATGATCCTAAATGGATCCAAAGTCCCTGTCCTAGGAGGAGTGGTTAATTTAAATGTGACCAAAGCCATAATGGAGGTGTGAGTAGGGGGCCTTTTTACATGATAAGCTACCTCATAGATAGTCTACGGGACACTCATTTTCAATCCCTTTACATTTACTACATGGGTTATTGAAAGCCTTGTGGCCCATGTAATTTTTGACAAACCATATAACCACTAATTTAGAAACAACATCTATGACATTTAAAATTGTTTCTAATCAATGTGATTAATGAATCCCCTATGCCTTATCTATAAGAAATTAGATATTCATTCACTCCCATCAAAAACTAATAGTATCTTTGAGAGGACATAGTCATCCAGGTCATAGGCATACTTAAGGATCCCCTCTACTAACCATATTATGTCCTATATCCTCTCAATGAGGTTAAAATTACTTATTAATTGGTAGAAGCCATTTTTAGACAATTTATTAGTCACTAATAAAAGGCCTACCTACCTTTCCCAATCATCATTAGGAATTATGTGTACCATTATTTCCCCCTATAAGAGATGGTGGTGGGACAATACTCTTTAGAATTAGGTAGAGCCAAACCATGGGACTGAGACCCAAATGATATGATATAGCCCATTTATAGAATTACTCAGCTTGCTTCAACGTCACTTTGCCCACCAGATGGTAGACAATGACAAGTTGTATCTAAATTCCAAAGATGACCTAGAGGTGCTCATAAGGATTGAAGTATGTGGGAAGGATAAGGGTAAGAAATTATAGTTATATATTCCCTCCTAGATCCCCTCTCCATTTAATTAGTCTTCAGGGGATGTCATACTGACTCCCCCCATAAATTCTAGAAGAATCTTATAACAAATCCCCCTAACTTCTCCCATGTGACCAATGGATTCTATTGCCATGGATCCACCTCCTCCACCTCTAGTATCTCAAGCACCTCACCCCCAACCAAGTTAAACTCTAGTGAAATAATTATAAACAACCTAAGAGCATGTAGCTTTAAAATAAATTCCTCAACCCCAGGCCACCCATACTATGAGGTTCCACATCAATAATAACCTAGAAATGAGCTCAAAATGGGATCAACAATATGCCCTAGTATAATTTCCTCCCCTCAGTCCCTCCTCTTTATAATTTCCTCCTACACCACTACCCCTTTTACCTATTCTACCTCCTCTACTCTTCACCTAAATGTCCATGGCCTCTACCATTCCTGGCTTCTAACCTTCTTCATTTCTATGTACCACTTCCATTCTAAAACTTGAAAATTTCCTAATTTCCCCACTATTCATTCCTTAAATGCAAGTGCCTATAAGAGCCCTATCTATATTGACCACCTTAGTTATTTCAAGAGTAAGTTAACATATGTACTTATCTCTAGTGATTGCAGTTATCCATATGATAATATAATAACTATCAAAGTTGACCCTTGTATCCCTTGCTATATTGGATCCTTCCATAATAGTGTCTAGAGCTAGCCCAAGTAAAAGGATAAGGAAGAATCAAAAGGTAGTTCATACCTAACCCATTTTTTATGTACTGGCTATCTAATTCTACCTCCACTACTAGTCTCTTATTTTACTCTAGCACTCACCCCATTAGATCTTCTTATGGATCCCTAGCCCCATTTTAATATCACCTAAATTACCTAGGGATTTAACTTTAATTAGACAATCTCATCCCTTTTATTAAACACCTCCCTCCCAAGGGTCATCACCCCTCAAGTGGATATGACCCAAAGTCATTGGTAGGTGTAGATGTTCCCTTGGGACTCACCTTTAATTTTCCTCCTTTCACCCCATCCCTCCTCCTCTGTTACTTTCATCCTTTACTCCCTCCACTTCTTTCATTCCTCCTCAGCCTTATCTTATGCCTACCACTACCATATTCAACACCTTGACAACACTTTCCAAGACTTGAGGGATGGTCTTAGTATTATAGGTGCCAAAAATGATGATGTAATGCACCCTAAAAGTATAATTAGATTTTAACCACACCATGAGGAACATGTAGATGATCCTCATCTAGATGTTCATGCAAGATGGAAACCTTATGTTTTGGTAGATAAAATTATACATATGCTCTCTTGTCAAGGTTAGATCTCATGAAGGAAAAGATAAAATGGGAGAAGACCCACTCTCAGTTCTCCAAGAAATACATGATATGTTAGAGAAGATTATCAAGGACATTTAGAGTAAGATCATAACTCTTGAGGTGTAGGTTAAGAGCTCTTATCTTCCTATATTAATTTGGCACATCAAGGACACCCTCCTATAAGTCTTATCCAATTTTGGGTAGGTGACAAGGACTATGGAGGATATCTAGGTGCTCATTTAATAAACCTAAGATTATCTAGAGAGGGTCACTATAATTGATGGGAAGTGTTAGAAGTTGATTATAAGGATTAATAAGGTCATATTCTTAAATTTAAAATTGATTCCCATTTCATATTTGGTCTAGTATCATACCTATGCTAAGACATGAAGATTATGATGGAGGAGTGGCTTACCTTATCCCAAATGGTGATGGGACCCATATAAGATGACAAACATAATATATTGGATTATTTTAAAGAAGTCAATATCTTAGTGTTGTTTCACCTAGATGATATTCTACTAGAATAGGGAGAATTTGGCATCCACTTGGGTCACATTGACTAAGTCATGAAGAAAAAAGTACGTAAGGTGAATGAGGGATCTTAGGTAGTTCTTAAGCTTTTAACATAATCTATAACAAGCATCAGATAGAAGTCAAAGGTCTAAGTTTCAATGGAAGATCCCCTATGAGTGTACCAAATAATATAAAATTATGCCAAGACAATCTTTAGAGAACCCATGATGAACCTCACTGAGATGGATCAGGAGTTTGACCTTGTGGTAGCCACATGAGAATCTAAGGAGGCAAAATTAAAGGGTTTTGGAGTCAGATCTTCCAATCCACTTCCACGTATAAGTTGGGTGGTTCCTTATGGATCTTTTTAGGGTAATTTTAAGGAGATTTTATCCATTTTTAAATTATATTATTGTAAATACCAAGAATTGTCATCATGGCCTGAGATGGGAATCTTAAACTACTTGGGGGTGAAAATCATCCTTATCTATAAAAGTACAACTCTATTGTAATTTAAAAGGTCAATAATTTTTAGCTCAAAAGTGCTATCAGATTCCAGCCAAGATTCAACCTATGGTTTCCTTCATCCCCTTTTAAATTTTAAAGAGTTGACAAAGAATGATGTTTGTAATAGAACTGTTTATATTAAAGAATGTTATTTCAACTCTTTTAAGTGACACATGTTCTATTTATTAAAAACATCTTTCATTTTAGTTCTAAGTGGATATTAGTGCCCATATAATTATTTTAAGAATTTATTACTTTATGAATGAAATGATTATGATGTTCCTACATATCATAAACTCTATGAATTATTCTTGTTTTCTACACAATATTGATAATTAGTGTGATATCTTACAAGTTATTTTTGAATTTTATGTATGATTTACTATAGACTTTTGTTATTACTATTTAGTGAGGATTTATAAATTAAGAATTATTAGATACTTACCTAAATATTCCAATTGTGTAGTATTGGAGTTAAAGCCTTTGTAAATACTCAATACATAGTGGTATAACTATGGTAGATGTGCTCAGATCAATTGTTAAAGCATTAATTTCACCTAGTTATATAAACAAAATTACTGCCTTAACCTTTCTTAATTTTAATGGTTTTTTTGGAAATTGAACCATCCTTTCCCTTAGAACAAAGTTCCTAAATACTAATAATAAAATAAAATAATTCACTCATTCATTATCAGTTATCAAGACTGAAGCATCGATGGTGATATTGCATCTCTCATAGATTATTCCATACAGGTTCCATTGTGAAGCCAAATATTTGCAATTATTCTTTGGGATGATTTCTAATCAGTCTTAAAATGGATGATTAAATTCTATCAGTGCTCCACACTATTATCTTTGAAAATAACCAATCTCATGACTATTTTTATAATGGGATCTTGGACCGAACAACACATTGAAGGAAATTAAACAAGAGCTAATAGAGAGCATGCATGTTTATGATGTAAAGTCTTAAACTATGATTTATAAGCTCTTATTTAAAATCCACCTAGCATAACATGTTCAGTGGTTCATTAGGGGACTATTAGTTCCTCTTTGATGTTCCCTACGAATTAAGTCATTTAATAAAACTAGATAAGCCTTGAAAGTAACCTTAAATTCAAAATTTATTAAAATATTGGGTATTATGGTTAGTCCTTTTATTGAGGCACATATCAGCTTAATGGATTTTTAGCTTCACATATTGATAGCTAATAGTTATAAAGACATTAATAATATGTTATGGTGTATACATTATGAGGTTGAAGGGCATAATAATAATAAATGCCCCATAAAGATGTGAGGGCTATGCTAATTTCTTATGAAATATGTTGTGAGGGTGATGATGTGCAAAAATATCCATGTACTTAGTGTGTGACCTAGACTAAAGTCTTGCTATATTATAATTTTTTTGATTCATCAACCCATAATACTAAATATTATCAAGTAATTGATTAAATTCATGAGGCATGAGAGTGGGACACACACTAAGCTACCATGAGACTGTCATATTAAAGATATAAGGGTTATGGGAAAAAATGTGGCTCTTGAGGCCATAAAATATGAGATAAAAGTATATTTACTCTACATACATGCTAAAATACAAATCTTTAGACCATTATTAGAGAGATTGTCCTATTTATCTTACTTTTAGGTTATGTTAAGGTAAACATGTAGTGAAGGAATACCCATATATGTACACTAAGATTACCCAAAAAGACAAGGATGAAAATGGTACTAGTATGATTAGGTTGGTGTACAATACTAAGTAGTGGGTTCCCAAAGTTATTTATAAAAGTAAAGGTCCAAAAGTGCAAGTAACAATATGAAATAATACCACTACACATCTACTTGTAGTCCCAAGGTAAAAAATTCATATTAGTGCTAAGGTGTTGAGCCATAAGAAAAGGTTTCACATGTTCATTAAGGAGATACTACAAGAGGTAATGAAAGTTATCTATAACTTATAAAAATAACTTAAACTCACATGAGACATGAAAGCCAAAACCAAGGCATACCTTCAATAGAAGGTACTGTTGACCAAATTTGATCTTGTAGGTCAAATTGGGACCCATATAGGTAAAAAATTGATTTTTAGGTGCTTTGGGGTCTAATATATTTTTTCATGAGGTATATCATATGTCATTTGGTGTGATTTAATGTTATATTTGCCTTGGTCATTAGTCATTATATCATTTTGAGTCATTTTGGGGTTAAAAAATGGGCATTTAATGACTTATACAACCTCCTAGGGAAATGTGAAGGTTTAAAAGCATGATTTAAAATAATATTTGTCTTAATAAGTCTTTATTAACTATTACTAACAAAAAATTGATAGGTTATTTAGAAAAAAGAGGCAATTTTTTTAAAAACTAGAGCATTTAATGAGGTATACAAAAGTGCATGGAATCCTATAGTTTGGGACATTTAAAGAGTGTCCCTTGGTCTACCATAAACTTAATTTAGTGATAATTTTTATTATAAACTTCAAAAAATTAAGAAAACTTATTATCTCTCCTTCTAACAGGCTTAGTAAGCAAAAATGGTCTTCAAGTTTGTACTTAGTATAGTCAACATGAGAGGTTTCAAGAAAAATGATCTTAGGGATGTATTATAAACTTATTCAAATTAAATTTTATGTTTGGTTTCATATTAATTGTGGTCTATGCTCTATGAACCATTCCTAGGAAGTTAGACTATATAATTTACCTACTAATCTGTGTACCCTATGGGTTTTGCCTTGGTTTTAGAAAGTATGTATAATCTAGATACTGGGATTGATAACATAGGTCTTGTACTCTCCTCTCACATATTCCAAATATTTTTTTTCAAGTTTTTAGTTTGTTTTAATAGAAAATCATTTCAAGTTTGTAGACTGGTCCCATTCTATGTAGCAGGTAGGTTTCCACCACTTCCAACATCTTCATGTCTTTTCAATTATGTTAAAGGATGGTTATGGTTGGTTTCCATGTTTCAAATTTTTTTTACCTTTAATTAAAATATCATATTCCAAATAAATCCTCCATAAATTTGTAGCTACAAGTGAGAAGTAGTTGGTTTACTCCATGACTGTCATGAGTTGTCAACTGAGAGCTAGGTTTAATTCTTTAACACATCTATGAAGCTATAATTATAGTATTGAGAGGATGAATAAATTATCATATCAAAATAAATAAATTTAATAAAATTTTATTGTAATTTTGAAGATTTAAACAAATAATCATCAACCACCATTGCTTAGTCTGCCCCATGGAATCACACTTATAGGTGTTATGAAGGAAGGGTCCAACATTGGAAGGGAGGTGTGAAATCTTGTTTTGGGTTTGAAAACATCTTGAATTTTCAATTGAACATCATGAAGAGATATAATTTGTTTATCAAGGAATTTATTTGTGAGGTATATGATCCATCTCATACTCACTACCTATATGCAACCCACCATGCATCTATAGGTATTCAAGATGACATTATATTGGAATAAAAGCCTTGAAAATTACTCCAAATACCTTGTAAATGATAAGAGTACATTAATAAACATTGATAAGTCCTATGATCAATAAAAAACATGTATAACTTTCTCATTGCCTACCTTTTCATCCTCACTACTTGCATAGTGGAGTATCCACCTACAGGTGACCTAAATAGAGAGATGAGGAGTCATATGAAGTAATGAAGCAAGTGTTGAAACTATTATTAGAGTTATAACATGTGTGGATAAAATTTAAAACCTATTTTAGGTTTGATATTTATAAATTTAAGTGGGATATTATTTTTAAAGACTCAATGATTGTTTCAAGCATCAAATCCCCAAAATCATAAAATAGAGCATCTAGCCTTTTAGGAGATTGCTTTATGAAAATTATATGAGAGTATTTACCACTCATAATACAATAATTATATATAAATATAATAGGAGGGAAAATTTTGAAAATAAATAGGACATATGAATAATTTAATACAATTATTAAGAGGCCCAAAGATGCCCCCTAAACTGTTATTTCCAAGTAGTAAAATCAACATGGTTTAGAGATACAATGTGAATCTAGCATCTTCAAGTGAAAATAGGGTATATCTTCATGGTTGGAATATATTTTAAAGAGTAATTAAATAAAAATGAGAACAAGTATATTCAAAGTATATTATATACTACGTTTGGTCATCATGAAACACCTACATGTGTCCCATTATGCACATGTTCACCGATAACTGACTATGAACCTGTATAACATCTATAATAGAGTTATGTATGGAGACATCATCTTGGTAATTTGAAATATAACTAAAAAATATTTAAAAATGACTCATGAAGTCTATAATTAATATATAAAATATTTTTAGGAATAAAATCCACCTATAGGACTCCATACAGTCAACTGTAGGTGACTGTAGGGTGACAATGAGCTGAGAAAGGGTGATTCAAGGGATGGTTTAGGCTAGGTAGGGTGAGTGAAAGGTTAAAATAAATATAAAATGGTATTAAGTGATTAAAAATATACCTATAATTAATATAATAAATACCTAAACACACATTATCACCTATAAGTGCAACATATTAGAGCAAAACACAGTCATGATATAACTCAGTCTTGAGAAGTTCAATGTAAGGATAGGTTTCAAAGTGAAAACATATATTATAATTATTTTATATCATTTTTAAAATAATTATTATGGTGTATATAACCTTATTATAACATATTAATGTATATAATTCAAATGAGAAACCTTGATCAAGTACTTACAATCCACAGAAGAAAACCCCTGCATACATAGTTTACCCTCCACAAGTATGCCTTGAAATTTGAAGAAATTAAGGGGTTTATTAACCTATTCAAGGGAAAAAAATTTGTGTAGAGTGTATTTATGAATTTTTTAATATCCTAAACCATTAAATTATATTGATAAAATAGGTGAAGTGCCCTCTATTTTATCTTATACAAAGGACATTCCCCTTAGGTGTAAATTTGCAAGTTTTGGGGAAAAGAGTGATAAAGGATGGCTAGAAGTTATCTAAATATTTTAAGAAAATGTAAAAATATATATGAAACCTGAAAAATAATGAAAAATTCATCATATAAAAAGGAAACCTAATAGGATGGTTTTTGATATTGAGGTTGTAGGCTGGCCTAGGATGCATATTTAGGCCAAAAGACCAAATGAGAGACCAATTCCACTTCTAGATCTAGGAGTGGATTAAAATGGACAATAATTTTTTATGGGGGAAGAATATATGTGTTTTAGATATTATTATGTATAATAATTCATTATAAATCCATTTGGGTCTTTAGACAAATTAGGTTTACTAGGCATGGTTAGACCTAGAGAACAAAGGAAGGGTCAATTTCAATTCTAGACTTGGATATGAATACTAATCCATTTGGAAATTATTATGGGATTAGAATATAGGTTTTAAGTATTTTTTTTATACAAAGCACAATAATTCCATTTTTGAGCCCAAAACTAACTCAAGCTTGTAGGAAATAGAGGGAAAAGCTCAATAAGGTAACTTCAAATGGGCACATATTCTTGGAGGGTTTGCATGGAGACCAAAGGAGTTTTGGGAGGTTAGTGGTGATCCTAAACATAAAATTATTGGATTTTTCTTATGTTCTAATGTCCCATCTTTATGAATAAATCTTAAGAGGTCAAAATAGGTTAAAACTCTTATAAACCCTTGCTAGTGACCAGTTTGAGGAAATGAGGTTTGAGAGCTGCTCTAATGGCATATTTTTCCTAGGATGATGATTGAAACTTATAGGATAATTTATAAGGATACTCCCTATGATTTTGGACTATATAGAATTATACTGATAGGGTACAAAAATAGGATACTTTAGACTATTTTATGTGTTATATAGGTTACACAAGGTTTCAAGAGATTATTATCACATGGAAGGGAGTATTAAGACATAAGATAACTATAAATTTAAATTTAATGTCTTGTAACAAATCCTAAATTCCACAACTATATGATTCATCTTAGCTAGTGAAAATTGGAATAGTGACCAAGCTAGTGAGAATGGTGTAAAACTTCAAGTGAGCTGATTTTAATGTGTGCATGCTGCCTCTAAGGACATGGAGGGTCTTGATAAGTGTCATACACTACCTCTCATGGATTTTAATTTGAAACTAATGTCTTTTTTTATTCCATGTGTGAAGGGTGCATGAAAGAAGAGTTATTTTGATAGTAGATGGTGATAACTCATTTTGGAAAGATTTTAGATGATTAGGACTAAAACTAATGAATGAAGAGGCATGTATAAAATACTTAAAATTAATTAAAATCATAATACATATCCATAATTATTTTTTGGATGTTCAAATAGGTATGGATGATGAAGGTAATTTTATGACCCAACACAAGGAGTTTCATACCACTTTTCATAATTTTCATGCCTTGTATGGCCACTTATATCTTATAAAATTTAATGGTTTATACCACATCATATTATAATATAAAATTAATTCCTTTTCTCATCTTTAAAAGTTCTTTTTTGACCATTGGACTTCTCTCTTTTCCTTTCTCTCTCAAGTTCTATAAGAACTAGCCATTTTGGCCATTGTAACTTATGCTCCACCTGAGTATGATGAAACTTGCTCATTTTCATACCATTTGATCAATAAGAATACTAATTTTTACCTCTTTCATAACTTTTCATAGTGTTTTTACATGGATTATGGATCTTTCTTAGTGAATACTATGGATTCCTTATCATGTTGTCTCATTCTCTCACCTATTTGTAGCTTCTTCTTGTAGGGCATGTGAAATGTTCTAGGAAGTTTCAAGGTTGAGTGAGTTAGTCTATTTACTATGCCATTAAAGGCCTCTTGTCTAATCCTCCTAGCCTAAACATTCATCCATAACCTCATAATGTAATATCTATGTGAGAAGATGCATATTGGAGAAGTGTATGTTTGGTTAGTCTTTTGGTTTCATGTGTAACATGTAGCTGGTTGGAAGTCATCAACTTATTTTGTCTATTACCCCCCTTAGGATAGTTTAATTTTATTTGTATCTCTCCCTTTCCCCCCAAAGTTTAGGTGTAGTAGTGATCTAAAATGGTACATCAAATGAGATATCCTTACCTAGAGATTCACCTCATCCTTAGGTTACCCACAAACTTATAGGTGGTTCAATTATGCCACTTGGATGAGGAGAGATGAGACATATCCTCAAAGGGTTTAAATCCAGGTGATTTTTTTTTTGCATGCCTGGTGGGACTCTTAGTCTAAGAGGTTGAAATTTTTTTGGCGTTGCCTTTCAATAATCAAATTTTGGAGGAATATATCCAAGCATAAATGGTGACTCTAAAGTTACATCAGCTAGTCAAGAAACCTAGGATTCCTCTTGAAGATTTTTGATAACCATTCCTTATTTATTTTGTTCCTAATGAAGTTATATGGCTGATTTTGGTGTTGATTACTATTTTACACAAGTTGGTGATATATTTCAAGCTTATGACACTCCCTATTAGCCTCGGTGTGATTTTTACCAATCTTTCTATGACCATTGTCAACCCTATCAGGATCATTAACAACCTTATAACTATCCTTATCATGATTTATATCAATCCTATAATCATCCTTCTCCATATCTTACTCTTAGTCAACCTAGTCACTTCTCAACTCAATCCATTTCCACTTTCAAGCAAACTCTCTCAGGCTATGAGAATTACATGTTAAATCTTGACACACAAATGGGATATGGTCTAAATATTCCTATTCATTTCATTCATAAGGTGAGAGATGTATTAGAGATGGTCAAAATAGAGTGGGCACCTATTGAGAGAGCTAATTGGAAAAGGCTCACAAGTGAGATGCTAGATGTGAGTGGCCTAGTTTCATCCTTAAAAGTTAGGCTAAAAATTCATGAGAAATAACCTCATCAAACTTATCATCATTAAAATCCACTTCCCTAAGATTGATATCAGTCCTACATGATTCCCACTCATAAACCCAATCAAGCTTATCAAAATCATCCTTTTCCCAATCAGTTGGAAGAAAGAGTTGAAAAGAGAAACCTTATTTTTGAAGCAAATCTTGATAAGAAAATTAAGTTTGCTAATACAAATATTCAGTAGTCCATGTCATAAAGAAATTAAGTGGAATCTTATCCCTCAATTCCCTCTCCCATTGCATCCTAACCTCAAGAAGTGACATCTAGATATGAGATTCCAAGTTGGAGACAAGGTGGAGAATCCAATCCTAAGGAGATCCCAAGTTCCTTGAAAAATTAATCCACTGCTAAAATTTCATCACCACCTCAAGAATAGATTTATAATCCTAACATCCTGAGCTAGAATGAGATAGTGGAATCATGGGGAAAGAAAGAGGATAGAAGCATTGATATGGAGTATGAAGTTGACCATATACAAGTTCCTCCCACCTATCCTCAAGAAACTCCTTGTCTTTAATGTTATCCCTCTTATACTCCTCATCCTCATGATTATGTATATCAACTTCAAGAGAGAATTTTCCAAGAGAATTTATCCAACAAAATTGAAGAGCTATAGTCAAGGATGAAATTATTGAGTCAAGGTGTGATGGAAGGTTTGGACCCAAAAGAAGATCTTATGCCTAAACACACCCCATATAAACTCACTCAATACAATGATAAAGTTAAATAATATGTGAGTGAAGTGATTGTAAAATATAATTAAGAAAACCAAGTAATTTTATCCCAAGGTATAACTCGGCTTCCTCAAGAGCTTCCAAAAGAATCCCCTACATTTCACTCTCAATCTAATTTTGAGTTTTATGTGCCACCTCCACCAATTAGTTCATATTTTACTCACCCCATCACCATTTTTCTTGATGTAAATATGGTATGGGAACCCAAATAATAGTATTTGGTTGATAAAAACTTATAACTCTTTCTTGAAGAAAGACTAGCTCCTTGGTAGCCTCATTGGACTAAGTCACATGACTTAAAGATGCCTAATTTTAGAATCACAAAGAAGGAGATTTAAGATCTTACAACCCTTAAGAACTAAATTACTATTGTATAGGTTGAGATGAAAATTTAGATCCCTCAAGAGTTCATAAATTTTGAAGAATAGATGGTATCTTGTGTTGAAATTTTTGATTGGGTTGATATGGAAAAATGTTTTCCTTTTACCAAAGAGGAATAAATAGTCTTTGATTCTTCCATCACTATGCAAGATATCATGGATGGAAAGAAAAGGTTCCACACAAAACTTTTAATTACTTGTTTATAATAGATGGAGTAGGATATACTCCTCTTAAATGAATCTATTATATAGTCAAAGATGGAGAAGGCATCCTTGACACTCAAGTGAGTATGCAAAGAAAAAGTGACCTCTCAAATCTACCCTTTCAAGAGGCATATGAATTTGATGATGATATGTTTTAAGTCATTAAAGTGGGATATCATAATATAAATTAGTTTTGAGAAACACATCAGATCTTGAAGGATAGAACAAAATCTTATTGGCTTCAATATTTAAGGAATAAGAAATCACTCCTCTTGAAGCCATACCTACCAAGAAAATACTAGTTGATCATGAGATGAAGAGTGGGCAGAAGTATGAGGTATGTGTACAAGTTCAAGAGGAATATATATACATTAGATACCTATTTAAGGGTGATATACTTGAGAGTAGATCAAGTGAAGTGCTAAAGAATAGGTATGATATACAAAGCATCCAATCCAAGGAGAAACATGCTTGGCACTATACCTCATCTCATGAAGAAGAAGATTCAAGAAAATTTCCTTTTGATCCTAGAAAAGAGGTATGATTAGTTTCTATTTGTGCATAATAGTTTATTTTTTGATTCCCCTAAGTGCCTTGAGCACATGTGTGTGTGTGTGTGGGTGTGTGTGTGTCTTGTTAATTAGTTTGCTTTGTTTTGTGTATGTCATTTACTTTGTGTGGTAGAGGTAGTTAGTTGCTTTAGTCTTGATGAAATATTGTTAGCAAGGTCCTCTTAGTGTGTCTCAAACTTTAGATGACTCCCTAAGCCCAATGGACTAATAAGGCTAGTGTTCTAGTTAGTATAGCAAGATACTACCCCTATGAGTCACAAATTTGTTGACCAAATTTGACCCTGTAGGTCAAATTGGGACCACTATAGGTAAAAAATTGATTTTAATGTGTTTTGGGGTATAAAATATTTTCTCATGAGGTATATAATAGGTCATTTAGTGTGATTTCATGTTATATTATCCTTGGTCATTATTCATTTTAGTCTTTATATAATTTTGAGTCATTTTGGGGTCAAAAAAGGGGCATTTAATGACTTGTATGACATATTAGGGAAATTTTAAGGTTTCAAAGGATGATGTCACATACCATGTGTCCTAATAAGTCTTTATTAACTATTACTAATTAAAAAGAGGTAGATTATTAAGAAAAAGAGGTAGTTTTCTTAGAAACTTGAGCATTTAATGAGGTGTACAAAATTATACGGACTACTATAGTTTGGATAATTTTAGGAGTTTTCCCTTGGTCTTCCACACACTTACTTCAGTGATTAGTTTAGTCAAAAATTTCAAAAAAATGAAGAAAAGTACTTATCTCTCCTTCCATTAGGCTTGGTAAGAAAAAATGATTTTTAGGTTTGTACTTGGTATGATAAACATGAGAGGTTTCAATAAAAATGACATTTGGTGTGTATTTTACACTCATTCAAATTCCATTTGATGTTTGGTTGTATAGGAATGGTGGTTTTGTGCTTTATGAACCATTCCTAGGAAGTTAGACTATCTAATTTTCTTGCTAATTTGTATACCCTATGGTTTTTTCCTCGGTTTTATAAATTACATACAATAAATATAAGAAGATTGATTATATAGTTATTTTAATCTTCTCTCACATGGTACCAATCCTTTTTTTCAATTTTTGAGTTGGTTTGAAGAGCCAATCACTTCAGGTTTGTAGATTGGTCCCATTCTATGTAGCAAGTAGGTTTACACCACTTCCAACATATTCATGTCTTGTAAATGGTGTAAAATGATGGTGATGGTTGGTTTAAATGTTTAAAAAAAATTCCATGTCATTCCAAGATCATCGTCTAAATTAATCCTCCATAAAGTTATAATTACAAGTGAGAGGTAGTTGGTTTACTCCATGACTATCATGAGGAGTCAACTGAGAGATCGGTTGAAGTATTTAACACATACATAAATATGTAATTATATTATTAAGAGGATGAATAAATTATCATATCAAAATCAATCAATAAAATACCTTTTCATTATCATTATGAGGTCTGTAACAACTAATCATCAACCACCATTGCTTAGTTTGCCCCATAGAATTGTACCTATAGGTGCTATGAAGGGTCCAACATTAGAAGGGAGGAGCGAAAGCATGTTTTGAGTTTTAAAACATATTTAGGTTTAATTTTAATATCATGAGGATATATAATTTGGTTATCAAGGCATGTCCTTATGAGGTATATTGATTGTCTCATACTTACTGCCTGTATGCAGCCTAACATGCATATATAGGTATTCAATATGACATCATATTAGATTAAAAGCCTTGAAAATTTATTAAAATCCATTGGTAATGATAAGAGTACATTAATAAACCTTTATAAGGCCTAGTATTAATAAAAAACATGTATAGCCTACTCACTGCCTACCTTTTCATCCTCACTACTTGCACAATGGAGTGTCCACCTATAGGGGACCTAAATAGAGAGCTGAGGAGTCATATGGAGTAATGAATCATGTGTTAAAACTATTATTAAAGTTATTATATGTGTGGATAAGTTTTAATACCTATTTAAGCTATGATATTTAAAAATGGAAGTGGGAGATTATGTTTAAAGACTCAACGACTATTTTAAGGATCAAATCCCCAAAAGTACAGAACATAACACCTAGCCTTTTGGGATATTGACATATGACAATTCTATGAGAGTATTTATTACTAATACAATAATTATATATTAATATAATAATATGTAAAGTTTTCAAAATATATAGGATAGAGGAATAATGGAATAAAACTATTAGGAGTCCTAAAGATGCCCCCTAAACCACTATTTCCAAGTAATAAAATCAACATGGTTTAGAGATATAATGTGACTCTAGCATTTTCAAGTGAAAATAGGGTATATATTCATGGTTGGAATATATTTTAAAGATTAAGGTCATAAAAATTATATTTAAAATAGATTATATACTATGTTTGATCCTCATGAAACACCTATAGGTGTCCCATTACACACATGTTCACCTACAACTAATTGTGAACCTCTATACCATCCATAGTAGAGTTGTGCATGAAGACAACATATTGGTAGTTTAAATATAAATAAAAATTAATTAAAAATGTCTTAAGGATTATATAAGGAATATATAACATAGTTTTAATAAGAAAATCAACCTACATGACTTTGTATAATCAATTATAGGTGACTGTAGGGTGACAATAAGCTAAGAAAGGGTGATTCAAGGGATGGTTTAGGCTAGGTAGGGTGAGTGAAAGGTTTAAATAAATATAAAATTGTATTAATGTATTAAAAATATAAATATAATAATTATAATAAATACCTAAACATAGATGATCACCTACAGGTATAATGTATTGGATCAAAACATAGTCATGATAGAACTCAGTCTTGAGAAGTTCAATGTAAGGAAAGGTTTCAAGGTGAAAGCATAGATTATGAGGGTTTGATATAATTTTTAACATAATTATTATGGTATTAATAACCTTATTATACCATCATAATGGATATAAATCAAAGGAAATACCTTGATCAAGTACATACAATCCACATAAGAAAACCCCTACATACATAATCTGCCTTAGAATTTGAAGAAATTAAGGGATCTATTGACCTAGTCAAGGGACATTTTTTTGTGTAGAGTGTATTTATGACTTGGGTAATATAATAAACCATTAAATTATCCTAATAAAATAGGGTAAGTTCCCTTTATTTTGTCTTAGATAGAAGACAGTCCCCTTAGGTGTAAATTTGCAAGTTTTGGGGAAAAGGGTGATAAAAGATGGCCAGAGGTTGTTTGGATATTTAAATAATGTGTAGGAATTTTTATGACACTTTAAAAATCATTAAAAACAAATCCCAATAGGATTAAACCTAATATGATGGTTTGTGTTGCTGAGGTTGCTAGCAGGCCTAAGAGGCATGTTTAGGCCTAAAGACTAAATGAGAGACCAATGCCACCTTCAGATTTAGGATTGGATTATAATGGAATAATAAATGTTTATGGGGGTATATAATATGTTTTTTATATATTTTTATTTATAATAAATCATGATAAATCCATTTGTGTCTTAAGACAAATTAGGTCTACTAGGTATTGTTATCCTAGAGCCCAAAAGAAGGGTCACTTTCACTTCTAGCCTTGGATATGCATTATAATAAATTTGGAAATTATTTTGGGATCATAACCAATGTTTTAAATATTTTTTCTTGTAGAAAAAGCACAATAATTCCATTTTTTATCCCAAACCAACTCAGGCCTATAGGAAATAGAAGGAAAAACTTGACAAGGTAACTTCAAATGCTCACATCTTCTTGGAGGGTTTTTATGGAGACAAATTGAGTTTGGGGAGGTTATTGGGGGTCATCAAAATAAAATCAGTGTTTTTATTTTGAGATTATAATGTCACATATTTATTAACAAAACTTAAGAGTTCAAAATAGGCTAAAACCCTTGCAAACCCTTACTAGTGATGAGTTTGAGGAAATGAGGTGGGATAACTACTATAATGGAATATTTTTCCTAGGATGATGAATAAATACTATAGGAGACTCTCTAGGGATATTCCCCATACTTTTGGAATGTATGTAGTTGTCTAGATAGGGTATAAAATAGGGTACTTTTGACTATTTTGTGTGTTATGTAGGTTCTATGATGTTTCAAGAGATTAAAATCACATATAAGGGAATATTAGGATGTAATATAAATAAACATGCCAATTTAATTAATTTTAATAACTCATAAGTTCCTAAACTAGCTACTTCATCTCAACCAGTCAACAATGGCATAGTGACCAAGCTAGTGAGAAGGGTGGAAAACTTTAAGTGAGCTAATTTTAAGGTGTGCCCGATGCCTATAAGGCCATGGAGAGTCTTAAAAAGTGTCATAAACTACATACCATGTATTTTAATTCAAAAATTATGCCTTTTTGGAGACCAAGTGTGAAAGGTGCATAAAAGAAGAGTTATTTTGATTGTAGATGGTGATAGCTCATTTTAGGAAGGTTTCAAATGATAAATACTAAAACCAACACATGGAGAGGCATGTATGAAATAATTAAAATTTATTACAATAATCATACCTATCCCTAATTATTTTTTTAATGTTCAAATAGGTGTGGATGATGAAGGCAGTTTTTTGAGCCAACACAAATAATTTCATGCCCCTTTTCATAAGTTTCATGCCTTGTATGGCAACTTGTCTCTTTTGACCTTGCATGGTTCATCCCACATCCTATTATCATGAATAATTAACTAATTTTATTATATTAATAGGTGTCCTTGTGACCCTTAGACTTCTCTTTTCTCCTCTTTATCTCAAGTTATATAAGAACTAGCCATTTTAGCCATTGTAACTTATGCTCTACGTAAATATGGTGAAGCCATGCTCATTTTCATACCATTTTGTCAATAATACTATTGATTTTTACCTCTTCCATAATTTTTCATAGTTTTTTTACTTAGATGATGGATATTTCTAAGTGAAGACTATGGATTCCTTAGCATGTTCTCTCATTCTCTCACCTATTTGTAGCTTCTTCTTGTAGGGCATGTGAAGTGTTCTAGGAAGTGTCAAGGTTGAGTGAATTAGTCAATTCAATAGTTCCATTCAAGGCCTCTTGTATAGTCCTCCTATCATAAACATTCATTCATAACCTCATAATGTAATATTGATGTGAGAAGATACAGATTGGAGAAGTGTAGGTTTGGTTAGTCTCTTGGTTTCATGTGCAACATGTAGCTGGTTAGAAGTCATCAAATTATTTGGTGTATCACCTCCCTTAGGATAGTTTGATTTAAATTTTATCTTTCTCTTCCCTCCCCAAATTTTAGATGTATTAGTGATCCAAAGTGGTACATCAAAGGATTTAGCCATACCTAGAGATTCACCTCATCCTTAGGCTACCCACAAGCCTAGAGGTGTTTCAATTGTACCTCTTGGATGAGGAGAGATACAAAATCTCCTAAAAGGGTGCAAATACAAGTGACAATAGGTAAAATTTGAAAATTAAAAGGATGATCTCACAAAAAATTTATATCTTTTACATTTTGAGAAAATGATCCCTCAATTAATTGTTTTTGTTATGATATGTAGACAAACTACTAGTTACAGTACCCACACACCATCTATCTTGGGGCCGATAAGTCAGAATCACCCATAACATAGGGTATGAAAATAATTGTTGATCAATGTAACTATTTATATATGGTTAGTTTATAACATTATAGTTGACACTCGCATGGAGGTAAACATTCTTAGCTAGGATGCATGGTAGAATATGGGAAGTTCAGCTCTTCACCCTTCTCTACATGTATTATTTATGAAAAATATGGCTCAGGTACAACCTCTTAGTATACTAAAAATGTCATTATATATATTTTAGGTGTAAATTTATACACATATTTTGAGGTTATGGATCTTGAAAAAGCTGATAACTACCCTGCTCTCTTAGTCAACCATGGTGTTACATAAATATTGTAGATGTGTGCTTCAAAAAGTGTTACACAAGTTTTGAAAATGGGAAAGATCACATGGTAATTAATTTATAAAATTATAAAGGGAATCCATATGTGGAAATTATTTATTTAGATGAGGAATTTAATTAGATGTTTAAAATCACTATGTAAATTATTGAAACATTGGAATCAATGAGGAAGGGATCCTTCATTAGGACAATGTGGAGTCGATGTCTAACACTACGAGTGTCATTTGAGAGTGGTGGGGGAAAAAATGATATGAGGTGATTTATATATAATGTGGAGTGGTGGTATCACAACCTAAACATTATTTAATGCAAAATTATCCACATCAACCCCATATGGAACCATCCAAATAAAGCAAGGTTTGGGTCTCGTGCACTTGTCAAAAGTAAAGAATGTGTTTCATATAATTTGAGGAAATCTAGCATCATTACATCAATATGAATGTTATGAAGAGGTAAATGTGTTCTTATATACTCTAGAGGCTACAATCCAAATTAAATCAATTGTGTTAATGCATTAGTCTATCTACTTAAAATTATTATTGCATGTTAATAGGCCACTCGCTGGCCAAACCTAACTAACTAGACATAAATTAAAGAGGCAATGTGTACTATATTTTGACAAAAAGTGATAATTATGGTATACATATATATAGTGGTGACTTAGACACATGGACACATGTCTAAAGGCATAAGAAAGTATGGATGGAAATCATAAATATTTTGGAGAGGCTTTGGTTCATGCCTTTTACTATACTTTGAAGACATGGGCTTGTGCATGATATATTTTAAATGAGCCATGCTAAGAGACCACTAAATGGATAACCTAAAAGATAGTTTAATGCACACCTTTTCTTTATCCTCATCTGATTTGGATCTCATAGAGCCCTTAAAATACATACACTATGCCATTTTAGAATATGAAGCTATCATAGAGGAAAGAGTGTAAAATTTGTATAGTGAAAAGGGGCTAGAGTTTCCCTAATTTTTTGAAGAGTGTGTTATTCATAGTGATTTAATCAAAGAGGATGATGCAATATGGATGAATCAAAATTAGAAGTACATAACTAGGAAACAAAAGGTTGTGTGCTAAGTGGCTCAAGTGTCTAATGAGGATGGTTCTAATCATTTTAGAGTTGAGACATTGTATGTTTAATTTAATGTGGCCAACACACCAAATGAGAATTATAACAAGCACCAAGAAACCTTAAAGTCTACCAAGATTAAAATCAACACAAGGGAGGTGTCAAATATTGTAACATTATAGACTATTATTTTGATGAAGAATTCATGTGCATTATGGTAGCACTTCATGAATTATAAGACCTCTTCCCACTAAGATATAAAGGCATAAAAGGTGTAAATACCTCACTAGTTGAAATGAGAATAAAACTAGTTAAAGGTACAAAGCCTATCAATAAGAGACCATATAAAATAAACCCAAAATTGTGTTCTAATGTAAAAGAAGAAATTAATAACATTACTATAGTTATAATCATATATCAAGTTGAGGAATTAGAGTAGGTAAGCCCCATGGTCATTAGTATAAAAAATAATGGGCACATTTGTATTTGTGTATAATTTTAGTTGTTAAACATGACATGTAATAGACTCATTTTCCACCCCATTTACTAAAGAGGTGCTTAAAGGTGTAGCTGATTGTGAAATTTACAAATTCACTAATGGGTTTCTAGGATATCACTAGGTGCATATAAAACAGGAAGATAAGCTAAAAACTAGAATTGTTACTGAGTGGGGCTCATTTTCTTACAATGTGATGTCATTTGGCCTAAAGAATGCATGTCATCTTATCAAACATTGTCATTGACATGTTCAAAGTCTTTTTTCACCAATTTATACAAGTATATATAGATGATTGGACTATTTATGGGCTTGTGAAATACCATTGTGATAATATACACCTCAAGTTTGAGCACTGTTTATAGCTCTAAATTTACCTAAACCCAAAAAAATGTATATTTGTAATACCTTACAGTAATTT
Organism: Torreya grandis; assembly: GCA_037957365.1. NCBI lineage: Eukaryota > Viridiplantae > Streptophyta > Pinopsida > Cupressales > Taxaceae > Torreya > Torreya grandis. Next base: position 3,299,262 of record JARHVA010001115.1, on the reverse strand, counting down.
TTTTAGGAATTTAGTACATAAGGATGTTTTATTTCTAGAAATTGTAAAGGTGGATACTATCCTTCATCTTGAGCCACCTACTACTTATTGGGAAGTGCATGCATTCCTTGTACACATAGGGTTCTATATAAATTTTATCTAAAACTATGCCAAGATCACTTCACGATTGGAAGAGATATTATGCAAGGAAGGGACATTTATATGGAGTGAGGCACATTATGAAGCATTCAAAACATTATAGAAGAAGTTTGAAAGCACATTGATCCTATAATTTCTTGACTACAACACTCATTTCCATGTCCATGTAGATGCTTTAGGTAGTGTAATCAGTGATATCCTTTCTTAGCCAAGGAAAGGAAAAATTGGTCTCCCCATTTAATTTTCCATCCATAAACTTATCCTAATATGATAAAACTACACTACTATAAAGCACAAATCCTTATCCATAGTATACACACATTAAAAAAATTGAAAATATATGTTGGATACACCCTTTAGCTTTTTCACATATCATGAAGAACTCAAGTATATCATCAAAAAACTATTTCTCCATGGTCATATTTTTAGATGTATTTTTTTTTAATTTCAAGAGTTTTAATTTTTAGTTGTTGTCAAGCCAGGAAGACAAAACTTATGAATGAACTATTTGTTAGAAATAAACAATGGAGAAGAGTCATAAAACATTGAATATGGAATGATTGATGTAGAAATATATATTTTTTAGCATGTTATAAAATATCTTGAGGACATAACTACTTTTTTAACATTAATTATTTCTCCTAATGATATATCAAATAATGAGAAAAATAACTAGTCATGCACACTACCCCATACCAAATTATTAAAAGGTAACTTTAAAACATGGGGTGTGATGAGGTTTTGTTAAGATGTATATTTGAATATGAAAACCTAGTAATATTTTATTAAGTACATGAAGGAATTATCAATGGCCATTTTGATGAAAAGCCACCATGCGTAATTTTGATTTCTATATTATGGTAGCCTAATTTTTTTTAGGATGCAAAATACTATGTGCATAAGTGTGGCATATTATAAATAATTGGGAAGCAAAACTATTAGGATATGATGCCCTTGATTAATATCTTTAAATAAATTCCCTTTGATAAATTGACTATTGACTTTATAGGGTCAATTTCTCTTACTGCACCCAGAACTAGTGTGCACTATATCATTATTATAACTGACTATTTCACTAGGTCGGTTAAAGAAGCACAAATCAATAAATGTATGATAATAATTATAGTGTAACTCTTATGGGAGAATGTTATTAGTCATTGTAGGTTCCCTATGAGCCTAGCCAATGACTGAGGGATGCACTTCATTAAAAGGATTGTGTACATATTATTATTATTTAACTTCATGATTTCATATCACAAGATAAACCCTTACCATCCTCAATAAAATGGGACTATATAAATGTTTAAAAAAATATCTAGGAATACACTAATGAAGATTTGTGACATTGGGTGAAAATATTGAGATGATTGAATGTCAACAGTCTTGTGGGATTACCAAACAACTCACAAGTGTACAAACAAACCTACACATTTTCAATTGGTCTTCAATATTAAGGAATTAATACCCATGGAGTTTCAAGTACCATAATTTAAAATTGTATAGGTAGGATAGTTATAGAATCAAGAATCATTATATGTGTGCTTGGTGAAGTTGATGAAATTAGATGAGAAGTGCATCTTTGCTTATTGGAACCAAACTACTGCTAAGGCATGGTAGAAAGTTTGGCATGATTAACATGTAAAGAAGATAGTGTTGAAAAAATGTACCCCTATGTTATTGTATGATTTTAAGTACCTAAATTACCTTATAAATACTCAAATTTGGTGTATGGGCCCATATGTAATAAATGATATCTTGGAGACTAGTGCATGTAAGTTGTGCACCTTAGATGGTGAATTACTTAATGAACATTTCAATATTAGTTGGCTTAATCCCCACCATTATTAGAATGTAATAAGATAATAATGAATAAGGTTTATGCCAATTAGGTTGTCTATGTTTCTTTGTTTTGTAGTGGGTTTTGTTTTATAAGGTAGTAATAGTAAGTTAGTATACTAGATAGAAATAAGTGTAACTTGAGCATGATAGCAGGTTAGGTGAATGTAATATCCCCTTCAATAGGGACTCTAGAAAGCCAAAAGCTCTGATACCACTGTAATATCCCATGTCCAATAGGGAATATAGCAAGACAAAAGCTCTGATACCACTATAATATCCCCAACCAATAGGGAATATTGAAAGACAAAAGCTCCAAATAAAGATACAATTTCTATAGAATAAATTCAAATAAACAAATAAACCATAGTAAATCTCTTAACTCACCAATCAGTGCTCTTATTATTCTTCAAAATGATTACAATAATATATCTCTGGCATGCATATAAAGTAATACAAATATCATCTCAAAACTTGATCTTTACAAATTTGGAACGGCTTTCGGGTTGCTATGTCACAACACAGTTGCCATCGTCGGTCGATATACTACCAACATCAGTCTCTGTCAATCAGCTAATCTATTGATTTCAGTCTTCAGTCAGCTGATGTCAGTCACTGGTATGCCGATGTAAGTTCCTGTGTCCCCTATGATGCTATCCAAACTGTGGCATAATGGTATGGAATTACACATATCGGTATGGATTCCATATAGAAGAAAAATATATGCTACGGCTTGTATTTTGATACCTAATCTGAAGATCTCTATCTGTATAATTTATTAAATCAAAACATAAGGAAATAAATACCTGAAATACCTATGATAACTTTTGTGTGAAGTTATCTCTCAACCCTGTAAATCTCTGTGATAACTTTTGTATGAAGCTATCTCTCAATTTGGCAATAAATCAGATGATATTTCACAACCTCTGAATCACACACACAGAAGAGTTGACGTTCTCCAATGCAAAAGGAATCCTAGAACCCTTGGCTCAGTCTTTATAGAAGAATTCTTCAATATCAAAATCAATAATCAATACATAATCCATAATGGCCTCCCATGAGAAACCCTTATACCCTCAAAAAGATATGCTTGCCCTAATTAGGGTTTCTTAAATTAGAATTAGGGTTTATAAATTAAAATTAGACCAAATAATTAATATTTGATTAAATCAATCAAATATTAATATCTCCCTCCATACATGTCCGATCGAGCCCAAACGAAAGACAACTAGAAAAATTTTGCTAAACGACGCCAAGCCAATCTCCATCAAGACCCTCTAAACATCCTATCAGCCTACGAGGATTGCATAATAGGCTAACCATAAACTCTAAACATGTCAACTAAAAAGGGGACATGATAATCTGCCCCTCCTGAAATTGCTTGCCCTCAAGCAATCGATGAATGATAAATCAATCAATCCACCTGGATCCCAAATGTAGTCATGATCTCCACCATTGTCAATCAATACAAACTCCATTCCATGTCCATTACAACTCTCATCTAATGGCATCACATCATCACTTATACTTAGATAAGAATCCCAACATCCAATCCATAAATGAAAATCAACTGAAAACTCAAGTAAACTCCTTACCTGAATAGTATCTGAATTTGGAATATGAATGCTAGACATACTCATATCATCATCAACTTGTGACCCATATGTAAAATAAATCTAAGTCCCTACCACATGTGCTATCTCCAGAACTGAACTCACCCCAAGACAAGGCTCGCCCACATGTCTCTCCTGTGTTGGTGCCAATGTGCACTCGGTAGCACACTCTATCATGTCATGTTGTATGAGCCTCTCCATCCAATGAAAAAACATATATTTGAAGCTGTTGCCCCGTATTGCCTTAAGAATATGTGTCTTCCCATCAACATCAAAGTGAACCTCCATGTCCTTGAGATGAAGAGTAACTTCCTCAAATGAATGAAGCCACTTCATACCCAAGACTAAGTCTATATCCCCCATGTTCACCACATAATAATCAGCGTTGAACTCATAGTTGTTCAAGTGCAATGGGAGGTCTCTAATCATATGCTCACACCTAAGAGTGTGACCATTAGCTACCTTAACTCTAATGCCCTCAAAATATTTAGTAGTGAGTTCATGCTTCTCCACAAATCTAGCATCTATAAAATTATGTGTGGCTCCTATATCAAGAAGGGTGATGACCTTTTGTCCTGCCAAAACTCGACGGAGTCTAAATGACTCATTTGACTAAATGCTAGATACACGTGCCTCCTGTATGTGAAGCTCTAAATATGCCTCTACCTTAGGCTCTAAAGCCTCTACCTTTGCCCCCTCAGAACTATCCTACTACTCAGAATCCTTTGAATTTGAATCCTCATAATAAGCCCACATCACACGATTTGCCTTGCCCTTAGGCCTTAAAGGAAAATCGTGATTAACATCATAGGGACCTTTGTAGTAGAAGCAAAGCTTCTTCCTAAGTAGATCATTAAGAGCCTCTCGATCCAAAGGTGGTGCTACTGGATTTGCTTTTGAATCATTCTTAACACCTAATTTATCTATGTTAAAATCTGGTCTCTCTCTATTATTGTTGAAGCACTTATGGTCCCTGGATGAAGAAGTACCTCCTAAGTTAGATTTACTAGATGGGGCTACCATCTCCATACTACGTGCCTTCTTCATAGCTATCTATAATTAAGGAGGATCAAAGGCTTTGATCCAACCTCCCAATGGTTATGTCAATCCCTCCATGAAGAGAACTACCAATCTACGCTCTAAAATATTTGGCACCATGACTGCCAATCTCTGAAACTCACCAATGTAGGACTCCAAATTACCTGTTTATCTCAACTATGCCAGATCTCAAAAGTAAACCTCAATATCTTTCCTATCAAACCGCTCAACCAATCTATCCACAAAGTCCTGGTACTTTGTCACTTGGTTATGTTGAAGTGTTACCATACCATGGTACCACCAATCATGTGCTACTCCATCCAAGTGCAAAGTGGCATATTTGATGGCATCTATCTCTGCCATTGGCCTCAATGCCAAAAATGTGTCAAGCTTATGAACTCAAGCTTGCACTGTCATCTTGCTGCTGTCATCAAAAGTAGTCAAAGAAAGCTTGCCAGTAGCCTTCTCCAGCTCACTGAGTTGACCTCTAGGCCTCCTGTCCTATCTAACCAATCTATAGTTCTCTCTCCTCTGATTAAAAAAATGATCAAAGGATATATTCTCTTGAATATAAGGAGCTAATAAGTCCCACTCATCATTTTCAGCCATGAGGGTATCTGCAAATAGGGAATCACCTACTGCCTCCTCTGTTGGTGCTTCTTCTGGTTCGTCTTGTACAAATGTAGGCCATGTAGGTCTATCAGTAGTCCTGGAATGGGTTAGCTATGGTCTCTAATTAACAATAGCACTCTTATTATCTCCTTGTTCCCCATTTTATCTAATAGGTGGGTTCATCCTCTCTACCATAGTAGTGAGTGCTTGTATTGCCTGATTCATCTACTGCTGGCCTGTCATCATAACATGATAAAAATCTCTGGTGTCCCGATCAACATCATACCTATGGCCCCTAGGTGGGCTACCCTCACGTCTGTCACTCATGATGATCGATGGTTGCTCTAACACCTGGGTACCTTCAATCAAGGCTCTGCTACATGTGTTATACATGTGTGGACCCAAATCTTGTGGCTGCATAAGATCTATAAACCCTCAGGATGGCAGGATTTAGCTCTGATACCACTGTAATATCCCCTTCAATAGGGACTCTAAAAATCCAAAAGCTTTGATACCACTATAATATCCCCTGTCTAATAGGGAATATAGCAAGACAAAAGCTCTGATACCACTGTAATATCCCCAACCAATAGGGAATATTGAAAGATACAAGCTCTGAACAAAGATATGATTTTTGTAGAATAAATTTAAATAAACAAATAAACCATAGTAAATCTCTTAATTTGCCAATCAGTGCTCTTATTATTCTTCAAAATTATTACAATAATATATCTCTGACATGCATATAAAGCAATACAAATATCATCTCAAAACCTGATCTTTGTAAATCTAGAATGGCTCTCAGGTTGCTGTGTCACAACACAGTCACCGTCATCGATCGATATATTGCCGACGTCAGTCTCTATTGGTCAGTTAATCTACCAATGTCGGTCTTTAGTCGGCTGATGTCGGTCACTAGTATGCCGATGTCAGTTCTTGTGTCCCCTACGACGCTGTCCAGACTGTGGCAGAATGGTATAGAATTGCATGGATAGGTACGGATTCCATACAAAAGTAAAATATATAATGCAGCCCATATTTTGATACCTGATCTAAATATCTCTATTTGTATAATTTATTAAATCAAAACATAAGGAAATAAATACTTGAAATACCTATGATAACTTCTATGTGAAGTTATCTCTCAACCTTGTAAATCTCTGTGATAACTTTTGTATGAAGCTATCTCTCAATTTGGCAATAAATCAGATGATATTTCACAACCTCTGAGTCACACACACTGAAGATTTGATGTTCTCCAATGCAAAAGGAATCTTGGAACCCTTGGCTCAGTCTTCACAGAAGAATTCTTCAATATCAAAATCAATAATCAATACATAATCCATAATGGCCTCCCATGAGAAACCCTTATACCCTCAAAAAGATATGCTTTCCCTAATGAGGGTTTCTTAAATTAGAATTAGGGTTTCTAAATTAAAATTAGACTAAATAATTAATATTTGATTAAATCAATCAAATATTAATATCTCCCTCAATACATGTCTGATCGAGCCCAAACGAAAGCCAACTGGAAATTTTTTGCTAAACGAAGCCAAGCCAATCTCCATCAAGACCCTCTAACTATCCTATCAGCCTATGAGGATTGCATAATAGGCTAATCATCAACTCTAAACATGTCAACTAAAAAGGGTCATGACAGTGAATAAGTATCATCTACATAAGGACTTATCATGATTTTACTTTATGACAAGTTGTACTCATTCATGTGTTGTAATTATTTCCTTGAGGGATTATGCTTTGAAAGAAAATGTCTTTACTCAAATAATAGATCTTATGTATAAATGTTTTCTTCACACTAGAGGACCAGACATGGGATTTAGTGTGGGATAAGGGGGTGAAAAGTGGTGAAAATAAAATGATAAGTTAGATAAGCACGAAATGGACTGTGAAAATTAATAAAGATAGGTGCAAAGTTGAAATTGACTTGATATGAAAGGACTATGGGCCAAGGAATCATGTAAGAAAAAGGGAAAAATGCACATGGAGAAGACCCTGCCAAAAAATGGTAACCACAAAGAATTATGTCACTCCCATAAATTTAAAATTTAAAATGTTTATAGTTGTTAGATAACACGTAATAGTAGTTAATGTAAAAACAACATCATTAATCTAGATAAGTAAAATTAATTTTGGAGAAACACACAAATTAGTATAAAAAGAGACATATTGAGAGACCCCACAAGTTTGAATACACAAGAACAATGAAAATACCTACAATTTGAGCCAAGAACATCTAGGAAATGCCATTTAGGATATACAAATGAGATATTTATGGAATTATGATTTAAATGTACCAATAATTGAGGTGTTTCAATGGGAAAATAAGAGGATTTAAGTAGATTATAGGTTATTATTGGTGTAGGATATTTATTATTTCATTTACTTATTAAATGGATTATCCCTACACATTTAACTTCAACTTACTTAGGTGTGATAAAGAGTTTAAGTGGGTGAGAGGGTAAGTTCTACCTAGAGTTCCACCTGGAGTTCAATTAAGTGCCATTGTGAGTTATTCTTTGAGTTCCATGGTGATTTACACTTAGTCCCATAATGAGTTCTAATATGGGTTCACTTCCCCTACTCTTTATATATATTACTCTTCTACAGGGTATTGTAAAATAATAAACAATTGGTAAGCAATGTAGATTAATAAATTAGGCATTTATTTCACATCTTATTGCATATTTATAAATACAAGAAAAATAATTATTAATAAATTCTTCTGTGCTCATTCTACCATAAGATTACCTATTGGCCAATTTTGACATAGTATAAGATCTCTAGATTCTGGTAATGAGCATCAGTTTATCTTTTTGATTTATTTTTTGTATTTTCTTAAATTAAATAAGAGGATTATGTTTATTGTTTGGATTGGTATTTTCATGATTTTTCAATGTCCATTTGAAGGGTTTGTTATAGATCTAGTTAAAGTGTTTGAGGAGTTTTTTTGATAAATATTGGAGGACTTACAGATCTTGGTTATTGGTTTGACATTTTGGTTTTGACATCCTAGTTATTTGCATATCATTATGATCCTAAGCACTTGTAACCTCACACCTCCATCCTTATTACTTCTCCATTATGGCACTTCAACTAACATATCTCTAGATCATTTCACTACCTCTAAGATTTTCCACCTTGGGCAATGCTACCAAAGTATGTTAAGTAAGCACAATGAGATGGTTCTCTACATATTGCTCTCCATGACCTACATGATGCTCCCCATGACCTACATTTATCACATGACCTTGTTTGGGTGCCCATAACCATTCTGATGCTTACAAACCTATTTAATATCTTTTGGATCGTATGTTTAACCTTTTCTCACCATCCTCTAATAGGCTGCAATGTCATCCTCCTTAGCAGTTGAGATACCTCCATGTTGGGTATGAACACCACAAATCCAAAAGAATTTATGGACCTCTAAGGCCTATTTGAAACATTTTGTACATTCATAATGATGGAATACTACTAAAACACTCTCCAATGGCATTCTCCATTGGTGCCTTCCATCAACTAGGCATCCTCACTCCTTCCAATGGAGCTTCAACTCTTGATCTGCTCTCCCATGGTGGCACTATACATCTCCTTTTGTCTCTTATCCTTTGATAAGTCAAAAATATGAAAACCTAAATATTCCCTAATTTATTTTAATTTATTATGTTTGTTTTTAATTACTAATTTTAAAATATCTTTAATTTTTTTAATTAAAACCCCCTCAAAGAGGCCTTTTCTAGTAAAGTGCATATAGAGGTGTATAGGCAAGTGTTTTTTGACTTTAGTTGTCTTGAGGAGGTTTATGATACCATTCTAATTCTAATTATTGGTTACATGACATGCTTGGTGTTTTAAACCTTCAAGCATTTAAAATTTTATCATAGGTTTTATTAAATAGGCCTATCTTTTTATCGCGTCAGTAGATGGGCTCCTTGGCGTCAATTGCTGAGATCTTTGACAGAATCCTGCGACAGGAGGCAGGGGCCGAATGGCTACAGCTTCACTATTACTTCAAAAGCTATTACACACTTAATATCCTTGAGAAATTTTTGATTCATAGGATCCTTCGAAAAGGGCAAACTCATCTATGAGTAATCTATACAAAGCATTTAGAGAATCAGCCTGATTATGTACACGGGCGTATTGCTAGGCTTCTGGAATACTATCCCACCAATGATTAGTAATTCCCCAGAGATATTTTACAGCAAAGCAAGTTGTTCCAACCTGGTCAAGATGAGCTTGTACAGCAAGTACTCTCATCGTATTGCACCAACTGGCAATTTCATTCAAAGGATTCAGCAAATCATCAATGTTGAGATACCAGGGTTGCAAATGGATATGTGTGCGCTGCATCAGGGAATGACTAGGTGCTTTTTTCACTGTTTTGAAAGAAGGGCCAAAAGATACTGAACAAAGAGGTCTTGAAGAGGACTCGGCCTTTTGGTCTTCTTTAGATAGCCAACTAAGACTATCATCTAAACAGTCCAGTTTAGAATCTACAGAGTCTAATTTCTTCTGTATGTTAGTCATGGTGTCTTTAATAGACAACACATCTCTACATAAATCATCAAAATTTTTAGAGAAATGGGAGTTGAACCTAGATACATAATTTCTCTATTTGAATTCGTTAGACGGGTTATCATAAGCAGCTGAAAAATATTGCAAGGTTCCAGCAGCTTGCTTGTAAACACCCTTTGGTGGTGGCCATCTTCCACCTCTATAGAAAGTGACTTCATTTTCTACCAAAAATTCAAGACTGTCTTCTCTAGGAAGACTCATTAGTGTATGCGGTAGATCAGTGCCAAGATTCACTTCTTCATCTTCTATAAGGATATGCCCTGTTTTCATGGATCTTCTGGAAGAAGCTGTAGATGGTCTGGCAGGAGAAGAAGGAGGATGTTGCATGGATAATGATCTGGGTAAAATATTTACAGATCTGCCATCACTATGATGGATAGTGGCATGTCCTTTCATTTTAGGAGAAACATGCTTGAGCCAATCTAACTTCCATTTAGATGAAACTTCAACAGACTCGATATGTCCCTTTTGAAGCTGGACGGTACCACTTAGTCTTTGGGCTAAAGGCAGATTATCTAGGATTTTGGGGTGGTTAGTATTGGTCATACTATATAACACAGAAATGTTGACAGTAGCATACTGGAATTCTCTGAACATTTCTAAACCATACAAAGATGTGAACAAACCCCAACAATCTAGTGATCCATGCTTGACTTCTTTACAACCTTTGTCGCGGACTGCGACTGACAAATTAGGACAAAATTCAAAACATATTATATTATCATCATTTAGTCGACCAAGACTGGATAACTGGCATGAATGCTTAAAGCTTACTTGGCGACGGTCACACAGAGCTAGATACAGTACTGGTTTTATATTAACTGGAATCAAAGGCTTAATATAAATTCTTATCAAACCAAAATGGACAAACTTTACATCTTTATGAGATCGGATATACAAGATTTCTTTCTCAGGTAATAAAGGAAGTAAGTTTGTCTGAAAAGTCTTCTTGGGTTGATAACAGAGGGTAAGCTCGATAGACTTTATCCTGGGTTTAACAAAAGATAAATAGGTACTAGTATATAAAAACTTGGATTTAACTAATTTAGATTGCTTATACACACTAGAAGCCTTTAAAGTCGAGGGCTTAAACATACTGGATTCCTTTTCAAGATCAGATTCTGTAACTTCAATATCCATACAGTCAGATAACTATTCAGGGATGAAAGGAGGCATTTCATACATTCCTTCGAGCTCAGATTCATTAATGATTTCTACAGTAGATGTGGATGGTATTTTTCCAAATTCCATTGTGGGGAGATGGGATTCTGGTATGCGAGCAATTTCTGGTAAGGGAAACGAATATGCAGAGATAAAACGGCCTATGACAATAAGGGTAAACGGCCTGTGACTCGATGCAAGAACTTCCCAAAGAAATTTGACAAAGCAAAGAATTCCCAAAGTCTTAATCCATGGAAGAGGAAAAGAATCACAACTTACAGTAGAATAGTATAGAAAACTTCAAACTATGGCTCTGATACCAATCTTTTTATCGCGTCAGTAGACGGGCTCCTTAGCGTCAATTGCTGAGATCTTTGACAGAATCCTGGAGCAGGTTGATGCATGAGAGTAGCTGGAGGATTTTGACTAAGCCAGTCTGCTATGACATTATTTTTACCTTCTATATGTTGTACTAAAAAATGAAATTGATTGAAAAAGGCTTGCCATCTGACATACTTTCCACGACCATCCTTTCTTCCATGATCCTTTTCTCGGAAGGTTAAGAATCGGGTGCAGTCAGTTACAACAGTGAAATGTGGCAGATGTAACAATTTGAGCATTAACTTTTCCAAACATTTCTTAACACCATAGATTTCTTTATCAGAAGAAATCCATTTCAGTACGTCTATACTAAACACACCGCTAGCAAATTCACAAACAAACTCAACATTATTTATAACACAAACAAGCACTCCTCCCCATGAGAGGTCAGAAGCATCGGTATATACTTTCATCTCATTAGATTTTGGGATATGCAAGGCTGGTAGGGCAGCAACTTTAGCTTTGATTTTCTGCACTGCCTTTGTATGTTGTTTTTCCCAACGGAAAATCTTTCTTTTCTAGAGAAGTTCCTGTAACAAGAATCTATCTTCACCAGCATTGGGATAAAAACTGTTAAGATAATTTAATAATCCCAAAAAGGCTTGTAATTGAGATTTATCTAGATGCTCAGGGAAACCGATGATCTTTTCCTTTACATGTGGCTGAATCTGCAATTTTGAATCTCGGATTATCATGCCAAGAAACTTACACTCAGTCGTACACAACTGAATCTTTGTTTCTGATAGCACGATGCCTACTTCAGAAGCCAACTGAAAGAATTTGGAGAGATGAGCAGCATGTTCATCAAAAGAATTTCTAAAAATCAATATATCATCTATATATACACATAGAAACTGAGAAGTGCCTTCAAAGATCTTGTCCATATGCGCCTGGTAATAGGCTGGCGCATTCATCAGGCCGAAAGGCATGACAGTCCATTGGTAGTGGCTGAAAGGGCAACTAAATGCTGTCTTGGCTCTGTCTTCTTCCTTGACTCGTATTTGATAAAAGCCAGATTTACAGTCGAACTGTGAAAAGTATCGACAGGCTGCAACTTTCTCTAGCAAATAGCTTTTATCGGGAATTGGATATGGGAATGGTTCAGTAATGGCATTCAATGGTCTATAGTTAATAACCATTCTTTTCTTTCCTCTCTTTTGTTCTGAATGCTTGTTGACCATGAAGGCATAGCAACAATAAGAAGAGGTCGATTTTTCAATAAAACCATTCTTTTCCAGATCTTTGATCTGATTTTCCATATCAGAATAGTCCTGGGCAGGAATAGGAATTCTCTTACCAATCTTCATATGCTTGCCTGGAATGAGTTTGATTTCCATCTCAGGCATTGTTTTGGACCAAAACTGCTGCGGATTATCTGAGCAGATAGAGGACTTGATCCTTTCTCCTATGGCAAGGATTTCAGCAGGGATAGGTTCAGGACTCTGAGTCATTGTACTGGGAAATTGCTCTGTAGCATATATGAGCCGAGGTATTCTTAACCTTTCATTTTCTATGGTGAACATTATACTCTTGGCGGTTGCACCATAGGGCATATATCTATCAATGAATGATCCTCCTAAGAGGATATCTATAGGCATCTTCTCTAGGGTGAAGAAATCACAATGGAAGATTTTATTCTGGATCCTCAGGGGTTGCTGGTGTTTGTATTTATTATAGGTAAAACTGTTCCCCTGAATATCTATGCTCTTATAAGCTAATCTCTCATCTAGTGTCTCCCAATCACTGATGAGTTGGGGTTTTGCAAATGATAAAGAAGCTCCAGTATCCTCCTGTGCTCATTTATAAGAAATTTATTATGTTATAACTTTTGATTGGTAGCTCAAAATTGAGAGACATCTTTTGTAAAAGTTCACGTTTTTTAATTTCCTATAAATTGGTCTTATTTTCATTTTGAAATGCACTAAATTTATAAAGTTCCATATTCATGTGGGTTTCTTGTGCTATGGGCCCTATTACTTTTTGCATTATACTTTGTGCACTAATTTTTCACAAATGGATGTATTTTCGGCCATGACTAACATTCCCATTCTAAGCATGCATAAATTATATTGACTAATGCACTTGTTTCACACTTGGATGCTTTTTTGGTTAAGTTGGACATCATTTACATGTGTTTTTATAGGTTTTTGTTTTTGGTAGTTGATTGTTTTAGGTGTGTTTTTTCATACATGATGGATTTTTTACCATTTTCCACACTCTTCCATCAACCCATGAAATTTTATATTCTATTTTTTTCATTGGAATCTTGACACACTTGTAGTTTGTGTCATGTCTCCATAAAGGCCCTTTTCTTAGTGCCTTAACTTCTTCTATGGACACACTTTTCCACTCTTTTATTTTTTGAGAATATTTCATGATACTTGATGGATTCTTTGATAGGTCGATAGTCTCCTTATTTGGATCTATTCTAGTGAAGCCCAATGTCTTCCTTATTTTCATTTGGTGTTTATTGGGACATTATTGTACTCACACTACTTTATAAAGTGCCATGGGAAGTTTCTTGTATGAACTTTATTATTTCTAATCATAACCTTATCTACCTTCATGTAAGTGTGCCTTATATTTGTACACCCTTTTTAATTTTTTGGTAATTCTTCATGCCGCATTTGATGTCACTAGTTTTTCTTCATGTAAAACATTTTGACACATAGTTTCAGTGGACTTGTCATATCTCTCCCTTATCAACATTATGGGTGGTATCATACTTTTTCTACTAATACTTTCTTGGGTTTGATTTGGAGTGAGTTATGTATCTAGTTTTTGTTCTTATATACTAAGTGGATGTAATAACTAGTTACATATGCATTTTGTTGAGATGAGATATTTAGCATATAGACACTCTTGCATTCCTATTTTGTGTAGGTGACCTTCCATCTTTAGTCGATCAATTTCTTTAGACTAATGGCAATTGTATTTTCAACTTATAGTTTTCCATACATTGGTTGGGTAGTGTTATTGGGATCACTCATCTATATTTATGTGCCATATGTATCTTTACATTTTAGATTGTGCCTTGGTTTTCCATCTGATCATTGTTTGAATAGTTTTATTGGGAAAACTCATGCATATTTTTATCTTCTTAATTTTGATCTTCATCTTGATTTCAGATGAGGTTCTTCTTTTAGCATTATAGTAGTGATCCTTTGACAGTTGTTTGCATCTTCTTCATGGTTTAGTGGTGTTCTTCATGTTCATATTTTATTCCTACTCTTTTGGGACATTTTTTTTTGAAGCTTCTTAGATATTCACTAGTATTTCTCACTTTTGGAGAGGAGTTTTTTCCATGAGGTTTTCTCCTTTTACTCTACTTTTCTAAGAGTTGTATTGTATGTGGGTATCTCATCCAACCTTATTTTAAGGAACCATTTTTTATTTTATACCCACCTAAGCTATTCTTAAGGGGTGATTTTGGTGTAGGATATTTATTATTCCATTTATTTATTAAATGTATTATCTTTACACATTTAGATTCATATTACTTAGGTGTGACAAAGAGGTTAAGTGGGTAAAAGGGTAAGTTCCACCTAGAGTTCCACCTAGAGTTCAACTGAGTGCCACTATGAATTCTCATATTATTTCCATAGTTAGTTACACTCAATTCCATGATGATTTCTCTTGTGAGTTCACTCCCCATACTCCTTCAATATATTCCTCTTTACCATGGTATTGTAAAACAACAAATAATTGTTAAGTAATGTAGATTAATACATTAAGAAATTATTTCACATCTTCTTGCATATTTATCAATATAATAAAAATCATTTTTATATTATTATTATGTATTCATTCTACTATAAGATCACCTATTGGCTATTTTGACAATTATAGAGGTCGTAGACCACCATTGTTATGTAAGAAAGCTTAGAACCAAATATTACAATACCAAATCTAGAACATACATGTGTTCACCAAGATTCAAGGGTTCAGTCAAGTATGGAAGTTAAAGCTATGCCAAAGGGGTTTTAGGTTGATTATAAGACAAAATATCAAAGCATCAAAGAAGGAATGCTTCATATTTGAACTAAGTGATTATGATGTAATGCTCATTATGGGATAAGTAGGGGAGAAAGTAAGTATAATGCATGTTTATGTGAAAGAAACCATTGTTATAAAATAATTAGAGGAAGTAGTAGTAAAAACATTGAATGGACAAGCAATAGAAGTCCCAATCAGTGCCAAAAAGGTAGATAAAGAATATAAAACAAAGAAAAGGAAGAGCACGTGAGGAAAAGACACAATAGAGGAAATGAAATTAGAGGAAAATAGATAAATCATACCTAAAAACAATGGAAATAAAGATACATTAGGTTCACTATAGGAAAAAACCAAACTAATGCTAAGAAGGATGATATTCATGGAAATGTTGGATCTTGAGGATGTGACATGCATAGAGGAATGGGAATCAAAAGTTAAGTGATGAAAGGTGGAGGATTAAAACCACCATGTATGGGGAAATTAGGCTAAATTTAATAATTATTATATGGTTAATATAATAAAAAATACCATTGAGGGGAATGTTATATTTGATGACTCTATCAGGTTAAAATTAGACAAAGTTAGGATTTTCCAAATTTAGGAGCTCTCATATTTTAGTAATTCTAAGGATTTAATGTGATTTTTTATCTCACATGTACATGAAGATAGGTTATAATTTGTTGGCCAAATGATGAAAGTCACACTTGCCCAAATCCATAAAGTGACTAGATTAATCTAGTTAGGTAAGGAAATCAAGAAAGCACTAATTGAGACTAAGGAGGTTGATTGTATGATTAAGAAGGATGATTAAAAAAATAAAGGGTTTAATTTCCCCATTTTTAACATCAAAGATATATTCACAATAGTTTTAGTTCACTTGGTAAGCACCAAGCCACATAGGTAAGGGTGATAGATAGAGATTAATAAAACAATTCAATGCATAGAATATAAGATGAAAAGGGGAATACTATTTAACATGTTTAAGTTCTTGGTGAATTTAATCATTAAAGGAGTAGAGAAGGTACACAATATTTGGGAAAAAATTAAATATAATGATATCCTAATGATATTATTTTTTGATGAGATTGGCATGCCTGAGGGTATTGAGGAAGGTCGATGGACATTCCCCCTCTATGACAAATATCCATCATTAAAATATCACACTATTACTTTCTTTAAGGTAATCTC
The DNA here is from genome assembly GCA_037957365.1 of Torreya grandis. Lineage (NCBI taxonomy): Eukaryota > Viridiplantae > Streptophyta > Pinopsida > Cupressales > Taxaceae > Torreya > Torreya grandis. Next base: position 3,282,703 of record JARHVA010001115.1, on the reverse strand, counting down.
AAAAAAATATAAGGTAATAATGGATAGGTTATTTTCATGTATAAAGGAGGTAATAGGGTATGAGTGATGCACCATAAGGTTACTTATATAAATAGTGAAATATTAGGCTAAAATCATCATAATGCAACATTATTTGTTGGCATAGATAAAATTGGTTGATGGAAATATGTGAAGTTGGCTAAGGTAAATAAAAAGAGAAAGAAAAATAATTATCTTGTATAATTGAATAATAACATATAGAGGAAAAGGCAACACTAGAATCCCCTTATGCCAGTGAACAAGAGTAAGAAGTAGATAAAGAGGGTCATGCAGAATAGGGACATAATGAAGGAGGGAAGCATGAGATAGAAAAAAATAGTGCACAAAACTTGGAGGCAATAATGGATAAATTAATTGATCCATCCATGCAATATATAAAAGATATGGACTCTATAATTGAGCCCCAATAAGAGTAACCCAATGGGAAAGAGTTAGAATAACACCAAATAGAAGAAGTAAAGACAAAAGAGAGGGAGAGGGTAGAAAATAGGAAAAATAGATTGGATAAAAGAGAATACCCAAAAATGGAATAATAATAAGAGGATAACATCCCACTAAAATCTAGGGTTCCATTAGGAATAAAAACTTGTACATGTGGAATACAATGAGGCCTAAACATTCCATAATAATAACATACAAGCATATATCCTTTACCTTGGATACATATGTAGACAAACCATTATTTAAAGTTCCTATGGCTATGAAATTTGATATTGTATCAAAATTTAGTGAAGTTTGAGACCCAATTTTTATGAATACTATGAATATGAGTGATGTAGAAGTAGGGAACATATTGGTGAAATTAGTTGCATAAGTTGTCAGGAAAAACTTGATGAACAATGTAATATGCAAGAAATAAAGGTGCACAATAAAGGAAATGTCAAAGTTCTTTAAGAGGAAGATAATAAATTCACCACACAAAAAAACATGTTTTAGGAAGGTATGTGAAGTCCATATTAACAAAGCATAATGTAGCTACCATGGAAGTCAAATCTCTGAAGTTATGTCAATAGGTCCTAAAGGAAAAACCAAAAATACTAGATGGTGTTGACATAACCTAGGCCAAAGATATGGAAAGAATATAATTTATAATTTATCAACTAATAAAGAGGGGTAAAAGTGACATTGATGCACAAGAAGAAATTAATAAAACAAAAAATAAGTTTTCCAAATAATTACAAAATTGTGAGGACACATTGAATAAACTCTTATAAAGTATGGTAGAAAAAAACAACTATTTTTGAGTTTCTCATGGAAAATGGATATAATAAACATGTCTCCATGAATATAAAAATAAAAATTTATTATCCACCTAAGTATATACAAATAAAAATAAGGAGGTATTATCCTTCTAATTGGTACCTCAAATGCACCTATCAAATTAGGTGCACTGAGTGACCTTGGAGGAAACTCAAGGGAATTTAGTCATCTTTTTTAAAGATTATTTTTGGGAGAATCCATGTCACAAGTTATAGGTATTTATCTCCACGAAATAGCCTTCTTAAAATAGATATCCAAGAGATGCACTAACACCACCAAAGGCTCAATCCTTATTTTCACATGTATGAAACTTTTTTACCACCTAATATAATTCAACAAGTCCAAAACTTAAAAACCTTAGTTTATAATTAATAAATAAAATATGATCCTAGTTAAAGATATATTATAAAAAAAAATGTGAAGGAATTATAAGGCCAAAAAGAGAGTTTTTTTGTTAAGTATGAGAATATTGATGTTAAAGACCCAAACACATGCCCAACTATAAATTTAACATTGTATGTTGAGTTTCACATGAGCTCAAAATTTAGCCACATAGGGAATTAATTATAAGGAAAATAATGTATGATGGATTCCAATAACTCTTTATACACATAAACAAAGTAAGAATATTACTAATCACACACATACAATGATCTAATTAAAACAAAAAGAGTAAAGAACTAATTAAAATAGCTTAATTACCATTCTAACTATTACATATATTTTAAAAAGACATATGTTTGAGTTTATAAAATTAATATCATTCATTTTACCATAATAAATTGGAATACATTCATGAGATAAAACACAATGAGAAAAAATACAACTTGTATTAACCATTTGGTGTTTTATTAAAAAATTGTTAACATTTAAAATAAGCTAAAAAATAACATATATAGAGAAGAGATGGGATCCAACTTCAAATTAAATAGAACCCCATTCCTATACATAGTGTTTCAAAATATTTACAATCCTAATCATTACCATGATGATCCTAGAAAATAAAAAAGAGAGAAATGAGACCCATACTTGTGATAACACACCCCTTTACTGGGACCTTGAGTATCTTTAATTCATCTCAGTAGTGAATCATTTCCTAGTTACTTTAGGGCATCCTGATGAGTTGATAGTGATTGTGCCACCAAGTTATCCTCTTGAAAAATATTCAATTAGTTGACAGGTGGTTACTATAAAAGTATGTTTGCTTGAGTCAACAACCTATCATGAGTCTTGATAGGGGATTCCAATGAGACATTTTCCTCATTAGCTTGGCTAATGCTCATGATTGATTATGTGGTAAGCTCTAGCATGGTCCAGGATTTGTCTCTATTTTATTTTTCCAACTTCTTATTCATTTATACTTTGAAGTGCTCCAGGTGGATCTTGAATTCATTAGGGCTGAGCAATGTGCCATCCAAATGGAAGAGGACTGTGATGTTGACTTCCTTGAAGTAGGAAAGGATTTAATCCTTGACCTTCTCCAATGGATCAATGGTAGCTTATTTATTACTGATCTAATATTCTAGTTCAATCCCCATACTCCCTATGAATGTTTGATACAATTTTAAATCCATGAGAGGCATGAGCTTGAGCTCTAGGAACATCCCTTTGTTGATGATTTACACCATATTTTTTGTTGTCCACCTTGAAAATCCACTCTAAATACTATTATGTTATTTAGAAGAACACATTACTCTTGTAAATATTTATATTCACCTTTGTAAAGGATAAAAATAATTAGACAAGGGAAAATTCAATATTGATAACCAAACCAATAGGGAATAATATCCTCACCTAGGACTCTAAGGTCCTAACTTGGTCCTTGAGGCCATCCATCAATTCTTATATGAGATAATTTATTTCCTTGATTATATATATTGATTACTCTACAATATTATCCTCCCTAATTTTAGTCCTCTTATTTTTAAGTGATAATAGGTGATGTTTCATCCTCCTCACCATAGGGTCCCCATCCCATGTGAAGTCCTATATAAACACCCTCTTCATTCTACTCGAGCCCCAATAAAATTGTAAATAGATATTAGGATCCCCTTAGTAGAACATATTCGGACTTTGAGTACCTAAAAATTTAATGTGGCCCATCTAACCTTATCCAATCATTATTACTATGGTATTGGAGGATGAGACAATAGGGGTGGTGTCAAATAAAAGTGGATGGTAGAAACATGGGCTGTGGAGGAAAGAATGAGGGTCAAGGATGGATGATGTATGGGGAAACATGGGAGTAAATAGAGTAAATACAAAATAATAATCTAAAAGGAATAATTAAGACCTTATTTGGTCTTGGGTTATGAAAACCTAGGCACCAATTACACTTGAGAGCTATGCATTTAACATGAAAGAGGATATTGGCTTATTAAAGCCAAATCTTGAGGATCCCAATATAAGGGATAGAGAGGACCATGATGATGTTGTAATTGTAACTAGAGGATATGAGGGTGGCTAAGGTGCAATTATCTTTGGCCTATTATAATCCTTTTTATTAGGGCTCACTAATGGTATTGTTGAACCTAAATGGGCTATCCCATATGGAGCCTATGGAGGTGTTATGATCAGTATTGGACTTGTTAAAATGTTAGAAGTTGTGGGAATAGAGGAGACTAGTGTGCTCATATCCATATATTCCATAGGGGTAATTATATAACTATAAGGGAATGTGCCAACCCATAGATCTATCTTAAGATAAATTAATTGGGTTTTATAAGATGTTGTAGTTTAAGTGGGCTAAAATAGGGTCAAAGGGTAAACTAGGGGAGTTAAGAAGCTTGAAGCACCAAAAATTATAAAAGCTAACATACTCAGGGGAATTTGGGCACTTATATGGGATGACATAGGAGGTGCCATAAGATAAGGAGGTTGTAGTTGGGTTGGGAAACCTTGAACATTAAATGCAAACAAAGGTAGTGGAGTGGGGAAAATGAGGGTACATGTTAAGGATGATATGAAAGGGGATACACCATGGGTAGGCTATATTTGGGATGGGAAGAAAAGAAGAGATACCTAAGGATGCTAATATATACTAGAATTAAGGGTGGAAACCTCTGGGTGTGATAAAGATTGGTCTATATGTGGGATCTCTTATGACTCTGAGTTACTTGAGAAATGAGCTGCATAGGTAGCCTATGGAAGCCTTACTTGGGAAGTTACCATAGGTGAAGTAGATGCTAAGGTTTATGGAGTAGTAGTAGTGGGATACCTTGAAAATTTATTCTAGAGAGCCTCTTCCTAGTTATCAATATCTAAAAAGTAGGCTATGGGCTAGTAAGCCATGGGGGAGCTAATCTCTCTTCCATAATAGGCCTATGATATGTATAATATCTTAAGTGACATGTTGATTTTATTTTTATGATTATCTCCATTTATTGATAGGGTTGAGATGGATTTCATCATTGGGGTAGATCTCATGTTGTTACACAGTGTTGAGCTTGATACTTCTCCACATGGATGTGCATATTGCCCCAAGGATCCCATTCTTTATTATTCACCTTTTGGAGGTTGTATGGATCCTATGGAGGGCCATTTATACAATGAGGGTAAATTATTACATTCATAATTTTTAATGATGATGTGAAATGTTGGGTAGACTTTATGCTTCTTGGAAATTTAGAGGTTTACATTGCCATTGGGTAGCTTCCAAGTGATTTTCCACTCTCCTAGGCTTTCATGGAAAATATTACGTATCTAAATAGGATCCCTTTGAATGCCTTCCACCCTGATCATAGTATCATCTTAGTAGTACCGATAGACATTGATGGGAAGAATTTAATCCCATATCTCCTTAAAAATACTAGGAATTGGCTTTTCATTGATAGAGAAGTACATCAGGGCTAGAAATGGTCACACATGTCCCAAATATGGTGCCTATAGTGGTGAATGTAGAGATTGACAAAGATTACATGCACCATGGTTCTTGTTAGTACCCATGGAGGGAATAATGTGCTCTAAAAATTCATGGTGGTGTAGGTGGCATCAACCAAGTATGACATCATGTAAAATTTTCCCCAACCTTCACTTTGTTGACCTACTACATGATTTTGAAGGTAATGATGTCTCTAATAGTGGGGAACTATTAAATTTTTGGGATGATGTTGAGTAAATGGATCAAACTCTTATTCACATGGACAATGTCATTCACCTCATATAGGTGATTGGGTAGCAGCATGCTGATCCACACACCTTCTTATATGTTTTGATGGTATAGGATTCATGGTCCTCATTGTTCACCTAGTATTTTCGAGTCCTCAAACTAGTATTTAAGGAAATTTTAGATATCATGGGTGATAAAACACCCAATAATGACCTCTACATCATGAATATTATCAAAATATAAGAGATTATAATACTACTTAAAGGTATCCCTAGAGATGTCCATAATTTGGAATTATGCATTAGGTGAATGGAAGAAATTATTAGTGCATTTGGAGGTCCATAGTATATTGGTGAAGAGATATATGTAAGGAAAGACTTTGGGCATGTTAGTGACCTTGTGAATTCTAGTAAATCTAATGGATATGATATCATCAGTGAATTCTACATCATCATCCTTTGGTTCATCATCATTATTAGACCTTTGTATATCTTCGATCATCTTGAAGATTTTATTGTAATGCTTGAATATTATGATGCATGTAGGAAGGTAGTATCCCATACTTATTTTCCTAGTTTATGATATGAAGTTGAGGTGTTAATATATGAATTTATTCTCTTATGCATATATGAATCTATTAGGGGTTTATTTTGGGTGATGAAGGGAATTCAAGGTAAAAGGATTTAAATAATTTGAGTTCACAGAAAATAGATAATGGTGAGCCTAATTTAAATGGGATCGTATAATTATTTGTGATATTTTATGTAATAATGGATTTAGAGGTTTACTTCATGTGAATAAAACTATGAGTTGATGGACTAGATCCAATTTAACTATTTTTCCTTACATTTGATCATTGTAGATAGGCCTTAGTTAGATTGGTTGGATATAATGGGTCCTATCTAAGTGTCAAATCATAAACCACCCAAGTGAGGTAATAAGTGTAGAGATTTATGGTAGGAACACACCTAACTTTGTCCTTCATATCATCTAATATGTGCTCATATCAACCACATGTGATTTATACATTGGAGGGCTCAATGGGTATTATGAAGACATGGTGTAGTGGGGAACTTAATTTAATAGTTTTGCCTTTATAGACTAATTACTTGAGTGTATTGAGTAAATGAGACATTATATTACCATATCAAGTAATCCTAGTCCCTACCATTCCATAAATCATTGTGATAATCTAGGACCTATTTGTCCACTTGGGTGAATGGGAGCACATGTGGCACTTTATTACTAGATCGGGTCTCTTGGGGATTGTATAACTCTAACACCTAAAGGTGTATGGATTCAGGTGTAAATACCCCATTAAATCTAGATTTCCTAAGGATGTAATAGCTTTGACACCTCTAGGTTTATAGATACACATGTCACTATCTCATTATATTGGACCTATTATGGATTTGAAAACTCTTATGCCTCTAGGTGTAAGTATACATGTGGTGCTCTCCCATTAGATCAAGCCTTTAGGAGTTTTAACAACTCTAACACCTCTAGGTGTATTAATTTATGTGGTTCTCTCCCATTAGATTGAGTCTCCTATGCCTCTGATAGTTATAAAACCTCTTGGTATATGGATACATGTGATGCTCTCCCATTATACTAGGTATCCTAGGGCTATGATAACTCTAAAACCTCTAGGTTTATGGATATAAATGGTAATATCCCATTAGATTGAGGTTACTAAGGCTCTAAAAACTTTGATACATCTTGGTGTATATATAAACATATCACTTTCCCATTACATTAGGCCTCCCAAGTCTTTGATAGCTCAGACACTTGTGGGTGTACAGATACACATGGTGTTCTCCCATAAGATCAAGTCTCTTAGGGCTCTAAAAAAATGGACCCCTCTAGGCATATGAATACACATGGTTTTATCTCATTGGATTAAGGGATCCTAGAGATCTGATAGATATAACACCTCTAGGTGTATAGATACATGTGGTGTTCTCTTATTATATTGAGCCTCTTAGGGCTCTAATAGCTCTAACACCTCTAGCTGTATGGATACATGTGTAAATCTCATATTGGATTAGGCTTCTCAAGTCTATAATTCCTCTAGGTTTATGGATACACATGAAACCTTCCTAGTAAATCATTTCTCCCTATTCTCTAATAGCTCTAACACTTCTAGGTGTATGAAAACATGTGGTGTTGTATCATTATATCTAGGCTCATAGGGGTTTGATAACTTTGATACCTCCAAGTGTATATATACACATTCCATTCTCCCATTAGATCAAGCCTCCCAAGGCTTTCATAGTTCTAATGCCTCTAGTTATATGGATACATGTACAAAGGGACCAATTAATTTATAAAAGTGCCTCCTAAGTAAGGGATGTTTTCCTATCATAAAAGAGGCTTCAGGAGAAACTAGTTGAACTTCAAGACTAAGAATTTAGTAAATGCTTGATATAAATATTTCCTATAGGTAAAATCTAGTTCTAAAAAATATAATTATGGAAAAAAAATTCAAAATTTTAATGACACTAAAACCTTTTAAAATAAATAACCATAGAGGGCCTTTAACATAAACAAATAGGTTATTATCAAAGTTGTAGAAAATATCCAAGAATGAGAATCTAAGAGGAATTTGAGACATTTGAAATAATGAGGACTGGGTTGAGCTCAATAGAGGGTTGAAGATTTTTTAAATTTTATTTAATTCATAGGTCCCATTTTTTTTTTAATGGGATGTGTTGGCCATGATAAATGGTGACTATGTAAGGAAAACATTTTCTAGTGTTTATAACCTAGACTACAGACTTTAATATTGATAAAGTGGATAGGCTATCAAAAAATTCATTCAATAAAATAAGAGGAGAAAGTATCCCTTAATTTTAATTTAGCACACAATAGATTGATCTCTAATTACTTCAAGAAGTCATCTTGTGTGTAAAGTGATTTATTTCCTTTGGTACCTCTTAAAATTCATAATCAAGCTCAAATTTAGCTTAGGTGTATAAAACTCTTGAAATATACTTGTTATTTTACATGGATTGACTATGAAAGGGAAGGATAAAACATTGATATACTACCTAATGGGTGTCTATATCCCTGATAGAGACACTTTTAGTTCCATTATAGGTCTTGTTCCATTGCCAGTCATGCTAAAAGTCTTATGATGTAGGTTGCATAAATAACCCATTTTTAGGAAGAGACTTTGAGATTTTATTGAGATTTCAGACTTCCTTTAGTCCTAATGTCTTCTTTTATTTATGATCCATGAGGGTTTGGAACCAATGTAGCCAAGGTGAATAGTAGATTCAATGAAATCTTAGTAATAGTTCACTTATTCAATGAATCCAAGGTGACCTTTAGATGTTCTTTAAGTGTGACAATGACCTCTTGTAATAAATAAATCTTTTCTTTCTCAACTTGCTTAATTTTTAATGAATGGATTCTTTCTTACTAAGAAATATAAAAGGAGTTACCTTGTTTATTAGATTTGTTCAATAATGAAATCTTTCTTTCTATTTATTACTTCCTAGATTATGTCTGTAATGCTTTGACAACGCTCGACAGGATCGAACTATGAATTTGGGACCAATGCTTGGCACAAAAATTATTATTTTAGTTCCAGTCTTTTAGTTTTGGAACCTAGATTCATAGTTTTTTGGTTTGAGAAGAAACTATTATGAGGATAGAAACAAGGGGCAAACCATGAATACTGAGGGAAAAACAAATAATGTAACAAATCAAGAACAAACAAAAATAAACACATAACATAAATCAAACTAATATAAAACTAATCTACCCCTAAACTATATTTACAACATTAGTTCACTCAAGGAGGATTACTCTGAGACAATTGTAGATGGTGTAATAAAAAATTAGTACTTCAAGAACTATCCATTTACAGGTTAAGATAGATCATTTGCTTAGAGGTCTTTTAACCAAAAAACATTATGATCTAGTAACTCAGTGGTCTGATACAAGACAATCCAGAGAGGGTCTAATTTGGAGTATTGGCCTTTTTTCATGAGTTTTATCCCATAATAGGACTAGATCTAATACTATGAAGGATTTTAATTTTTCCTTATTATAAAACCACCTCTTTATATTATTTTAATGTCTACTAAAACTTTACAAGGCTTCTTCTTGTTCTATGTTCCATCTGAACAATATACAATAGTATTGTATTCACTTTTACATAAACTTGCTTACATTTTTGCATAAATTTGTATGTGCTTAATCTTAGGATTACTGAGAATATTAGCTTTAAGGTATCTACCAAATTGAAAGGTGAAATTTTAAGGGATCATTTGTATCTAGTGCAATCAGTTCAAAGTGAATACTTGAGTAATGAGTGTTAATCTCGAGGTCACTTCTCAATATATTTATTAGTTACATCCATCAAGTTTTTATTGGTCAATTTAATTAAACCATTTCATTTTGGATAGTAGTTTGATGATAAATTTAGGTTGATAGTTATCATAGACTAGTGAGATTAGCATTCCAAACCATTTAGTTACATTTTATTCAAGGAAATTGATCGCTTCCTTGGTTGTGATGTTTGTGGTAGACACTGACTCTACCCATCTTATGTAGTAATCAAATTTTGTGAGTTTATAATTATTTCCAACTAATGAATTTGGTTTGATGAGAACTATGAATTTAATTCCTCATTCAGTAAAAGGATAATTTATATTATATGTTGAAGGGGCATCATTACATGAACTTAATTCTTGTAAAAGGTTTGGAACTAATGGAATGTGTGAATATGAGTTTACACATATTTGAAGATAGTGGGCCAATAATACCATGATCACAAAATTTTATGGGATATTTTTGTTCTTGAGGGATGACCACTACCCAAATTTCCATGAAAGTTGGTCATGACCCCTTTTGATTCTTATTTTGATAGAAATTTAAGGTATATTCCCTCATAATTGTTTCTATAGAATACTCCTTTATTAAACATATAATGATCCACCTTCATCCTAAAATATCTTTTTGGTGCTTTTTTCAATCCCATTGGATATTTCTCATGGAGAAGATAGTGGATAATTGTGTCATACCAGTCCTATCTATCCATTTATGATTAATCTAACTACACCACATTAATTATTGGGTCAATTTTAATAACCAACTAATTGAGGATTTGACCTCTCACCATTCTATTAGGTTTTATCTATAGATCATATTCTTGTAGTTTATCCATCCATTAACCTCTGTGCTATCCCAATTCATTATGTCCCAATATAATCTTTATGGATAGCTATGAGACAATGGCATGAACCTTACTCCTAAGGATATAGTGTCAAAAAAACTTGACAACCTTGACAAAATCATAAGTATGCTTGTCTAAGGTGAAGTAATTCATTTTTTAATCATTAAATTTTGTGCTCATGAAAGATATGGGATGTTATTTTTCATCAATTCTTTGAGTAAGTACAATAGTTATGGTGTGTTTAGGGGTGAAGGAATAGATGTGGAAGTCCTTCACATAGTCCAAGTTGATTAAGTATAGCACTTGCATGATGAAATTTTGATGTCTTAGAAGGAATATTTATTTGGAAGAGTCCAATCCATTTTAGCTTCATCTTCATAACATTTAGGGGCCTAACAATCTTGAAAAAACTAGATATGAAGTTCTGTACAAAGTGTTGTTTGCCAAAGAATGATTTTAATTCTTTCTTATTGTTAGGAAGAGGTATTTTAGAAATTATGCCATATTATTTGGGATTAAAAAATATACCTTATTTTTTGGTGATATTACCAAGGATATTACCTTATATGATGCCAAATACACTTTTCTTCAAGTTAAGGGAGATACCATACTATCTGCACCTTTCAAATATCCTTTGCAAGTGGTAAACATGATCAGTTTTGAGAATATAGTTAGATCATACACATATATTATTATACACCTAAAAATTAATCCTTCAAAGGTGAAATCCATGATTCTATATAAGGTGTCCCAAACATTTATGAGGCTAAATGACATCCTCTAGGTAAACGTACCCTATTTGGTAGTGAAGATAGTCTTGACTCTATCTTCTAGGTTTACCAATACTTGGTTATACCCTAAGAATACATCCAAGAAGGACATCATCTGAGACCCAATCATCATCTAAATTAATTAATATAAATATCATAAATAATAATTGTCTTTATCTGATCCCTGATTCAAGTTTTTGAAATCAACACAATCTAATTTCTCAATTTTTATTGTGAATGGGTACTAAGTTGGACACCAATATATAATGGTGGATTGGGAAAATATTTCTAGATAAGCATATGTTTTTAACCTCTTTATACATGAGGGGGTCTAAGATCAAGTTTACAAGTTCCTATCTTAGTTTGAATGGAGTCTGCAATTATTTGAGCAAGATGATATGCATTATCACATTGAGATCAAAAAACTGAGGTATTTTTATGTTCAAGTAATGACATCTCTATATCACATGATCAATATCTTGAGCCATTATCTTTTAGTTTGGGTACAATTGGGGGTAATGGGGATATACTTGGGTTTATCAACTGATCCCATGTTGATAATGAATGATTCTTAGTCCACACAAGTTGAGTTTTTTGGTCTATGTGTTGATTTATTTAGATTGAAAACTATTTGTAATGATATCATAACCTTTGGGATACAATTTTCTCTCAAGTTAATAATACCATATTTATTTAAATCCTCACAAATAGAGTCATTTATGTCCTTATCATCTATAATATAAGAACTAAATACCCTAGATATGTTTAAAAATTCAAATATGTGATTATCATCATTAAAAGGTAGAAAGTTATCAATGTTTTTGGGACTGAAGCAAAGGGTATAATCTCTATGGAATTTTTTTTTATCCTTGAGTCATATAAAAGACTTATATTCATAGCCAAAGCTGATAGGGAATCTACAATTTGGTTTATTCCTTGGGAATAGGGATGATGTTGAATGCATCAAATGCTTCTATCAAGTCCCACTCTATATTTTTATATTTCCTCAAGTAAGAGAGATTTTACTAAAATGTACTCTTGACCTAATTAAATAATAATTAAGTATCAATAAATGCTTTTAAATATTTGAATTTGTGCTTTAAGGTTAGTTATAAGACCAAAATCAAGGGTTCATATTCTACTAGGTTATTTTTAAAAGGGAACTATACCCTATATGTAACCAAATGTCATTTTTTAGGACCCCACTAGGTTACTCAAAATTCACTCACATTTTTAAAAAAATTTACAAATGATTTACTTTGGAAATCATATATAACTATGTGTAAAACTACTATTTGAGTAATAAAAGTATCTAGGTAATAAATATAGAAAAATATCAAC